>SSNR01000020.1:2927186-3131306 GCA_006937965.1 Callopanchax toddi | reverse complement strand
GGGGGGGGGGGGGGGGGGGGGGTCGAGGGACAGCGACGTGCGTTTGGGCCAGGCTGAGTGCCCAGGTGGCACGATGCAGCCAGGGGTGTCCAAGGAATGATGAAGAGCCCCAGTAAAGCACAGAGACAGTCACTCAGAGCTGGAATCATTACACACGTTGTATAAATCATCACACTGGATATTGAGCAGCGTGATTTAGACAAACTCACAAACAGACAAGTGCTTTCTTGGCAATGAGAGTGTGAAATGTGAGTAAAACACACATAGGAGTGGTCAGGTGCCATTATATGTGCACTTGGTCATTTATGTTTGTACTCATCAGACAGGCGTATGGCATTTAGCAGCTAGCTAGGGGGGTTGTAGCATAAAGTGTTTGTGTGTGTCTGCAGAGGTGCATTTAAGGCATGTTTGGCATTTTCTGAGTTTGAGACTTGGATCAGCACGATGCACTTCTGTACGATTCATCTCCATTAAAGCCATTTAAACATTGACTTTCCATCTGATCAACAGTTAATACGAAGCTGCTCTTTTTGTTTATGAATCCTCGTTAAACAAACTTCAACCAGGGAATGAATTTGACAGCCTGCAAACATTAATCCTTATTTATATTTATGAACTGCTGCTCTACGTTTCCCCATTTATTTCTTACATTGTCTCAGCAAGAAAAGCATTTCTAGTCCTGTACTAACATGGCAAATAACATTGAGTTTCAGCGCTGAATTGAAGGAGGGTGTATGATGAAAGTGAGAAAAAGGATAAGAAGGAGTGAGATTAGAACAAGTGCATGCAGGGAGGGAGGATTAGTAGAGTATTGCTTTGTCAGGTCCAGACTAAAGCTTCGTAACAGACAGGCCACAGGTCAATCGGGCGGACATGTTGTTAGAAAACGGGAGACTTTTAATCTCCCGCTGCTCGATCGCCATAGTGATGCATTGTTAGTTTGCGCCTCATTACCTGCTCCTGGATCAGCACTCTCAGCAGTAAGTTTGCTGAGGAGAGGGGGCGGTTTCTGATTGACGGGATGGTGAGAGCTGTTGACGAAGGGGCAAGGAGCAGGACGGGGTGGTCTGATTGAGAGGAAGGTGGATGGAGAGGGAGAGAGGAGGAGGGAGGGAGAGAGAGGGTAGCTCCACAGCAGGAGGTGTGGGCGAAAGACTTGCCATAAAAGATATGAAGGCCTTTTCGAAACGACTGCTTCTTCTGTTTTCTATCACTGCTTCCAGCATTCAGCTCATCTTAAACTGTTGAAGGACAAAACAATAAATATTGATCTCATTTCAATGAATTCCTTATTAAAAACTAAATGCATTAGCTCACCTCTAAACCCAGAGTTTCCTGCTTCTCAACCCTTCTGGTAAGGTTTTAATAACACGTTATGAGACACATTTGCCAAATTTAGAAAAACAGCAAACTTCTAAACTTGTAGCATAGTTATATGAACACTTCTTGGACGAAACTTTAAGGTTAACAAAGGGTTTCTTTCCTTAGAATCTGTGAAAACAGCTTCCAGCTACATGTTCCTACATCGCTCTGCACAGTGAAAAAACAGCCAGTCATCACATGCAAAGATAAGTAAAGTGAAATTTCAATGAAAATACTTTTTTTGTGTTCCCCCCTGTCAAAATGAATAGTCAGAATAAGAGAAGTTGGAGTAATTATCAAAACAGGGTAACATGCTTCATTAAATATCTAGGCTCTGACCTTGTTACAACTAGATTCAGCATTTTTATTTATTTCTGTGATTCTTGAAACTTTCCGTCACTTCCTCCTTTTGTTATGTTTCAGCTGGACAATGTAAAGAGCCACTGCTGCATCAGTTGTTTCTAATGCAGTGGTTGACTTTAAAAACAAAACAGAGGGCTGCTTTGAAAACGCCTGGTAGTCTATCCATCCATAAACCCATCCATGCACACATACATGCATCCCCCCCATCCATGCACGATTGACCAGAACCACAAAAAAACATGTAATGTCCCAAATGGAGGGAGGAAGTG
The DNA here is from genome assembly GCA_006937965.1 of Callopanchax toddi. NCBI lineage: Eukaryota > Metazoa > Chordata > Actinopteri > Cyprinodontiformes > Nothobranchiidae > Callopanchax > Callopanchax toddi. The sequence goes on along the minus strand of SSNR01000020.1, from coordinate 3,129,312 downwards.
AGCTAGCATTAGCCTCACATCCACATGAAAACACAGGATTTACAGTAGATATTCTATACTATTGGGCTAGACTAGATTTCTATTGGGATATGAGACGTTTGTCATGTTGCTCAGGCCTATAGGTGCAGTAGAAAGCAGGTGGCAGGTGAAGATGAATGCTGCTGATCCCAAACCCTCCTACTGACTTTAGGTTTTTACATAGCTCAACCTTAAAGGTTAGATTTGTGCAGGTTTGTCTGTGTGCACCAACAGCCCTGCGTCTTTGAAACCTCCTTGAACAACTTTTGCATTTTAATCCTAAGTATCGTTTGTTGTATAAGAATTCATACGAGCAGTTCTCTGAGTCTCACAGACCTCAGCCTGACCTGAAGTTAGCTGAATTTTAAATTAGATCACAAGCGAAGGAAATGCAGCTAAAACAGTTTGCAGTTCTTCTTCACTGTAGGATAATCTCTGAAGTCTCAGACAGCTGCTCAGAGGGTCCATGACTACTGATTAATGAAACAGGAAGAGTCAGAATACCATCATTTGAGATTTGCATCCTCCGACCTTTTCTAATGATCTAGCATTATCTCCAACAAGCTAATTAAGGTCTGGTGTCTCACATCTTTTTGAGATGCACACACTTTTTTATGGCACTCCTCCTTTTCACATAAAAGTAACAAATTATTCATAAAATGCTGGAAAAGGATGTTATCTTTAACTGCATGCTTCTCAATGTCATCTCATTTTGATTATGTGTGCCTGTAGAAACAGCAAGGCCACATTTTAAATATCACTTCTGCAAACTCAAACTTTTCTACGTGCATATAATGTAAAATCTTGGAATTAAAATTGAAGAAAGGTTGGGCATCCCTTCATATAACATGTATAATAAGATGCTGCATGACTTGTTATTTTGGTTTATCATGAGATCAGGCTAGAGATGATTGATGCTGATGCAAACAAGCAGGTTGCTTTAGTTTCATTCATGCAATAAGACCACAATTTAATGTATGCTGCACTCTGAGGGTGTTTGAAGTGTCAGACAGTCTGAGAGCAGCAGACTGATAAGCATCCAGTGGCGTGAAGGTGCATTGATCTGTAGCCAGGCTGAGCAGAGGGCAGGCGGCGGGCTGACACCACTGTCCCTGTCTGAGCAGACTGTGATATGTGTGCACAGATGAAATCTTGTGTGAGAGAGGTCTGGAAGATGCTGCTCCCTGACCATCACTAACACTAATTAGCTCTCCCACAAGGCTTTCATTTCTCTTGACTGTTTCTTTAAAGTGACTCTCAGGTAGCAGGTTAGCCTGGGAGGCTTATTAACACATGGATGTAATTAGACTGGTCTCTGTTTAAAAACCTCCAGGGTTCTGGAGGACACCATAAAGCTGAAGTTGTAACTGGTCCACAATGTGACCACTGAGATTAAAGACACCTGTGCTTTAATGGCTGCTTTTTTAAACAGAGATCTCTGTTAAAAATTCCCCACTGTGCAGTTGCTCTGTGCAGATCAGTGGTGCTTAAAGCTGAAGGCTGTAACTTCCTTCTAAATGAGGACAGTGCATAGGTGTTTAGATCTGCAGCTTTTCAAGTAAAGTTTGGAGACTGGAGTTAAAAAAAGGTCCAGTCATGAAATTCTGCACTATATTAAAACATTTTTGGCTCCATAGATGATTTAGTTTTGCTTCACTAAAATTAATTAATATCTATTTCAAGCATTCCTTGAAGGAATCCACTCACTTGTCACCTTTCATGCCAGAGTTTTAAACTCAAATAAACAACAAAAAACTCAAATAAAATAAAATAACGTGACGTGCGACCTCATCAAAATGGAATGGTATTGTGTAATCTTTTAGCACTCAAAGCATGTGTTGTAAATGACTGTCGGCTACCATTACACCTAATTTTAGCTGAGTAGCTGTTAATCTAACTAGCTGTTTGTTTGCTAAGGTTGATTAGCCATGGCTGCCATCTTGCATTGTTTTGGCCCCAAAAGGTTTTAGATGCGTATGTTTGAGAGTTTCATTAAAATCTGTTTAGTGGTTAATTCAACAAATGCATGTGCACACACATACATACACACACACACACATACGCATGCATGCGTGCAAATGCATGCACGCACACACACACAGGGAAAAAAAACATGAATCTACTTTTTGTCTATTGCACGATAAGCAATGAAAACTCATCAAAAAGTCTAAACACCTGATCTGACCCAGACGTTACCATGACTCCTGCATGTAAAAACGTCACAATACCAACATTTAAATGGTATTAATTTTGATCCTGCAAAAAGAAGAACATGTTAATTAAAAGGCACAATTTAAAAACAAAAACCAAACTTCTGCACTGCTACCAACTAACTACACAAAAGAGTTGTAGCATCAGGATAAAAATGTTAAATTCCACTTAGATTAATAATACAGCACTTTTTTTGTTATCTATAGGCTGCACTGATGATAAATAATAAATCAAGAAATTCACAGACATAGCCAAAATTCTGTTTCCAGTCTAATGGGAAGCATCAATGGGAAGTTGTCATCTATTAAAAATATTAGATTTTTATCTTCTAGTCAGAAAAAATGTCAAAAGTAGCTTCATGATGACTGATTTATTATCAAAATACCTGATAACCGCTGAATACTTTGATGCATCAATGAGCTGCAAACAAATGTTCACCTAAATTCTTTTATTTCAAACTACTAAATCAAACCTAAGTAGATTCATTTTTACTTTAAAATCCACAGACCATTTTATGTCTTTTTCAGTTGCAGCTGTTCCTGGACCCTTACAGACTCACAGTGAGCTTTTATTAAGTGTCATCATAAAGCTTTGAGCAGCACCTGAAATGAAAAGCAGCATCAATTTTAAAACACTACTAATAAACTGTCGCTTTCCCCAGAAGAACCTGAGCTGTATCAAATCAACATTTTAAAGAAAAGTCGACACTCTGATGAAAAGTTTGATTGGCTTTATTTATGTCAGTAGTTTCCAGGTAAGTGAGGCAAATAAATTGAAGTCATGGGTATAAAAACACAAGAAACATGACAGAAAATTATTAAAAAACAAATTAAAAACTATTGATTGTCAGGTGATGAGGTAGCTCTCGTTTTCATCACCGAGCTGCTCCTCCAGAGCGAAGCTCAGTTTAATTTCTTCATGCACTTCTCCAAAACTTGTAAATTAATTAGAAGACAAGAACTCCATGAAAAACCTGAATAATGAATACTTTCTCTGGGAATTACTTGTAAAACGGAATCCACTTAGGAAGCTTCTGAGTTAATTTTCTGAACTTTCTGGCAAATCAGCCATGATTGATGACCTGTTCTGGAAATAATACCAGCTGATAAATGCTTATATTTATTGATTTATGTCATTCTTTTCTGAATTTGTTAAACTGAGAGCCTTTTAATTTGGACATTCGGCTTTGAATGTTGATGCAAAGTCGATTTATGACCAGAAGTCATGAGTTAATGAATTTTATTGAATCTGAAACATATTTACTCCTGAGATAATTAATTATACTGATTCAGAGGAGCAGAATAAACTAAAGATCTATTGCAGTTTTTGCTGTAATCTGATTCTAAAGGCATCGCTTCAGCCCAATTAAAATCTAAAACTTGCATTATTTTAGCGAACAGTCCAATTTGGGTTTCAAAATCAATTTACTTGCATGCATGAACCACAGCAGCAAATCAAAGCAATATGTTGTTGTTTTTCGACCATTTTTCACTCATTATGCAAATCGAATAACTGGATCAGATGCAGGAAAGTGTTTCGGTAAATTAATATCTGCATGCAAACTGGGAAAAACAGCCATTGCATAAGAAAGTCAGAGCCTTGCTGAGGAAATGGTGGTCAAACAGGAGGATTAAGCTGAAAAGACAGAAGGAACGAGAGCAAATACAGATAAAGAAATGAACAGTGAAGGAGGAAGATACAGAACAAGTCAAAAACGCTGCAGGGAAAAACTGTTCAAGGTTCCTCGTTAAATTAGTTTCTGCTGTGGTTTTTATATTTATATATAAGTTTTATATATGGCCATGACACGAGGTGCTTTGATGTAATTACAAGAAAATGGTGACAGTTTTGCAATTTGTCTTGTTGACATTTTGCCACAAAGTGCTTTTATTATTTTTAAAAAATGCTTGCAGTTTCCTTTATATTTTTAGTATGATTTCCACCACCTCCCAAACCTTCTGACCCATGAAAACTGTTTGAAGAAAATACCCCCAAATGAAAAAGTCCAGCATCTAAACAAGAGAAACTTATGTATAAGAAAAAAAACTGAGAACGCTCACAAAGTAAAGCTCCTTATGTCTGTAATGAGGCTATAACATAACGTGTGTAGGGAATAGAACACAGCAACACACTGCACGCCAATGCTGCCATCAGTCTTCTGCAAAGCTGCAGGGATGATATTTGAAAGTTTGCATTAATGTGTCAGGAAACTGCTTCAGTTTCGGTCAGTGTGAATGAACAAAAGTCACTATTGCAGCGTAACAAGGGAGCCGTTTTACACAAACTGTGCAAAAAATGTGTCCAGATTTGCTTGGAAGCTTCTAAGGTGATAATTTGTTGTGCTCACAACTCGCTTGTAGCTGTAACGGCATATTTGTTTTCATCTCGGTGTGTTTTCAAGGCAAAATATGATCCTGGAAACCTCTATCCTAATGGGAACTACTAAAAAAAATTGTAGATTTTAATACTTTAGTAGGCTTTTGTGTCTGACTGTCTCTGTTTGTTGACCTGTGAATAAATGTTGTCATAATGGATGCAATATAATAAAATTTTAAGTATAGTTCAGTTTAAAAAGGATGAGTTTAAAGACTGGAGTAATTTTTGTCTTTAAGGAATTTTGGGATAAGATAGGAATGATTACTTTTGGGGAGAAAGCTGACTTTTGAAGCGTTTTATCAGCAAGAAGGTTGAAGCAAGCTGGAAAAATCACAGACAGGCTGTGGGTCACTCAGATAATTAGTGGGCCAAAGAAAGAAAATCCATCCATTCTCTCTCTTACGAGGTCTGCTGGGGTCTTCTCCCAGGGGTACAGGCCATAAAACCTCTAGAGGGAAGTGATCTAGAGCGATCCTAATTAGATGCCCAAACCACCTCAGCTGACTCCTTTCACTGAGGAGGAGCAGCAACTCAATTCCAACCTCCTGGATGATGAAGCTCCATAAGGGCTAAGAAGATCTCGTGACCATTCTAGAGCTCGCCTTTTGACTCAGCTTTCTTCACCAACATCTCAAAGCAAAACCCAGCAGATTCAGAAGACAAACATCTTCTGGCTATTTATAGCTTTAACTCTAATAACTAGCATTCTTCTGAGTCAAACGATACAGATTACATTTTAGTGTTTCATTAAATCCTTATCCACCAAATAAAACAATACAGCAGGATGGAGGATGATCACGGAAGCAGAAACAGCAGGTAGGCCCTCAGGCGTTGTAGTGATTTACACACTCTTCAGTCTCTGACCTTTCATTCTTGCCATAGAAGAAGAGGACGCCCACGTTTGCCTCTCCTTTTATTTCACCCTCTCTCTTCTCATCCTCTCGAGCCTCCCTTCCAGAACCCATAAGCAGCTCCACCATTCCCATGTGGGTCTTTTGCACATCTTTGGCTTCATTAAAGATAAGTTTGATCTGATTTGACCGCTGAGCTTCATTGGATGGAGAACAAAAGGCAAGGTTGTGCAGAATATTCAGTGTCTAATGCTTACACCAGGCTGTGAAGGAGAAAAATGTTGAAACTAGCTCCTTGTAATCACTGCAGCTGTTCTGGGAAGAATCAAAAGCAAAACCGCTGCTAATTTCACCAACTGCGCTCATGTTCTGTTTTCTATTACCCGCTTTTAAAATCTTTTGTCATCTCCTTTCACCCGACCCTCATTCTAATTATTTATCACTCCTCTTTCCTCGCTGTCTTCTCCTTTCCTCCTTACCCTCTGAGCCTTTCTCGCTCTCACTTTAAGTATGGCTTGGTGGGAACTCTCCTCCCAGTACCAGTGACCCAATTACTCTAAGAAGTCCCTCCATGGTAGGATGTAGCAGTGTTCCTCCCTGGAGACCCATCCTGCATGCAGCACACAGATGATCCATCACTCTCCTCTGCCACCTCTTTCTCACACTGCATTTATTAACATCCTTCACACACAAGGTGCACAGTCTCACACGTGCACCTTTTATGCTATTAAAAATGGACAAACACATTAATAAAACACCTTACATTTAATTTGCATGGGTTAATAAAAAGCATACACATGTATGGTTGCATGGTGGACATTTGACACATGTTCACAAATAATTCTTTCTGGTCTGACGCCTCATCACGCCTCCTCTTCTTGTTTGTATAATCTTGTTTATGTTTTTCACATTCCTGCCATTAGAATTTGATGAAGGGGGAGGCGTCACAAAGGCTGGGTGACACCATTAATTTGCTGAAGTCACCTTCCTCCTCTGCTGCTGATGGAGAAGGAGAGAGGGAATAAACACCTGGTGAGGCTGCATGTAAAATGTCTTTATTATTGTCTAAGAAAGACAAAAATCTGTCAAAGCAGATGCAGGTAAAATATTATTCAATATGATTTAACAAAATTAAGAATAAAAGCATTTTTTTTTATTAGTTAAGATTCTAATATGAGAAGACCTGCCATTTCTCAAGAAACTACAGAAGTTAATATTCTTCAGGTGATGTATTTCCTAGTTGGAAATTAGACTAACATACATACAGATGGTGCTGGTTTCTCCTGAAACTTGATGTAAAAAAAACTTAAACCATTCACCTGATCCCACAGAGAAACTATAGAGAAATGTTTTTTTAATGTGGTTTCTGCAGAACAAATGAATCAAAACACAATGTCCACAGAATTGTTTTTCTTTTACAATAAAGGCTTAAACTTTTATAAAAAGACAGGACTTTAAAGGCTTCGAAGGGTCTCGCCTCTGATAAGAAATAAAAATGAAAGTGACAAGTTCTCAGTAGAAAATAATTTGAAATTATTTTGGTTTTCTGCTTCTTTTATCAGTGATGGATTAAAATTGTTGCTGAAAATGATGCATGGTTAAAGTTAGTAATATAAAATTAAATAATACATATTTGGAGTTACAGTAGCCATCACCACTGCTCAGTTTAATCCTTTTAACTTCCAATAAAAATAACTGATTTAATGGGGAAATAAGGGTTACATAATGTAAGATAATACCATAATAATAATAATGTTAAAAAAGAGTGATGAGGTATAACGTAAAGTTTAACAACTCCAAATGTTCTAGATTTTTTTTGTATAGTAGTTTTCTTTTTATATTTTATTAATTTTTTAAAGTTTTTAATTCATGCTTCAATACATACATATCTGTTGAAGCATAAATTTAAAACTTAAACTTAAAATGTGAGCAAGGGAAATAGAATAGAATAGAAAAGCCCTTTATTGTCCCTCAGCGGGGAGGTTCAGGTGCACCAGCAGTGACAGTCAAGAAAAACACATTCACACGAGGCTAAAAAAATATAAATATAAAGAAAAATAAAGCATAAAAATAATGACACAAAAATATTATGTTATATGAAAACTAGAAAAATAATGTACAATCATCTAAAGTCAGATACAATCACAGATATATCAGACTGAATATGGTTATGAGGCAAATATTTGTGCATAAAAAATGTGCAAAAACAGCAGGGATGTAAACACTTGCAGTTTGTTGTGAGCAGTGATGGTTATAGAGTCTAACAGCTGCTGGGAGGAAGTGTCATCTGGGCAATGCCAGAGTTGAAAGACTCACACACTTCACCAGGGACGTTCTACCTGTACAAGTGGGGGAGCAAGCGCCCGAATCTTCAGGACAGAGACACTAAGAGCAGATCTACTTGTTCCAAGTTATTTTTATGACATAAAAACTGGGTAAAAAAACTAAAATCCCAGTTTAAAAAACCACAAAGTATACTAAAATGGAATACTAAAATAGTTTGATAAAAACTAAACTAAAAGTCCATAAAATAACTAAAAACGTCCTTAAATTCTCAAAACCAGTTCTGATTACCTGGGACCGTAGCAGGCTCCTCCCTGGGTGGATGCTGTCACTGGGAGATCTGCAGGAAGGTGGTCGGTGGTGCGCGCGCACCCGACTTCCGCGTCCGTCCTTCCGTCAGTGCCGTCCTCATCAGGCGATCAGTCCAGCAGGGATCCCCAGGCCTCTCGCGCTGCTCCTCTCTGCTAACAACAAAACACGAGCCAGGAATCTGGTCTTTGGGACCGGGCCGACCGGCCCAGATCTTTGTACAGGTCTGCCCCCACGGAGCGTCACCCCGCATAAGACAGTGGAAGTCAACTCACGGATGCGGGCAGAGGTCCGTCCTCTGCCCCGCTGTCAGTCACACGCGTTGCTCCCACATATAGTTACTCTGGTCTCGGGTGAACAGCTCCTCCCGGCAATCCGATCGTTTTCAGGATTCTTTGTCCGTGCAGCGCGTCTGGCTTGTCCTCCACACCCCGTCCTCTGCACCGCTTCCTCCTTTTAATCCCTCGCTTTCAATAGCACCTGTCACCTGCTTCAGGGCACACCCACAGCTTGACAGGTGCCTGTCATCAGTCACTCAATTGGAGTCCACAGTGTCCATCATTTCAAAAACAAACCATGCATCAAATAGCAGAGGTGTGACCAAGTCACTGCTTTGCAAGTCACAAGTAAGTCACAAGTCTTTCCAGTCAAGTCTCGAGTCAAGTCCAAGTCAAACGCAACCAAGTCCAAGTCAAGTCCAAAGTCAATGACGTGCAAGTCCAAGTCTTTGAAACTTTGAATTTTCAAGTCATAATCGAGTCATTTGACCAATTATAATTTAATGTCTCTCGTCTCATTGTTTCATGTCTAAATGTCAGATGGACGAGCCTCCATCGTGGACACCTGTCCCTCAGATGGAAACCTCCTTAGTTTGGTCTCTAGATCTTTGGCCTTGGCTAGATGTTCAATATTGTAAGAAAATATTACCGTACAATGTACAAAGCTAATAAAAATACCTGACCAAGTGTTTTAAGTAGTTATAATTTTAAAAGAACTGAGGTCTTTTTTCAGTTTTTTAAAAATAAAATAAAAATTAATGTTAAAGCTGATCTGATGATCAGTTTGCTGCTGACTGACGCTGAGAGGCAGCAGGTAGAGGAGACACCTGGTCAGAGCATTGATCATGTTGTTTATAGATTTATAGCGTTTGTCCATTTTGGAGGTCTTTAGCAGGACAAAGGACCCAGTGATCTGGACCAGAGTCTGACCTAACCTGGACCAGAGTCTGACCTAACCTGGACCAGGGTCTGACCTAACCTGGACCAGGGTCTGACCTAACCTGGACCAGAGTCTGACCTAACCTGGACCAGGGTCTGACCTAACCTGGACCAGGGTCTGACCTAACCTGGACCAGGGTCTGACCTAACCTGGACCAGGGTCTGACCTAACCTGGACCGGGGTCTGACCTAACTTGGACCGGGGTCTGACCTAACCTGGACCGGGGTCTGACCTAACCTGGACCAGGGTCTGACCTAACCTGGACCAGGGTCTGACCTAACCTGGACCAGGGTCTGACCTAACCTGGACCAGGGTCTGACCTAACCTGGGAGGTTGATGCTCCTTATCAGATTTTCAGACACTCAGATCTTAACTTGATGAAAAGTTGTTAATAATTCTTTGAGTTTTCTCTCTTGATCCACTAAATCCACCCTGTTCATCAGACTAGCCTAGCATACTCACCTCTCTGACTGCAGCACACAAGGAATATCTGGACTACAGCCAGTCAGAGGGAGGACCGGATCCGGTCCGCGAGCCGCTAGTTTCTGACCAATGAGTCACAGAGTGTCTCCAGAGCTCTGGTTCTTTCATTAAATCCACGTCGTCATCGTGAGTCGACGCTGGGTCCACGCAGGCAGGGGCGGGGCCACAGGGGTGGTGCTGACCACCCTTGAAATCTGATTGGCCACCCTGTCTGATCACCCTCAGCAGAGCTGTCAATCAGTTTTTTCATATTATATTGAATAGTTTTGTGGAATGTTTTGCCAAAATCCACAAAAACAGACACATGAGCTGTCCTAATCTCTGATGTATTGTTAACAATATGCAGAAACTGCTGCAATTCTACATTATCATTATTAGTTTGATGTTTGAAAGCTCATTCATAGGCAGACGATGTATTGATGTACTAAAATGTTCATTTGTGTTCTACTGATTGTGTTCTCCATGACTTTGAATCTGCTGCTTCTTGCATGGTAAACAGATCCATGTGTTTTACTTCAGTAAATAAATGAATTAAAATAATCTAAATGTTGGTCTGCTGTTTAAGACTGCAGAACATTTAAATACAATTAACTTTTTAGTGGGCCACCCTTCTATAATCTTTGCCCCTGCCTCTATAGAGAAAAGTTCTAGACACGCCCCTGCATCAACACGGCGATCAGCTGCTGTTTAGTTTCACTTTAGCAGCAGGTCACTCTGCTGGCTCTCATGAAGCAGAGAGGTTACAGACTCCTCCGGTTCACGGATCGCGAGGGAGATTTTTAGCAGCACCAGTGAGGGATGAGGTCGTATTTGTGCCAAATAGGTCTGATCTAGAGCCGTTTTCAGTGCTAAAATATAAAATATCTTCAAGTCATCATCAAGTCAACACACGCAAGTCGAGTCAAGTCGCAAGTTATTGACGTTCAAGTCCGAGTCAAGTCGGGAGTCTTTCTAGATTTTACCAAGTCGAGTCAGAAGTCATCAAAATGATGACTCGAGTCTGACTCAAGTCCAAGTCATGTGACTTGAGTCCACACCTCTGTCAAATAGTTAATAAAAACAATTAAACATGCAACCATCTGTTAAAAAGTATAAAATGAAATAAAAGCACAATAAAAACACAAACTTCCACTGTGTGACAGAAGGACCTACGATAACGCTCCTTCCTGCAGCAGTGTTGTTACTCCCGTCTAGTTTAGTGTTCAGGTGAACTCCCAGGTATTCAGAAGAGTCCACTGTCTCAATGTCTGCTCCCTGGATGTTCACCAGTGTCAGAGTAGTGGGTCTGCACCTGTAGAAATCCACCACCAGCTCCTTGGTTTTCTCTGCGTTGATCAGGAGGAGGTTCTGCTAGCACCATCAGAGTGACAGTTATCCACTGCAAAGCTGCAACATTTCAGATGCATGTTTGTTCTTGACTCACTGCCTGTTTGACACCTCTGACTAAACCACTGATGTGCTGAAACCCTTAAACAAAGTTACTTTATCCATACACCAACAGTGGCTCTCAGCTTAAGCTGCATTCAATCTGATGGACGTGAGTCAAACATTCATGGTTTGAGCTCTCTCTCTCTCTCTTTGATTTGTTGCCTATACATCCTTCAAAGTGTTCACTAGATGAACACAAACCCTTTCTGTAGAGGCAGGTAGATTTAAAAGGTCTTTATGAGAAATAATAACGATGCACCCCTTGGCAGTTGGGCCATTAAAACACAGAAGTATTAGAATGAAAAGGTTTAAAAAACCACAGTTAAATAGATCATTCTTCATCTAGGTCATATTGTGTGGCCTCTGGCTCAGAAGGGGGTGCTTCTAAGAGTGTTGCCTTATTATGTTTGGTTAGGGTTTTATCTGTTTGTACCCCATAGCCATTCAACTTTTGCCCGTGAAGGTTGGTTTTCTGTGGGGAATCGGTAAAAGGCTGCCAAAGCAAGTGCATACAACTTCACAAAATTGCAAACTTTGTAGTTGTATTGCTGAGAGAAAATTGGCAGTGAGGATCCTGGTGGCGGTTTAATTGGTGACATGGATGGTTTCAGACGGCAGCAGGAAGGAGCAGAGCAGCTGGAATCTAACCAGAACCAGACCAGAAACACCGGCGACACGTTACTGTTAATGATGGTTGGGCTGTAGTCATTTTAAGTATTTTTATAGAAATGTTGATACAAAAAAACTAATAAAATGATGCTATTCTCTAAGTTTTACACTAGTCTAATGATAAAGCTGTGTCCATACTAAGACAGTTTAAAATTAATGGATATGAGGATAATTTAATATGTAGAGTAATACTGAATGCATCTATATTGTGGTAACAGTGCAGTGTTTTATATATAGTACCTCTGGTACTAATTACTGAGACAGAGAGGGTGATTTATTGCTTACAAGTTCAAAAAGTTTTTAATTTTACTATTTTGTTGCATTGCATTTGTCAGATTATGTTTATTTCATACGTGCAGCAAACTCCAACAAGCAGGAGCTGGTGGGTAAAATTTGATTGGATCAATGATCTATTAAAATTAATCACTGTTGCACCACACAGCTGCTACGCATTGGCTTCTATTTGCTCATTTAATTTAAAGGCTTAGATTGAATTATTTTATAAGCTCGTGTTTTTATAAAATCTGTGCCCCATTCCATCAGTAACTACAGATAATCAGAGAAATAAACCAACAAATGTACAGATCAAACTCTCTGCTAAAATGCTAACAAATGTATAAACTTTCAGCTGATTTGAAGTTTGTTTTGAGACTCAGGGGGTTATGCAAATAAAAATATTTACTTTACACTCTCCAGGAGGCTAAATTCTGTCCAAATGCTGTAAATAAAAGCAATGAAATGAAATCAGACTTGTCAAATTCCCATTACAACCCAGCTCTGCCGTCGAAACATGCAAATTTAACATAAATAAATGATAATGACAAAGAACAAATAAAGAAGCGAGAGATTTTCTGCTTTGTTTAATTAAACCTTTAACCATATTGATTCGTCCCCCTTAATAAAACATTGTGGTGGTTAAATCAGCAGTGCTAAGCAGCCCAGACAGGCGTCAGTATATATTTATCAACAGTATTAGCAGAATGATATGTAGAAGGCACAGCTCGGGCTCCAGCGGAGCATGAAGCGACAGCACAGTGTGTGACAGTTAGTGGATGTTAGCCTTTCTCAGCAACTGGCAACTTTGTCAAATCAGCAAAGTAAATGGGGTATGTTGTGGAAACATGATTATCTCCCCTCGAAAAACTAGACCAGTCAATGAAAACTCATAGATCAATGGAGACAACGGGGACCAAGGTTCCAGCCCTAATTCTGGACATTAGTTTAATGATCAGAAATGCTGAAACAGGCTTCATTTCTAATGTTTGCAGGGTTGGGTTTTTTACCTCTACTTGTTCCTCTATGTGTGGGTGTCTGTGTTCCTGCCCATAGTTTTCTTTTGGTGCCACTCTCTGCCCTTCTAGGTGTGTTGTGTCTTGTGTGTCTTGTGTGTTTTGTGGCTTTCGGGCGTCGCTGTGATTGATAGATGCTGGATGGGGAGGCAGAAAGGTTATCAGCCCATCTGACAATCAGAGCCTGCTCAAAGGGAGGCTTGCACAGGAAATAGTCCCAGCTGTTGTAGAAAAAGATGGAGTGAAGTTTAATGGAGGATTTTTAAAAATTGCCTTTCTTTTAAACACGTACAGTGCTGTGCAAAAGTGTTGAGTCATGAACCAAAGTCTAAAGAAAAGCCTTGAAGGAATATTAGAAATCCTGGCTGCTTTGTGCAGGAAGGATAAAGAAATGAATGGTTCTTCTGAGCTTTTGCACAGCATGACTTGTACAAAGTGTGAATTAAATTGATAATTTCACAATGTTAAATCACCAAATGGTCCAAAAATGAAATCCTGAGTCCAACATGCTATTTAAATAAGTCTCCTTGGCTGATGTGGAGGCCATCGAGATGCATAAAGCTGCTGCCTCATGTTCACTTAGCATCTGGCATGTGTCCAAGCAGGTGTGCTGGCTGAACCTTGAAACATGTCCTGCTGAGCATGAAGGGGACTATACAGGGGGGTTATGACTGAGCAATATGTTTACCTTCTTTAGAAATCACCTTCAGAAATTCTTGACAAAACAAATCTATCGATGCTGCAACTTTTCCTCATTTCTTCCAATTGCTTCGAGTCTACCTACAACATTTTGGCTGTGCATGACCTACATTTGGCAAGCTCCTTGTGTGGATGGTTTTTTCTGGATAAATATGCAGAGCTTATGAGTTCTCCAGATGGTGGTACAGTAGGAAGGTAGCAAATTGTCTTCTGTTCACAGACTGTGCGCTATTACAAAAAGTATAAACAAGATGAATGGTACATTTCCTAGCCCTTAATGAAAAGTTAAATGACAGTGATAGCTGTGTAACTTTGACAGTCTGTGAGTAACACAGCAATTCAAGAAACATCATCTTTATAAATGAACTCCTTCCAATGATTCCAGGCTCTTGGTCTGCAGAACAAAAAAGATTTTCGACTTTGTATTTCCTCAACATGGCATGAGCGTATAGGGACATATTAGTGGGATAATAAAGCTAGAGTGTCATGCAAACTGAAACTCAATGGTCACCAGTCATTCTGTTGTTGTAAGGCCTTGGAAATATGGCCAAAATGCCCAGTTTGACCTTTACGTATTAGGAGAAATCATTTGTGTTAATAACGTAGCAGTCAGAATCTCAAGACGATGAAAACAGCGATGCACAAGTTTTTAAAATGTTACTGCAAAGTACAACAAAAAGATGTGACTTTTAAGGAGCTAAATTGGTCTTGTTTTGTGAAACAGAACTCTTGGCTGTGCTAACAAACAATGTTGAGCTTTTTGTAGTGTGCTGTGTCTGAGCCAGACATGGTGAGCCAACTGTATGGCTGGCAATTTACTGAGCATTACTAGCTCTCAGTGATTACTTTTCTCATATCAAACTTTAAGCCATAAAGCCTAGAGGGAATTTATGCTTTTGTGAGTGTGTGTGATTGCAGCTAGTTCTGCCAGAGGAAGATGGTTTTTTTGCACGTACAACAAGTGCAAACAATTCCAACGACCACAAACAATCATGGCTTTACAGTGTGTTTCGAGTGAACGTTTTTTTTGGGAAGGAACACAACGTGTTTGGAATTTGGCAAAAGAGACAGAAACATTTTTTTAAGCAAGGACAAGTCAAGGACATTAGGCAGGAAATCGAGTTAACACCTGCCTGCTAATTTTATTATTTTTATTCATAATCTTTTTTAAGCATCCCTTTCAAGCTTTTATGAATTTGATTCATCTTTCATATTGTTGTTGCCATCTTTGAAAGGGAAAAAGTATCAGTATTGATATCAATAAAAAACTTCCAGAAACCATCTGTATCGAATCGAAAGGAAAGTTTTGGCATCACCCATCCCTAAGCTAATACCTAAACAGGATGGCGTTTGGACGCTTAAACAATCAAACATGAGTCAAACTAGCTAACAGTTGGGTAAAACATGCTAATATCTAGGTGCTAAAACAAGCTAATACCAAAACATTTGATCACATTTGTGCTAAAAAATATCCAAGCAAGCTTAAGAAAGTAAAATAAGCTAACACAACTACTACCCAAACAATTTAGCGCTCTGGTGCTAGCAAGCACCGTGTCACTAATCGGACTGGTTACAGACTTAAATAGTTTTTCTGATTTTATTCAGAAGGATTATACTTAACACTCAGAGCCATGTGTGCCTCAGGATTGTGTTCTTTCTTTTTCTGAGAGATTGCGAATGTTTGATTAATAGAATCATAGAAATTGCCTTGTAGTCTCAAGCAAACCCTGGTGCTGCAGGTTGAAAAAGAGTGTTTTTTTCCAGAAGTATTGATATTATTGTGTGCAAGTATAATGAATTAATTTTGTATCCTTGACATTAATCATACTTCCCAAGCAAATAGCTTAGCATTCAACTAAATCAAATTAGTTTCTCTTTGTGAAGAAAGTGTTTTAAATCTTTTTTTATTTTTCATTTTGTAACCAATTCATTCACCCCTCAAACATTGCAACAACATTACTACAAAAGCAAAGTTCAAAATGAAACTTTAAATGAAAACATTATAATTTGTTTTTGTATAAAAAATGCCTCCAAAGAAGCTAGAACTGATTGGTTTACAAATGTTTTCTCTGATGTAGCGACTTCAAATTCCTTGACATTAGAACTTTCATTTACATTTCATAGACAGACATCGGTTAAATTTACCTACAGAATATGTTCTGGTTTTTTCATAAAACTCTCAAATGCTTAATGGATAATGATCAGTTGTCAAATTCTAGACATTATACAAAGATTTTTGACAAATGAGACAAATGAGGAAACATTTAAATGCATGTTCATACTTATCCCTACAGGCAATTTAAAACCCACATTTTAAAAAATGTGAACTAACCAACATAGGAAGTGCAGAACATGCAATCTTCACATAAAACAGCCCAAGGCAAGATTCAGACTGGGAGCCTTTTTATGCAGCGACAGAGTTAACCACCAGAACACTTTCCAGCCTGACTACAAACTTCCTAACAGAAAAACATCTTTTTACACTTTTGACTTACCATATCTCACACTATAATTTAAAAAATTCCATTTTGATTTATGCAATGTAGATTTTTAAATCTGCTAATCAGTCTGAAAGTGAAAAAAAAAACTGATGATTAAAAGTTTGCTGGGGCCACAAGGGCTACATAGTGTTTGGTGCTTCCAACACTCACCCACAATGATCTGATGTTAATCCTCTTTTGTTTTCTCAAAGAATCGGATTTGTCGATGCCCTGTAACATGTTACATTTCTAAGCAATCTATGTCGTACAACCTTGAGGCAGAAATGACATCTTGGAGGCGCAGACTGTTTCTGTTAAACACTGTGCTTGTCTGTAAACACGAGCAGATGGGAGCGACGGCGGATGATGGCTGTCTGTACCACAAATCCTGTTCAGGAAGACTTTCTGTGGCATTTCTCTGCACCTTTCTGTTCCACCCCGCTGTCCTCTGTGAGCTACAGCCTCATTTGTAAAAGTAAAAGACCTCTTTCTGCACACCGTGTCCCTCTGTAATAGGAGTAGGACGGGAAGACATGGGAGAAATCATGGGAGCTCGCTCAATTTGATGTAGTGAGGAGGTTGTGCATTTATGGTTCATTACATTATTCCCAAACGTGTGTGTTTTGTGTCTTGCGTGTGGGTGTGCTGCTCTCTGCATTAAAGTGCGGATCATATTTTTTGTGTGTGTTAAACAGTGTGCATATACCACACAGCTCGTTATAAGTATAAAAAAAATCAAATCTTTCTATGCATGTATTTCACTGTGAGCGTACGTGCACGTGTGTCACAGTCAATCTCAGACAGACAAAGAGCCCATTGAATCACTGCATTAGATTTCTATCACAAGCAATAGCTTCTATTTTCAGAGCTTCCTCGCTCTCGTTATGAGAATATTGGTGACATTTAACCGTTACGCTCTGCCTCGGTCCTACCCTGTCCCAGCTCCTCGGGCGTAATAGGCTATGTAAATGAGCAGGTTAAAGACTGTGGTGAACTCCGGTATTGACCAGCCAGCAGATTCAATGAAGTGAAGGAAAAGTTTGCACAAATGAGGAGTATTGAGGGCAAATCAGGACAAAAGAGTGGAGTCTGCTGGGAATGGATCCATGGTGCCACTGGTGGTACATACGGGTTCCTAGAAGATGCAAAAGAACATTCATTCAACAGCACATTCAAAGAAGGGTGGATAGTTCTGCTGGTCCTCTAGTGATAGGAAGCTACTGTTTATTTTAAGGAGGTTTCATTAAAGCTTTCTCTCCAGCCTCAGACTGGGCTCATATCAGACAGTTATGGAGGATGTCGGGGTGCTTTTGGTGAAAAGAACAGCAGAAATGAGATCAGTTTGTCAGACTCCTCCTAAAATAGAGCAGTTAGTTAACCTTAATTAAACTGACTGTTAGTGGCCCATGTAAGGTCAGTGAGCATGCAGGCCCAATTATTTAGCTGCTTTCAACATGGCTTCTCCTTCAGTTATCAGCGGTGGAGAGGCATGAGCTTCCATTATGAGGCTCACCGCTCGTTGTTCTTTACTCTATTGATGCTTATTTCCTACACCAATCAACAAACTCCTCCAGCATTCTCCTATACATAGACCGACCCCTGGTTTATTGGTTGTTTAGGCCGTTGACCTCACCCAAGAAAGAACCAGACATGGATGCTTTGTCTTATTGATTTGGTTAATTGATTTTTTTTTTTGATTGGTTAAAATATTTTAGTACAAGATTGTACTACTGGCTTGTATTGCCTTTTCCTACTCATTATGAAAAGTTTGAGAACCTCTGTCCTAGATTAAAGCTGTGCCGTGACGATCTGAGAATGTCTTTATTTTTAAAGAGGTTCTGGACCCTGTGGGATCCACAAAGTCGGCGGCAAAACATTTAACACAAAGGCACATGATGACCTCAGCATGTACGACGGGAGCATAAAGCAGCGTGACATTTGTGTCTGAGACACGCAACTGCCCTGCTCTGCTACTGAACATGATAATTTCTCTTGTCAGGATGTGATTATCTGCTCCAGGCTCGCTCATACTCCCCCCCCCCACCCCCCTTCCTCCCCCAATTATGCTGCACTGAGGGGAAAAAGCTATCAGGAAATAAAGGCGTGATGCCAGAGCCAGTGCTGCCTTCCTGGAGATGTGTCCTGTCCTGAAATGGAATGGACGTTTTTATATCATTGCATGCTAATGATGTGCTTTGTGGCAGACTTTAAAGGTGTGATATTGTTCAGCTTTGAAGCTTTTGTTGCATGTCCACACAGTATTTAAAGCTATCCGATGGTATGAGACATAGTAACTAGGAGGAAAAAGAAGTGAAGATGGCTAGGCAGACCCAGTCACCATGGCAACCCCTTTGACATGCAGCTGCCATAACTGCTGTCAATATGCGAGTTTTACTTTTTGAGTTTTTACATGAATGATGCACACCTGCACAAATGAATGCATGTTATCTATAAGGGTGGTGGATGCATGGATCTTTTCAGTCAGTCAGTATTAATCTACCTTGAGTGCTTGTGGTAATTATGTTTGAGAGCTCATGTTTGGCATAAGAGCAGCTTAAAAGGAAGGATTCAGACACCTTTCTCCAGTAATTACTTTGAATTATTATCATACTTCAAACTGAAAGGTCCGGGTGTTTGCATCCGTTTCTGTGAGTGTTTAGATGTATTTGTTTGCTGAAAGGGGTAAAGCTTCAGGGCAGATTACCGCGCTTAATACAGCTCTCATTTTACAAAATATGCCCTATGTGTGGGGCCGCTTTGTGCCGAGGAGCTTGTTCTTGCTAACAAAGAAGAGCTGTCAGTTCGAAGTCATGCAGAATGACCAGTAGCTGGCGCCTGAGGGTGGGTGGCATCTGTGCAGCCTGACAAACTGTGACAAAACACCTGAGGTTAGTCAGATTTACTGAATGTGAAAAAAGCCTGCAGATTTGGAGGAATATTTTAAGCAGTATTCTCCTGCCTTTCAAGTATCACTGTCACATTTTTAAAAATAGCCCATGCCTTTAAAATGAAAAATCTCCTAATAACTAGAACCCTTTGAAATTTGATTGTGCAATTAGGACAGCCTTTTGGATTTTTAGACGGAATGACTCTACAGATCTCTGAATGATGTCCCTTCAAAATGTACTTAATGTTTTCCTCTCTTAGAGAATTATATAGGGACATCATTAGTGCAACCAGGGCAGAAAGCTGCACAAGACACTTGTGATTTGTGGTTTTAATAAATGCAAAAGAATAGCATGGAGACAACTCGATCTTTGAATACGTCTTCCTCATGATAGTGGACTAAGAATAGACCTATTCACTAACAGGATCACCTGGAAGTACATGGAAATGTGGACCAGCCCTATTGACATGCTGAGTTACCTAAATAACTTAAAACAATCATGAATTTTACACATTATGCCTGCCATAATATCAGAGCTGTTATTTATACCAGTTGTTTTTGTTTTAAATGTGTTATTTTTGCTATGATCTCTGGTTTCCACTTGTTTTTTCAGTGTGAGTGCTCTTGATTGATTCCCTGGAGAAGTTCCTTTATGCCTGAAATCTGCCCCCTGATCAAACTGGCAGTTTATCTTGATTCGATTTGATATCATTTGCCACCAAATCATTTTAATACCAAAACTCCTGTTTGACTGCATCTGCTTGAAAATTAGGCACGTCACAAAAAGTCAAGAAACGCTACGAATTTCTGTCAATCATGTCTCATATGGGTCATATAACAGCTAGGCTCCTCCCCCTCATGCTAATCAGCAGCATTTTACATTTCCAGGCATTGTAATCATTTCACAATTTTACAATCCTTTCAAGTTGTTCTTTGATGTACAGGTGATGAATCGGGTTTTTCAAATGCTATTCCAACTATTAAAGCGGTGAAATGACTGATTACTGTTTCCAAACATTCAGTTTGTTTCAGCTCTAACTTTAGTTCTCACTGCTCCACCTCAGTCCAAATTTGCTGCTGTGGCTCCCAGACTCTGGAACTCTCTCCCCCTGAGCCTGTACCCACCTCCATCCATTATTATGCAACAAAAACAAAACATATTGGTCAAAAACAAGCAGGCTAAGTTGACTTTCTTTGTATTTCATCCTCTTCAACATACCTTCACCGTTAAGAGCCCGTGCCTGGCACGTACAAAATTTATGTACCGTGAACGAGCCATTAAGCATGCCCCAATATAAATGATTTATGGTATACTTTAAAAAATGTTTGGTTCATCACTGCGTCATAGAGCGAGTACTGTTGTTGGAATGATATACAATGAAATAAAGCATGTATGAAGCTGGTGCCTCACCTCTGCCTGACCTAGCATAAGTGTTTAGTCTTTAAATAAAATAGATCGTGATCCCGTGCAGAGTCTTAGCAGCTAGTGCCGTTAATGAAACATACATGAGTGCATACAGGGTTGTATCCACACGGGGATACAGGCATAAGTTAAGTGCATGAAATAAAACGAAGTAGTAATATTTATGTTTCTATGTAATTTGATGTCAATCGGTGGGGATCACTTATGTAACAGTAGCTGGGAATAATACAGGAGCACAGTTTGGCAGATGGGTGAAACGACCACAACCTATACTTCGCTCTGCACTGGTCACTCTTTGATTCCACCTGCTAGATTTTATATATATATATATATATATATATATATATATATATATATATATATATATATATATATATATATATATATATATATATATATATATATATATATATATATATATATATATATATAAATAGAGAGCCTTGCTTTCTGGCTCAGCTGCTTCTCCATGACAGACTGGTTCAGCTGTTTCCTCCTGACGTACTGAGGACCTTACTAAGATGACCAAACTCACACTCCTCTGGTACAGCGAATGAATGGCCCTTAACAAAAGACCATCCACCCCGTACTCTTGGAGCGCCCCCCACAGGGTACCCCTGGGGACACGATCATAAGCCTTCTCCAAATCCACAGAACACATGTGGATTGGTTGGGCAAACTAACCCCTCCATCACCCTAGCGAGGGTAAAGAGCTGGTCCACAGTCGCATGGTTTGCCAGAATCTTAGTGAGGCTGATCGATAGTCTTTCTCCATGGTCTCACCAAACTCCTCCCACGCCCAAGATTTTGCCTAGGAAATGTCCACTGCTGCTCCCCGCTCGGCCCTCCGGTACCTGTCTGCTGCCTCTGGACTTTCAGTGATGAACAAATAAAGTTGGATGAACCCAAAACTTGACAAACATCTGAAAACACTTTTTAAAAATGCATTACAGAATAATGTAATGCATGAATGAATATGAGGTAGGGTTGTTTGTCAACTTCACAGCAAGGCACTGGAACTCAGTAGGTAACAGGGAAAGAAAAAATAGCATCATGGCAGGAGGGTTCCAGAGAGGAGAAGATAAGGCTGAGGATGACGACATGAATGAGTCTGTGTCTGGTTTTTGAAGGAGAGAACATTAAAGTAGAGGCAGAGACAGGGCTCATAGAGACGTGTTATCTGTGAATAAATCGGTTTTATATTTCAATTCAAACAAAAGAGCAATGTTAGACAGCTCCTGTTCAAGAGTCATGTGTATTTTTACTCTTTTTTTCCATTTTCAGGCATCCAATCAGCAAGTGCAGTGGAACAATCTTATGGGATTCTCCCAACTGCACTAGCAGACATCCCTCCTTTATAATCTACTGGTCTAATTCTGGAAGAAAATAAAAGGCTTTCAGACAGCAGTTGGCTCAGGACAGCTGGAACTTTCACAAATGACACATCAATAGGCAAATTTCATGCAGACATTTTGACTTGAAAGACTAGAGAAAACACAGGTGTTTTAACAACGGCTAAGAATCAGAGCAAAGACCTGTGCTCTTCCTACATTTTTAAGTCAAATTGTCTGACATAAAATGGACTGATTGAATTGAATGTGGAGCCATTTAGGAGCCAAAAGACGAAGCTTAATAGGCTGTTAGTGTCATAATTCCCACCACCAGGGTCAGTCAGGGTCAGGAGGAATCCAGCATCCAAACATCAATTTATGATTTAAAAAAATGTATTTCAGAATATGAAACTGAACACAACAAGGCATTTCAATCCAAAATCCAGAAAATTACCTGTCTGGATATTTTTCACTTGGCACAGGTGAGCAAAAAAATGAGGAACAAGCTTACAGAGACAGTCAACTAAAACATACTGGTGCAGACTTTGCACAACTGGGAATCGTGAGTAAAATCAGGCAAGGTGTGTGTCCCCAGCTGACGTGGTGCAGCCAGAAGCAAATATTTACCCACCAAATCAACATCTACACAACATGGCTGTCATAACCAGTGTTTCCTCTTTAAATATCAGAAATGATATTTACTAAGGCCACATCATTGCTGACTATGTAAAACTAGAAGCATGCAGTGTAATTTACTTCTACTGTGAAATCCTACATCCATTATGCATACTTGAACACACAGACAGCAGTCTCTGTACTCTCATCAATGTGAACATGCTTTCTGACTGACAGGAGTGCTCTCACCAGGCCCTCAACACCTCGAACATCACCTGCAGCAACGTAATGCTCCTCTGGGTTCTGCTGTGCTGCTGTTTGTGTTTTAGTAAAAGTGTTGTTTGGGCCACAAGGGATACGGAAAAGCCAACACACACACACACACACACACACACACACATGGGTCAGATATACCCAGAGCACAAAAGACTAGCCCCAAAAAGTAGGATATTTTTGAGCTCTGAAAAAGCTGCAATAAAAATCCTAAACACACCATTGAATTAATGATGCTGCTGTCAAGAGCTACTTGCCACTCATGCTGCTGTATCTGGGCAAAGCTCTCCTCACGTGTCACCTCCTTGTCATTCCTTCTTCTCTCATTGGGATCAGGGAACAGATAGTGATGCAATGCAAGAAGAAACCCCCTCCCAGTCAAACCCAGTTACTTCAATAAAAGTGCCAGTGCTTCCTTTTTATACTTTAGGAAATATCCATATCTTTGCGTCTTGTGAATATACCAAGTCATGGGAATGAGCTGACTGTGAATGGGGTTTAGTGTAAACAAAAATGATAGTTTTTGGCATTTGATTTATTTTTTTTCTTAGAAGTTAGTAGAACGAAGATGAAACGTGAAAGATCAGAGACTTATGTTTATGTGCGTTTGCAACACATGAGGCTTTCATCATCTTTTGAGCGTGATGAGTAACTTACTCGAGAGTTTTATGTAATCCTGAGTGAGCGAGGCTGTCAAGAATATTTGAACAATATACTGTAGCTTCCGTATAGTTTAAACATGCATCCTACGGTTGGTTTTTGTGGACATCTGTTAGCCTTTCCTTGCTCAGAGCTTATCTTCTTTCTTTTCTTTTTTTTTACAAGAAAGAACATGCATGTCATGAGGATTTGCAACAAACTGCAGCCTGACAGGATGTGATTTACAAAAAACAAATCTAAGTTTTTCATTAAATTCTTCCTGCAGTGCTAACATTTACATCTATTTGATTAAAAATCAACACGAGACAACTGTAATGACCACATAAAACAATACTATAAACCCACCTGTCACATATTACCACTAATCACATACTAGTAGCTACTGTGTGAGTTGATTTCCTAAAGTATTTCAGCTACATTTCATCATCAAAGGCTGTCTTGCGGTGCATTAAAGCAGGAAAAAATTGTGATATTCACATATTGCGTTCAATAAAAGAAACACACAAGCCTTTATTGAGAAATGTGTCAGAAGTTTGAATTTTATTCAACATGACATATTTGATGCTGGTCTGTTTGAACAGCATGTTTCCCCCAAAGAGGCCTGAATACACTTTAAACTCTTTCTTTCAATAGAAAGCAAAATCTAAATGGGGATAAATAGGGTTTTGTTTGGTTCAAATGCTGCCTCAACACATCTGCTGTGTCGTCAGTTTGCTCACGTCAAAGTTTTGTTATTTCTACCTTAAAAAGCTGACCAATAACAGCTGATGATGATGTTTTCAATGCCTTTTGAAGGTAGATGCAGCTCATCGGTGCTGAATGACTTCTTAGTCCTGAGCTTAAAAAAAAATCTTCAGATTCCTACATCTGATTCTGCAAATCATCATTATACGTCTGCAAGTAGTTAACTTTTGAAGTATTCAAGATGGCTGCTACAGCTAATTGATTATAGAAACCATAAAAATGGTTGTAGTTACTTTTATAGATATTGATTTACATGAGCCCAGCGGACTAATAGTTTGCAAGAAATTTGACGTGCGTTCATTTCAAGATTTGAACAAAGTGGAACATTTCTCAGCTTGCTAGTTTAAAACTCTGGCAGCAACGCTAGGCCTTTCCACTGTCTGTCTGCCTGCGTGTGCTAATGCACTTCAAATCCCCAAAACTGACACTTTCAGCAGCTTATAGTTTTTGCTGTAGAGGCGATACGGTAACAGAGATGGAGGGGTTTGTTGCAGCTCATTGCCTAATGTCAATAGACAATTAGGCATATACTGGATTCTACCCGCAAGCTAATTAGAGCTATGCAATTAGCAGAGGGAGAGTCTTAAGTGTTCCCAAATGGAGCACCAGATATCCACTTATGAAGTGCTGTGCTGTACTTTGGGCTGACAATCCAATCACAACTCTAACAACACCAGGACAAGCATTGAAGGTGTTTGGAAATGCATTAAGTCCAGACTAGAGAGACTTTAATTATATTTTTCCCTGTTTTTGTTGAATGGATGTCATATTTTGAGTTCTACTCTCACAGGGCAAAATGATCAGACTCAAATGTGCAACTTAAATTTGTTTTTCTTTGAGGATCGGTCTTTAGAAACTAAGGATGTACCAGTACAGGTATTGGGTATCGGTCACATACTATGTACTCATAAAAGTAGTCCGATACTATAGAACTGATGCCGTTTAAAGTAGCGTGATGCTCGGCTCTCGGTTGAGCTGCAGCGACAGACAACAGCAGCTAACTGGAGCTAACTCTTCAGCAGATGGGGCCAACTTACTTGTGTTGTTCTTTTTATGTACAGTAATATACACATACTATCTGAATCCTCACAGTACCCACGTTTAGTTCAGTGAAGTACCAGTAATCTGTTCTGCCTGATCAATTCCCAAAGTGTTAGCATGTTTTGCTAACAAGTATTTATGTGAATGTCTCTCTTAGTAGCAGCTAACTAAACAACTTTTAAAGCCAAACTCAACTTATTTTGTTTTCACATTCCAGTGATGCTCCTTTACCTCGGCCGATCTTCCAACACTTCTTTTTTGTATTTATGTTTTTTTTTATACTTACGCCGTCCTTTTTTCTATTAAATAAACTCCCCTGAGTTTATTTCAGAAATGCCTCATCTCTTTTGCTCTGATGGACTTCAAGCCGTGATGCAAGAGTTTTCCAAGACTGGCATGTCTCTTTGCATCTCTTCTTTCTTTACATCTCTCTATCCACCCGGCGTCCTCTCTGTGAAGTGAACAAATCAACAATTCAGTCACATCTATCCCTCGCTCTTTGTGTCCTGCCTATCAGTCGGGGGGCCTCAAATGGCAAATTCAGGTCGGCCGAGCTGGCAGGCGTCCATCAAACATCGCTTTCGTGACAACTGTGAATGAATGGAGCATGTGAGTAGAATGGCAAGTCTGTGATTGACCTGCAGGCAACGATTGCTTTGATTGCTACAGATAATCTGCAGTTGGTTACTGTACAGTTTTAGCTTTTAATAATATAAGTATAAATTAAGGTATATTTGCAGAATAAATGTAGATAAATAATGTTTTATATGGCAACCAGGGGTAAAAGGGACACAAAGTATGGGCTTGTTGTCCTCATGGTTGGAAAAATGTATCTTAATTTTAATAACTCCCTCTTAACAAAAGCCTCTATGAGATCAGCCTTGGTTAGATTTATGTCAGTCAGGAGGCAACCATTCTGGATTATTACACTTCAGTTTGACTGATAATAATAAATAAAGTTGGTTTTACTCAGAATAAAGACTTTATGATGTCTCTGGAGGTGAAAGGTGAGATCACTGCTGCACACAGTGAATTAATTGGTGTTTGTATGATGGGAGGATGAATTTGTTCTGATGATTTCAACATTTCTTTCTCTAAGCATTAAGCACAAGTCAACTGGTGGCTTCGAGGTATCATGGTTTCTAAAAGTCATGAGAGTTAAAAGCCCCATCATCTTCGACACCCTTCCTATTGTCTAAGATGTTTTATCAGTCTTTTCAGTTTTTTGCAGAATAGTAAAAGATGTTGCCAGTCTTTTTTTAGGAGCATGCCCATTTTTTTTTAGTTTCTTTCAAATGTTTTATCCTGTAGAAGAAATCTTCTAAATGATGTATTCACTCAATGTCACACAGACATTGTTGCTAATAGTGATGGGATTAATCTTCCACTCTGAAATTTGGGGTATAATTAAACTACTGTCAAAAAAACCATTGTGGGTGTTTGATGAATGAACTGAATGATATTTTAAGGTTGTTTTTTTTTTTGGAGTCGCCAAATTATTGCTTTAAAGTTTGTTTTGTGGATTGTCTCATTAGAGATGCTATATCTGTCTAATCATGAAGTCATCTTCTGCTATTTTTATCACAATTAAGAGAGGTTAGAAAATAGGTGAGTCCTTTTGATTCCAGTTTCTGTTGATTTCTGGTTAATTGAGATTTTTTAAATAATGAAACATCTTTAATGAGTATGTTTTTTATAACTAATGTAATTTTGTCTGCTTTTTGTTTAGCGAATTTTTTGAACACCTTTGCTTTTTGCCTGAAAACTGATACATCAATCCACAAACAAATAAAAATAATCATTGAGGTTGTTCAAGTTCCTGCATGTTGATATAGAAAATGCATTGTTTGTATGATATGTTGTTTTTTTTACTTGCTGTAGCAGATACTCTGTTACGTCTCTTCAGATCAGGACGTCTCCTTCCAGCAGTATCTAGATAGATTTTTAAAATGTGCTTTTATGTCAAAAGTAAAACCACAGTGAAAAAGCTCAGCGATAAATAAATAATCACTCAGAACACCACAGGTTTAAAAAATGTTTGATTTTACAGACACTAGCTATTTTCATTTCTATAGACAGGTCAAATGAAACTATTATCTGCTTCCTTAACGGCAGAAAAAGATGTCACCAATAATGAATTTATTTAAAGAAAAGCAGTGGGGCTTATTTTTCTTTATTTTTTGTTTTAATTGTCAAATTTCAGGATGTTAAATCATCATCTGATAGTGGATTGATGATATAGATTGTTTTAGACCTTTTAACAAAACAGTGGACCTTCATGTGGATGCTATAAGAACCATAATGCCCCCTAGTGGCTGGTTCCAGTACATGTTTTTAATCCCACTCACTTCTTTTAAACACTTTTCTTGACTACAAACAAAAATATTTTCTTGGAGTAAAATCTTGCTAATTGACAAAGTTCTGAACTCTGTATTCAGATGTTCATTTAAAATCATGCATTTAGTTGTAACAGTAACACTGGTGCAGCACCACTCTAAAATGTAACATTAAGGTTTATAGTTAAAGATGAAGGAATAATGATTTTGGAGCCTTGAAAATGTTGGAACTTCTGTATGTGGTCAGGATTAAAAGCAAAAAGCATGAAAGGTCTGTGCACACCCCCATATGGCCTCTCTCAGTAGAATAATGCCCCACGCCAAATATCAAAAATATTCAGGAATGTCTCAGGAAACAGAAGGAATTCTTGATAAAAGTGTAATGCAAGGGGAGAAAAGAAACCTCAAGGCACAAAGACTGAGATGCAAAACTCCCTGATGGGAAGCAGGCGGCCTGTGGAGGATTTATCTGAGAGAAAACGTCACATCTGAATATGGTTTCAATAGTTTAGCTGATCTGAATCAATCTCCATTGACTTCGATTCGGTCATTCCTCTGTGCAGAAAAAAAAAAAGTTTCTTCTTCAAGTGCAACTCTCTCTGCTCCTGATAGAAGCCTCAGTCCCGCTTGTTATCACCAGACACTTCATAAGTGATTCCCAATTGGATGTTTTCCTGAACTAGGACTCAGAAATCAGAGAGTGAGTGACTGTGAAACTCCTGTGACCCTCCAGCAGTGTGTCTAAATGGCTCTGCCTCCCGCTGAACACCAGCAACCTGCCAACAAACCCATTTACTGTTAGAAAAAGAGGACGGTGCCTGCCTGGACCTTATTAGTCTCTCACAGAGGTGTCAGTGAACCTCTGTTCTCCCTGGTTGGTCAATCAAAGCCACTCCATGCTGGTCGTGCTGGCGGGGATTCTAGTTCACCTCTGACTCATTGAAGCTGTTTTTCATCCTGAGAGTTGTGCTGAAATGATGATCGGCTGAGTTATAAAGCCCAGCGTGAGTTTCATTTCCGAGAAACTCTCAAAAGTAGAGTGGGCAAACTATTGTACATACTGTATATAATTAAGTAAATGTACCTTTTTGATTTGATCTGTTTACTGGTGCTTTGTGAAGCCAAGATTTCATGGTGAAAACATCACAACAAAGATTATACCTACTGCAGAAAAACTAGGTAAATACAAATAAATAAACACAATCTTTTGACCTATATGACTTTCAAATATAATTAAAAACTGAAAAGAAAAAGAAATTTCAGTGTGTCTTTCTTTGTCTGTGCATGAATGTGTCTGGAAACATTGTCTTGCTGCTGATCTCAGGACAGTCTTGAAAAATAGATTCTGGATCTAATTGAGGCTAATCCTGGTTAAACAAAGGTTCTGATTGACTGAAAACTCTTTGGATCGGATCAGTAAGTTTTCCTGTGAGTCCATGAACTGATTAGCAGCACAACTATGTTCAGGAATGCAGGAAGACAAAACAAAATGTAGTTAAAGCAAAAAACTGGAACAAAATGCATTAACAAGATAACAGCTGTTGATGCTTTATATTTTCTTTTTTTTATGCTACATGATTAAATCTCAGAACAAGCGTCCGACTTTCAGAAATATTGATTTCTTTCATTCCAGCCTGATTTTCTCCACAGACACGCTCTGGCTGGCTGATTGGACCTCAGCTCCAATCCCTGGGCTGGATTATTTTTCACAGTTCTGTGTAACCTAATACAGAGATTAACACCCTAAGGTGCAAACTAGACAGCCTCTCTACAGCCTCCCACATCAAATAAAACTATCAGAGAACCTCTGACTGCATGTCAGACGTTCTTTATCCTCTAAGAGGTGAAACTTCTCAAATCCAGCACACATTTGAAGTAGTCGAGAAGCAGACCCTCTTTAAAATCTTACATTTTTTCCCACTCTTCACAGTTTGTTGATTCCCACCCTCCTGTCTCTGTTTGGGGTGTCAGGCTAAGAGGAGGGAGTGGCTGCTGTATGGTGTGACAGATCGAGTTAGATGGGCTTCTTTATTTTAGTAGTTTCTTTAAAGCTGTCATTGAGTAGCATTAGTGGTGATGGGGGGGTTGACTTATAAAGGCAACAAGGCAGGAATGTGTCACACAGGATTAAGCTGGCATACGTATCAACGGAAGACTTCCATCATCAGGCTCCACGTTAGGAAAACAACGAGTGACATTTGGATTTATTCTCAATTAGAAACTGAACTAGTCGTAAAGAATTTGGGTGGATGTGCAGACTAAATAAAAACAGAGTAAAACAATCTGCAGAAATCATTTGTGGATCATTCGTTCTTTCCATTTTCAATTAAAAACCAATAAAGGAAAATGTAAATGATGCTTGCTGCAATGTCAAATAAACACCACAACTTCAGCAATACATATAGGATTGGGCCGCCTGTGAGTGCTATGGGATGGGGGCGGCATCTATGGCATCACCAGCTGCTCATTTAGCTGAGTATAAGGGATATGTGCTATCGTGTCAACGACGTCTTCACTAACACCAGGAAACGTCACTAGATTTGATGCTAGTTGCTTTAACTAGGAGCAACATTGCTTTAATCTTTTTTCTGGATAAATTGAAGGATTGTAATGAATTCAATGAATTAATGGCAGGATAAGGGCATGCAAAGCCATATTTTAATGTTTTTTTGCATATCCAGAAGGGATAACAAAGCAAAGGAGAAAAGAGGTAAAGAAACAACAAAACAGACATAAAAGAAAAACAAACACCGCATCACATCTGACTGATCATGTTAAAATCTTTTTGAAGTTCAGGGTCAGTAAAAACTTGAGGGAAAACAGCTTTTATTCATTAAAACCCACCTGCCTGTTCTCTAGATGGCTAGCTTGATAGCTTAGCTAGGAATGTTTTGTGCATTTCTCACTTGTTTCTCTAATTGATTATTAAATACATGCAACCACCACAAAGTCATAACAGAACAAAGCGCCAAAGCATGAACAAATGTGGTCTTTTGATCTGCGCAGGATAAATTTCCAAAATATGTTTATAAAATGTATTAAACAAACATTTGTGTAAAATCCCGTTTTAAAGTGCAACTCTAAAGTTACACTTCTTTTAACCTCTGGGATTGCATATTTAGCAGCTCGTTACCATTTGCTTCCTGTTTTCCATCAGACTTTTTATTGCCAGAGGATTTTCTTGTTGCTAGTCATTGCAAGTTGTATAGAAACAAAAATGTGTGCAGAAATCAGTCCAAACTGTTTGTCCTTTGTGTATTTTTTTGCTGAAAACTGCTTAAAGCTACAATCGACACTTTTTGTATGTTCTTGCCTGTTGCCCACAGTCATTATATGGATGTGTACCTGTTGTGTGTTTGCCGTGTGTTTGGCTTACATGAATTGTCTGCAGTGTCACTGATAAATGGCATTGCTCTTTCAGTAGCCTCAGTCCCCTCTGGCCGTCTTTTCTTGTTGTACAGTCCTATAATTTATCTGCAAAGAGAGAGGTGGAGGGCCTCTGTCTCTCAGAAAACAATTCATCTCCACTGAGAGGTCTGGGTTTTTATTTTTTTATTTCTGGCTGCAACTTGCACCCATCTCATTTCCTTGTGTTTTGGAGCGTATGGCTTTTCACCATCAAACAAAACTTTGCCACAGCCATTAAACTCACAAAAAAAGAAATAGCAGTGGTGGTGTACTAATGAATTCTCAGGAGCTGCAGGAGTTAAAGGATCAGAAAGTCATATGGGAATGTTTAATTCTTGTGTAAATAATTAATTACTGTAATGACATTAAAGTCACTGCCCATACGTTTTATTTCTTCCCTAAGGTCATTTTATGTGAAAGTAGTGTTTAGCAGTAAACCTGCCAGGTAAACCCAAGGTAATGTCTAAGAAAAGCAAAAAAAATTAATAATTAGAAATTAAAGTGAAAGTGCAATGCCGCAAGGAGACCCGGCTCCTATTCCTCATTTAAATAGATTAAATCCTCTCCTTGCCTCTTGTTTGTCTCCTGCGTCATTTGACCTTTGACTCATGATTCCTTTGCACCATATGTCGTGCATCTCACTCATTACAGCTCCTGAAAAAAAACCTCCTGCCAAGCACACACCTGCAAATAGAGTGCTCTTCTCCCCCTGCGCTTTAGTAGATGACATCCTTCAGGGATGTTTCAACATGTTGAGATTTATCTGAGTCTCAGGCTGAGGGGTGAAGGAGAGAAGAGAAAAAGGCATTAAAGCAGTGATACATCATTCTTTCTAAATTAGAGGAACAAGAAGAGACCAAGCAGTTAAGGTCAGTGGAAAACACAAAACAACTAACGGAGGGGTGGAAGTGTCCATTAAGGAGCAGAAGAAAAAACAGTGATAAATCTAAAACTGACAAATAAAATCTTCATTTAAGGCCGTGTTACCATTTGAGGGGAGTGTGTTTCTGTGAGAAATGTGAAATTTATGACTGTGTAAAGACAAAAAGGTTTCGAGTTAACCAGCATGAAACGTTTGTCAAACGCAGTCTGCTGTTAGCTCGTCAGTCCGAGCTGAAATGCTGGCCACATTTTAAGGCCGATGATGTCACTGCAATGCGACAAAGGCTGTCCAAATTTGAAGGCTCCTTCAAAAGCATCCTTTTCCCTAGATTTCAGAAACAAGTCTGCCGTCCCCTTCATGGCCCACCCTATCCCGAGGTTAATTGTGAGCAGAACAGGAGTTTTGTGTTGTTAGGCTTTTGTCATGTGGATAGTTTGCTTCTGTTTAGTGCTGTCATGGTTGCTAGCTACATATGCCAAGGCAATAACGGGGATAAATCTGATGGCTGGTCAGACCATTATCACAGCCACTCACTTCCAGTCTTCACGGTTGACGAAGAACCCAGCTTTCCCTTTTGACATTTAAAACAACTTTTTTGGGCCAATGTGCTGCACAGAAACAGCAAAAGTAAAAGAGCCAACAATAAAAGGCACAAGCACCTCTGAGAAGCAGCCTTGTCCTTGGACCTACCTGGAGGTGTTCATTGGCTGACCTTAATGATCTGGGTCGAGCCATGGCTGACATAGATCCAGCAGGCATTGGGGGACCCTGGCCATGTCATACTTTAAAAGTCAAGAATGGATTCTAAAACCAACAGGGAGCGAGTGAAGGGCAGCAAGGACAAGAGAGATCCTGCTTCCTGGTGGATGTTAAAGTCTGGCAGTAGCATTCTGAACCAGGGCCTGACTTACACCAGCATACAGTGAATTACATTAGTCCAGCTGGCAGGTGATAAAAACATGAATCACTGTCAAAACGTCACCGTCATCCATGCCAAATACACCCATGTTCATGCATGTTTCCATTACAAGCATTATCTCATTTTTCAGCCAAGAACAAACCTTAACACTTGATGTTAACTGAATATCCTGATAATGGGTATGTCCTTTATAATTAAACATACTGATTTCATGATTCAGCCTTTCTTGGAGCTGTCAGCGTTTTTCTGACTGAGTTGCTCCTGACAGAGACTGTGATTTATAATGTAATTAATTGTAACATAACTGCATGTTCAGCTCTTTTAAACATATTCATTATGTGGTGTTTTTAGACTCAGGACATGTTTAAATATTATCATTGAACTTGAGCCCAAAAGCAACTGAAAATCTCAGTTTTTAGAGAAAAAAAAATTCAAATCACTTAAAGTTCAGACACTTAGCTGTATTCAGACTTCACCGCGTTTCGTATGAAGTCACCGTTTTTGTAGTTACTTCATTTGGTGCGTTGCCAGGATGCTCAGGAGGTGATGTTATTCATGGGTCTTTGGTAAACTGGTGAGAAAGGAATGCTAATCCTGAAACATGAATAGGACTGTTGTGTGTTAAACTTCAAAGACTTTATTGTGTTACATCTTCAGCAGTGTTTTAATTAACTGGGTCAAGGACCGCATCTCCACTTCATTGTATCCGTTTCAAAGAGAGTGTTATGCTTCAGAAGCATTCAGCTCTGCCCTTAGTCGTCACTTTTATCTGATTGCAGTCACCTGCTTGAGCTGGCAGAAACAGAAAATCTTTTAATTTTCTGAACTCGTGTGTCCAGATGGGGGGTGGTGAATAGTTTAATAATGTGTCAGACATCCTACAAGAGGAAAGCTTTCAGTCATTATTCATAAAACTATGCAGCGCTCTTAGATGTCCTTTTAATTTAAAAAGCTGTATGTTGCTTCTTCCAGCTGTCAGTTCTGCAGGGTTAAAGAGCGATGTGTGCAGCGAAGGAGAGGCAGACGCTAAGAGAAGGAGACGCTCTGTGTGTAAAGATCGACAGATACAAACTGTAGACAGACAGGCAGAAGCAGGAGACCACATACGAGGAGGCAAAGGAGTAGACTGAACACGACAAGAAGGCAAGTTGGAGTTAGGGGGTCTAAAAGACAGCGACTGCCCACTTCACTGGCAGTTCCTCTCCTCAGATCTGGTGTCCGCTGGCTCACATGCAGAGAAACCATTCCCAGAATTCGTGTCAAGCCTGCCAACCTGCTTTTTGTTTTGCATCTGCTCCCTTCACACTCAGTCTCGCTCACAGCAGATGGCTTCATTCGCTGAATGAATTCAACTGTCAGCTATTTGTGTTCGTCTTGAAAGAGGAATATGTTAGACGCATGTTTGCATTCACGTATAAATGAAAACAGCTCAATGCGTAAATACTGTAGCTTTTATCGACACATACTTGTGGAATACACAGATTATCTAGCAGTTTTGAGCCTAATTCTTCCTGCTGCACGAGGGAGACAAGTAGGTGTGAAAGACATGAACTGTTCAGTGCAGCAGACAGAAACAAGAGAATCAAATCTTCAGGAGAGTGATCTTTTGAGTTGGAGGACTTTTACGCACAAGAATCCTCCAAAACAAACATAATTGTAGTTGAGCCTTAAAGTGGTTTCAAGCGCTCGTGGATGAGTCAAGAGCCGGAGCAGACTCTGAGTAATCTACTGAAATATGCAGGCTGAAGATGCTTCACTGCTGTCAGAAGCACATGCACTAGGAGTTGATATAGTAATGGTTAAAAATAACTAATAGGTGAATGGAGAAATCCAGGAAATCAGCTCTAATCCTGCAAATAAGAAGCTTTTAGCATCAACTTTCAGTGCATCAGGTGGACATATTGAACCTATATGAAGGGAGGAACAGGTGTATTTGAAACATGATCACATGATGTAATCTTAAACTGTTATTGCTTTTTGATAACAAATTTAAAGTTTTGCTCATTGTGTTTTGCTGCCTGCAGGTTTTAAAAGTCATTTTTTGTGAATAAATTAGTGGGGGGTTTTCTCCTAGCCACCCCCTTGTAACATTGTGTAGATATCATTTTGTCCCACATCATTACTGTGCCAAGGCCAGCTGGTTATTGATATAAGTTGAGGAGCAGGTACACTGGGCAGGTTAATGGGGGTCAGAGCCGCTGCTGTTTATGAGAAAGCTGAAAGCATAGAGGATCCAGTTCATATTAACACAGTTAATTGTGGCTCTAAGGCAACGTAGCCTGAAGCTGCCCTCTCCTTGTAAAGGACCTGAACCGTACCAAAGGCCTTGTGTTTAAGACACTTAAAGGAATTTTGCATTTAGATTTTGGATATAAACTCCAACTTAAAATATGCATTTCCATTATTTATCCAAGGTATTTATCCCTTACTGAACGATGAAGTGTCTTACCCAAGAACTGTCAGTAAAGAGATAAGATGAGCTTTGACTGAAGCAGCCTGTAAACTTCTTTGTTCTATAAAAGGATTTATACATTAATGACTTTGCATCCTATTTTTGTCCAGAATACTCCAAGGAGCTCATGCATTTTAGGATGTTAAATTTGAAGATTAGGTCCTCTGTCAAACGCTGTCATTCTGTTGCACTTAGTGAATCACCCTTTAGTGAAACACAGCGCTAATCTCTAGTAATTCCACCTCCTACCGTGTTGTTCTGTGTGCATGGGACAATGCACTACATGAGATTATGCTCACTTTGTTCATTCTCGGAAAAAGCATTTGACATTTTAGAAATAAATGTGAAGTATTGCTACCAACTTTATCCTCCACATGTTGGTTAGCTTGTGCATGAGATAGTTTTTTTTTTAATTATTTTTATGACCTCAGATCAAAAGTCCTTGTGTAAATCTGAAATGATTTAACCTCTACGCTCTCAAGCTGAATTGGAATGACTCATAGTAGAAAAGCAAATGATAAGACAGCTCCTGCTCCACATTTCAGAGAAATCAAGAGTAATTGTTGCTCATAAAGTCATGATATTCGATATAAAGACAGGAAAAAACCTCTGACAACGAAGCAAGGTCTTGTTATTGTTTGACATGCACTGCAAGCTTGAGGTTAAGTGAAGAGATGCAACAGAAGCCAGAGACATTTACATTTCAATAATATAAAGCATAAACCTACTGTAGTAAAAAAAAATCGTGTTTTAATGGTTTGTAGAAAAAGTGGACAAATAAATACAAGGAGATGCCAACAAACCAGTTTCTTTTTAGTGGCGAGCTCTAACAGGAAGAGCGTGAAAAATTCATCAACATTCACTCACAGGACCGCTGACAGACGAGAAGTAAAGCACAGCTGAAGATATGTATTAAGCACAGTCCTCTGATTTACATTTGCCTGTTACATGTCAAAACGATCTCACTCCCAGTGGTGCTGTGGTGTCATCGATAATGGATGAAGACCATGAAACGTCTTTCGGAAATGTAGAATCGACTTTGTGTTAAAGTTTCTTTGACAAGAACTCCTGAACGAAACTTCTTTAAATATGAAACCAAACATCTTTTACGGCTGCAGCTGACTAGTAACGGTATATTTAAAGAGCAGAAAAGTTAAATAACTGACTTTACAGATTTTTGTCACTTTTTGAGTTTGGTCCAGAGCTGCAAGAATAGGGGGAAACATTAGAAACCACACAAAACTAAATTTATGGAGTTTCAGAGTACTAAATGATTCAAATGTTTTGTGCAAAATTGTGATAAAAGATGAGTAAATTGATCACTTTTTGGAAATTGTAAGACTTTATTTCAAACAAGAATATTTAGAGAAAACGTTACTTTTTTTATGAACGTCAACCATCTCAGGATCCTGTTTATCATGCAGGATAAAGACAGAGGGGCTTCCAAACAGAAGGTGAGATGTTAAAGTGTCCTTAAACAAAACCTCACATGCCTCCATTTCCCTTAATATGCAACAAAAATGTGAAATTGTGAAGGTAAAATAGGTGCTGCACATAAAAAGTTAAGTGATATAATCAGATCTGTGAATAAGAAATCAATTCTGAAGCTCTTTGCAGAACCAGAAGGTTAAAAATGTGAAATATAAATTTGGACCATTTACCATTTAATGAAGGGTGCCTTTGAATATTAACAACTCTCAAAAATAAAAATACATTTTCCCTAACAAGAATATATTAAATGGTAAGTTTTTGACCTTATCATTTAGTTGGGCATTAAGCTGTATTAGCTTATAAATGTTGCATGAAAAATGACCAAAAAGTTAACAAAAATAAAATACAAAACTTTGAAAAGCCAATGATTACAAATCTCTCCTAATATCCTGATCCCTGTTTAGGTTAATGTTACCGTGCAGCTGTCTAATGTGATTCTATATGCATCTCTAAAGTCTCATTTTATTATAATTAGGCCTTCTGTGCAAAGAGTTATTCCAAAGGTTGTTATGAATACTAAAATATAACCATGAATCCATGCAGCGACACTAAAAAAAATGAAAAATATGAATCTGAGCCAGAACCTGTGATGTGGACTTCAGCATCAAACAGAGAACACAGGATGGGTCAGTCATTAGGACCTGAGGCACTTCAGCGTAAAGTGAAAGGTGTTGCTAACCTGTTGCTACAGGGGACCTGGTGTCTGTAATGACGGAGAAAGAAATAAAGCTGGCTTTGAGCGACAATGCAGCACTGAGCTGCAGCCCAGGCTGAGCAGGCAAAGAGTCGGTGACGCTTGTGTCAGGTTATCAGTGAGAACAGGTATGGAGCTGAAGCTGCTCCTAGAAACGCCTTGATGGTGGCAGCAGGAGACGAGGCTTTGATTGTGAGGCCAAGCATGAGGCTTCGGCATCTGAGGGTGAATTACAGATGGTGTCTCACAAGGTCAGAAAAATACACACACAAAAATCTACGAAAGACTGAAATCCACTGGAAGAGAGCTGGCACTTGTTGCAGCCATCATCACTTGAAAAGAAGTCATGTTCAGGTCGTTTCTCCTTGAACCCAAGCCACTTTAATGGAAGTTTGTAGCTTTTCACACTAAATGTGTGCATCTGAGGACAGACCACCCTTTACCATGGATCAGTAGCTGAGACATGGGACAATGTTTTCTGAACCTAAACTGTAAAATCCTTACAGGTATTAGATTATAATTTTAGCACACTTGCTAATTTCTTTCTTTTTTGATAAAAAGATAGTAGATATAAAGTTATTTTGCATGTTTAGGTAAATTGCAATTTTTATGCTCGTTATTTGATGTGAATTATTCCAGTGCAAATTTGTTTCAACCATTTTTTGTTTGTTTTTATGGGACATTACATCTTTTTTGGGGGGTGTTTTGTGTAGTTTGGTTATTTACATACAGTACTTTTTCACAGATTGAAAGTCTGACTCGTTAATGGATGCTGACATTATTTCTCCAGTCTCCTCAGGAAGCGATCTACAACTTTTATGTCTGGTTTTAAATATTCTGCAACAAAATTAGCTGTTCTACATTTTAAAATCTGAAAACACCAACTTTATCTACAATGTCAACCAGGAGCTGGTGAAACAAGAAAAGATCATTACTTATTATTCAACTTTATCTGGTTCACAATCCTATAGAAGGCTACAACATTAAATCAGTTGACATCCACCAATCTGATTGCTGCTACTTTCCTTGGCTTGTCGTTGGTAAATGTGTGACCTCTGATTGGCTTGTTTTTAGCACCCCCTAGTGTCTGTTTTAAATCACTGTCATAAAAACGTTAGCATTGTCTTTGCTCAGAAACACCTAAATCTAACTGTTGAAATGTCTCCTCAGCCTTCACTGCTTTCTACTGGAGCGGTTCATCACTCATTCAGAGAAATCAGCTGTGATCAAGCAGGGAGAGACTTTTAAAAATGCAGGAATCATGAGCTAAAAACACTCCAGCGCTAGCATGAGAGCTATCCTCATTGGGTTAGCCTAACCCTTACGAGATACGTGACTTTATAAGACTTCAGGGCACCGGACTGGAGAATGAGAAGTTGCAAACGCGGTATTCTGGACCCAAGCAGCAGATGGGGCTGAGTGACTTTTCATTTACCCTGTAAAGGGTCAGATTAGCACATACTGACTTAAGGAAAACATTTAAATGTGAACAAGTGACATAGTGTGCCTTTAGGGCTGTTTGGTGGTGCAGTTGTTAGCACTGTTGCCTCGCAGCGAGGAGGTCGTGGGTTCGCTTCCCCGACTCTGCAGCCTCTCTTGTGTGGAGTTTGCATGTTCTCCCCATGCATGTTTTCTCCGGGTCCTCCAGCTTCCTCCCACAAACCAAAAACATGACTGTTACTTTAACCGGTGACTGTAAACTGTCTCTAGGTGTGAGTGGGTGTGTGACTGGTTGTTTGTCTCGTTCGTCTCTGTGTGGCCCTGCGATGGACTGGCGACCCGTCCAGGGTGTCCCCCACCCCTCCCCTTGACTGTTGGAGATAGGCACCAGCTCCCCGCAAGCCTCTGTGGAGGACTAAGCAGTTAAAGAAGATGGATGGATACGTTACATAGTGTGCCTTTAACAGTGTTGCCACAGTTACTTTGAAAAAGTAATCCGACTACTGATTACTGATTACTCCCTTAAAAAGTAACTTAGTTACTTTACAGACTACTTGACTTTAAAAGTAACTAAGTTAGATTACTAGTTACTTTTTTAGTTACTTTATTAGTGACATTCAGCTGCCGATGACTCCTCCTCCTGCCTCGACTTTAAAATAACCTCCAGTTTTACTAAAACACAGAAGTGAATTTTAACAGCAAGTCAACAAAATGGATCTCCTGATATTAAAGTTGAACTTCCAAACTATTTCCTGAAAAAAATACTTGGTTTTATGAAATATAAATTAAAGAGTCTTTCTTGACCTGACATTTAACACTTTTATGGCAAAACTACCTTTTATAAAATAACTTGTTTATTACTGTAACTATTAAATTACTTTTAACATGTTTTATTAACATCAGAACATTTGATTGAACATTAGAACAAACCTTAATGTTCTCATCTTTATCTGACACTAACTCTAAATCCTGACTGTATTTATTCCAGATAGAAAACGATCATCTCTCTCCTCCATAGTTGTTTGTGTTGCTGCAGCTGGTTTTTACAGTATTTCCCTGAAATCCAGGTCAACCCTAACCCTACCTGACCCTCTTTTCTAAATATACTTTTTGGAAAAAGTTTTGTTTGACAACTAAATCTCATCTTTTAGAAAGATTTATTTAATTATTTTAACAAATAAAAAAAATTGAATTTAAAGTAAAGTAAAATTCACAACTATGACTAAAATTAATAATCTAGCTCCTGTCATCAGCTGTTCTTTAGACTCACCTGTTAGTTCCTTAAAACCGGAGGGTTTTAGGACCATGAGGAGCTAACATCAGCTCTTGTTTCTGCTGCTGCTTTGTTTACCGACTGCTGCGTTTGTCTGAAGGATGCGCCATCAAAACGTCTCTTTAGTTGCTGGCGCTGCTTTGGAGCTTCGGCTACATTCAGGCTGCTAGTCTGCTCGGCTGTCAGACAGACGGTCAGCTGCTCGGGTCGTTCTCCGTTTGTTCTCAGTCTCACACTCCTTAATAAAGTCTAGACCCCGAAGATAAAACAAAGCTGTTGTATCAGAGGAGTTTACAAAAATAATGCCCGGATATTCAGGTAAATAGGCTACTTTATCACAGGTCACATGACTCCTCCTCCAGCTGGAGCGACTCCTCAGCTGTGCTCGTGTTGAAAACGTGACTCCACCTCATGCTGGGAACGTGACACAACGCCGCTCACAGAAATGCAGGAAGAAAATAAATATTTTAAGGAAATGGACAAAGATAGTAACGCAAAGTAACGCACAGTGGCTCGAAAAAAATAACTTTAATCAGATTACTGGATTGGAAATAGTAACGCGTTAGATTACTCGTTATTGAAAAATGACGTAATTTTAGAGTAACGCGTTACAAAGTAGCGCGTTACTGGCAACACTGGCCTTTAATATCAGGATTAAATTTCTTTCTCGCTAAATGAGAACATTCTGTGCTGCTTCGCTTGACGTGACATTCCTCTAAAAGTTGTTTGATCAAACATGATCACTTGTCATGAAACAAAGTGAGGACTTCTGCCAAGTCACGGGCTTGAACAGCTTGTTTTTTAAGGTTTTATAATCTGCTGATCGTCCCCAGAGGAGCTTTTAAAACTTCACAGCAGACTGCGTGAAATGAAGGAAGCGGCGCCCCTAACAGAGAAATCAAATGCAGCAGTCTCTTATTATTTCATTCTTTGTATTCTTTCGCAACTGTCAGAATAAATAGAGACAAACATCTGTTCATGTAGAGTAAATTCACCCCCTCGCTGC
The DNA here is from genome assembly GCA_006937965.1 of Callopanchax toddi. NCBI lineage: Eukaryota > Metazoa > Chordata > Actinopteri > Cyprinodontiformes > Nothobranchiidae > Callopanchax > Callopanchax toddi. The sequence goes on along the minus strand of SSNR01000020.1, from coordinate 3,088,122 downwards.
TTGCTCAAGTGTTGGGTTTTTTTTTTTCAATGTCATCATTTGTGATGTCAACATATTTAAATGACTTCCACCTATGTGATGAGTGAAATGATGGATGGTCACATGTAGACACGCTCACCCTTGACTTCACTCCAAAGTAATTTACTACTGGGACGGCAGCCATCACTGAAATAGCATCTCAGCTTGTTTGCAAGAGGAGCTGCAGCTAGAGGACTTGTTAGGATAACACAGCAAATAATGTCCATTAATCCTCAACAACGTCTCCTGATTAATTATTCAACGCTCGGACAATTAACGTCTTCAGGCTTGAAGGTGCGTGTACCCTCCCCAGCTATAGCGTCACTGTGCGCTAATCCGTCCAGAGTCTGTGTCCCTTTCTATAAACACACTTCTTCTGGCTACAATTCTGCTTAACAATTTCCTCCATGTTCTCAATCCTGCCAACCGCTCGTCCTGAAATTTTTTTTTACACATGAATAACAAACACGAAGCAGCCTATTCTATCCACAGGGGGGGATTACAGAGGAGAGCGGATATACTTATGTACAGTGCTGTGACATTCTAACCAAAAGCATCTGTGTTTGTGTGTGTGTGTGTGTGTTTGTGTGTGTGTGTGTGTTTGTGTGTGATATCTCAGGAATCTCCTTGTCGCTCTAAGTAGCAGAGCCATCTGAGCAATCTGCTCCCAGCAGAGCTACACTGTACATTAACTGACAAATTGTCAGTTAATGTACCACGTCTTTGTCTGAGGGAAGTCTTCAGAGACCCCATGCTGCCCTGAAAGTTGTCAGCGCAGACCCCGAGCTCTTTAACGCCCCCCCTCGTTTAACCACTCAGGTTCTCCGGGGTCCTCGGCGTCCCCGTTACGACGACTGTACCCCACCTTCGCGTCTTCTTTGGTGACAGAATCAGGCCGTCAGCAGCATCAAGGCTGCAGTGAGACAGAGATGGATTAATAAGTAAAGAAAACTGCAACAGAACAAGAAAGGCTTTTAGATCACACGGAGGCAGTGAAGTCACCTGGGGCTGCTAAAGGAGAGGAAGTTTTCAAACCTGTTTGTCTTGTTCTGCCGGCTCAAAGAGCTCCTATGCATCTATTCCGCGAACAGCAGGAGAAGAGGGGGAGAGAAGATGGACTGCTGCTGCTTGCTGCCATGCAGAAGTTTGAAGAGCAAAAGAAGTCGTGCGCTCACACCCGCATTCACCCAGCACGTCGCTTATAATTATTCCACCCGTCTGTCAGCGCTCACTGCTGAATCATTGTTGCGACGCAGGAGGAGGGCATCATGGCCTCCTCGTGCTTTACAGTCATTTTTAAAAATATATTTGAGGACGTGAATGGTTCATTAATTGTATAGATGACTGACACAAATATGCATAAGAAAAGATGTGAAGTGTAGAAGATTATGCTTTATTCTCTGGAATGATCTATTCGTTACACTTTTAATGGAAATGCCCTTGTGTATTGTGCAAAAAGGAACTGAAAAGTAAAAACCTTGAGAAAACATCATTTTAAATGATTTTGAACTTCTCATGAGGACGTTACACTGCGGGACTGTTTGCTTCCTCAAGCTGCAGAAATACCGTCTGTATATTTACTAGACATCCAAGGATACTCTTTATGTAGCATTAGTTTGATATTTGTTTTAGGAAAACTGTGTATTTGTTGATTTAACGGTTTAGAAACCTTTTTTCCTAAACCTGGATTAACAGGAAGACATTTTTAAAATCCTGTTTATAACATTTCTCATTGTTTGGCTCCTTTTCTCCTGGATAATTTCAAAGAACAAAATCAAAACTTGTCCCAGAGCAGAACAATGAAACTGTGAAATCCCTGACAGGAGAAACACCTGAGGTGAGTCCGTTTTCCTTAATCTGACAGGTGACGAGTTAATCGTGTGTCTACAGAGATATTTAAAAAAAACATTAAATTGTTCTGTAAATCAATGGAAATGTATTTAGCTGATTACTTTTCAGAGGAGCTGCTGTTTCTCCCAAATAAGTTAAATTACACTTTCAAATTCAATCTTGTCTATCCTGTTTCCTGTTTTGATCCTGTCATCCTGTCTGTTTTTTAAAAACCAGCTTGTTAAAATAAACCAGCCAGTGTGGCTAAATGTATTTTTTTTTCTCTCCCTTCTTGAATTTAATCTTTGGGAGCCTCTGGATTGAGAATAGTAAAGATTTATTTTCTTTTAGGCTCAAATTCTAATGAAATAATCAAATAAAGAAGCAAATATGGCTGCCAGAGCACTAAGTTTTCAGTTTTTATATAAAAAATGACCACATTGGGTCTGTTAGATGATTAAAAGTTGATGAGGCATCACTGTTATTCAGCTCTCGTTTGGTCTTTAGGTATAATCTTTATGACACCTGAAAAACGGCTGTGAAATTTCCAGAGCGGTCGGAGGTAAAGTCACCCTGCCGACGGGCTGTGGCTAACAGCTGGAGTCCGTGGCCTTCGTTGCCTCTCAGCTGAGTCTCTAACCTGCCTAGATATTTGAGTCACAACAGCTCATCCCTCATCACGCTTTATTATCAAAGACACGCAAACAGAAACAAGCACATAAAGGGTGAAAATCACCCATCGAAGCGCAGCCTTTCTGGGATGAGACGGTTTGAGCGTGTGAGGGAAACGGCGCCAACACCACGCCGTCACGCTTCCCTCGCCGTGATCTTGCTCGTCCTAGGAGTGAGGATGAGGTGTAATGAAAGCAGACCTGCTCTGTTTCTAATCTAGTCTGACAGGTCCTGACTCCCAGAGTATGATTAATGTGAGGCTGCAGCGAGACACATTTAATGTCATCGGCGATATCATGCCACCAAAACAAATGAGAGCCCCACAAACATAAATTCCTGTGGCACATTGTCCATATTCATTAGCAAACAATTTATTGCAGAATTTTGTTGTTATTTTCTCACAAGGTGCCACCAGACCCATCAGTCATTCAGCTCCTGAGCCGAGAAGGGCCACGGAAAGTCAGAGGCTGACGGTTTGAATCCAGCATGAACTCCTCACCTTAACTCATTAAACGATTGGCTGCTTCAGTTTGGATTGGTGTTGGTTCTCGTCAGGGGGTTTTGTGTCCTGAGGGTATTAAACACCCAAACGTGAACGTTTGTTGTCATGTTTGCTGATGAGCAAAAAGAAATTTTAGTTCAACTACCGTCTGTTACAACCAGAAGGTAGATGGGTTTAACTGCTAGACTACAAACTATTAGAGCTACAGATGAGAAAAAAGGAAGATTGTTTTCATCCTGGTTCAAATTTAAAGTAAACGCTAAAGTGAAAATGTTAACTCCAGAATAAAGTCAACAGCACTACCCACTGTGCCACCAAGCAACCCGACATTAATGACCCTGTTACCACAGCATTGATTAAAACACATATATTGATCCTTTGATTTACATTCAGCCTGCATCATAAAAATTCAAAAGAGTGAAACTTAAAGAGCTTAATCTCCCACTTTTAATTTATTTGTTTTGATTTAGTTCATTTTCACCCATTTAAAAATATTCTAAAAGGACGTGAACAACTCCAGCTCATTCCATTTGACTCAGCGAGGCTCAGAAAGTCACGGTAAACAGAGGGGTTTGAGGCTCAAACGGATACGCTAGCACAAATTACCGCCGAATCCTAGTTTATGTTTCCCAGCGCTGCCCTTAATCCAGCAGCAGGCACACCTCCTCACTTCCAAACCGCTCTACCCGGCCAACTCAGCCTGAAAGTGTTTTCCCATTCACTCCACGTTCCATAGTAGCATGCATCTTAATCTGAAGAGACGGTTCCATTTCAGCTCGCTCCCAGTAACCTTCCCATTCATCGCTTCCCGCGTACACCTTCAGCAAAAGGAGGGAAGCTCCCAGAAATAGAAATGAAAGGAGATTATTTCAGTGGCAGAATCATAGAGTCACTGCCAACAACCGGATATAGGGAGAGGGGAAGAAAGAGAAAGGAAAACAAGTTGGGAAAAACAGGAATGAGATGCATGGAGAGAATAGAATCCCCAATGTTTGGCTCCTGCAGCTGGGATTATTAGAAGTGAATCTTATCGGCATCACTATCTCTCATTACTTCAAAATAAAAGAAGCAGCATTTTGATAAGTGGAGCAAGGTGATGATGAGGTTGCATCCTGACAAATAGACTGGTCAGATACTCTAATCACTCTGCTGTATAAAGCAATCCTCCTGCACTGATGCTTTAAGACACACCCAGGGAATACCTAGAGTTTTAGAGACAAATGAGCTTCAAATCCAAAATGGAACACTGCAGGGAAACTATTCAGAGGACCCCACTTCCCCAATGAGCTTCATGCAGCTGATAAACCATATTTCCAATGCAAAGATTGATTGCTATTCAAGTTCAAAGCAGAAGAAATCCCACCTTCTTGTCTTGATCTGCAACCAAATTCACCCTCAAGCTGCTCAAAAGTTAGAATCCCAAACTGTTTTTGCAGAGTTTTTTGTTTTGTTTTATCATAACCTGCAAAATATTTTTTTAAATTGCACATTTCTCCTAATCTTGAACCTTAGTCCTTCTGTTTCGTGTGGGTTAGGTTACTCCCTTTTCTGAGATCCTGTTGGTGGTGTTCATGGACGGGATCTCAAGGTGTAGTCATGGTCAAGGGATTATACATCCTCTGGCTGGTGAATACCTTGGGACTCCTCAAGGAGCTGCTGTCTGGAGAGTGTCTCCATGTAGAGGGATGTCTGGGCTTCTTCCCTGGATTTCTTACCTCCACGACTTGACATTGGAAAAACAGAAGGGGAGGGAGGATAGATGGATGGATGGACTCATAGAGAAGTTCAGGGTTAAAGGAGATATTACATGACAGTCTGATGTATTAACTACCCTAGATGTGTACTACTGTTACTACAACTATTTAGGGCCAAACTGCAGACAATAAACATGTAAGTACTACAAGCCAAGCACTACATGCAACCATCTGCTAAAAACACACCTCTTAGAAAAGAAAAAAAAGAGTCAAAATTCTCATTAAACCTCTACAAAAATCTTTTTTTTTTTTTAAAAAGGTTTGATGCTGTAATCTTGTAAAAGAAATATAACAAGAATTTCATTAGGATCACTATTACATCAAATCAGGGATTGTGTTCCTCCGTTTAAATGTCATTGTGCCTCGTGTGTGTTGCCATGGAAACATTTCAGTCAGATTTATTGATGGAATGGTTGGCTGATTGTTTCAAGCAGACCTTAATAGAATATAGCCTGTTGTGTGCTTTATCTGGGACCTTGGAACAAAACATTTGTATTATATCATGCAGTAGCGATATGACAATAAGGAATGAACTGAATATTTGAGTGTTCTTGTCCTTGCAATAATGCAGCTTCATTAGAGTCAAATAAAAGAATCCAGTGTGAGGTTTTTTTTCATACTAGCAGCAGGATGTGTGGTTGTTGCTATAAAGGCTGCCAGAAACGTCAGCAACACACACCACTGGTCACCAGCGGCGGTGGCAGGAGGAAGGAGGACAGAATGCTAATGGGTAAGCTGGAAAGAGCACAACATCTGAACTGGTGCAGAGGCACAGGCTTCACCTCCTGCACATACACGCCCCGAGAGGTGCACGTGTAAACATTCAAACCGAGGGCACAGGTAGTCACAGCGCAGCCTCAAAGTAGAGAATAAAACACACACATATGAACATGCACAAATTCATATCCCCGATCTGACCTCTTGGGCTCCGTTAAGAGAGAACCAGCTGTCGCTGAGCTGCTGCTAAAGCAGAACCACGTCGCTAACCTTTCGTGAATCATCTGCTTCAGGGAGTATCTGCTCTCTGAAGCTGCTCACACTCCTTTGTTAGTCTGCTTAAAGTTCACGCCGTGTTGCAGATTCAGTAGATACACTGAATGGTTCATGACGGATAGAAAAATCCAATAAAGGTGCTCCAAGATCTAAGAACTTCTAGGATCAGCCTCAAACCTGGAGAGTCCTCTAGAGAACGTTAGGCTGAGCAAACATCTGTTTCAGAATGTTAACATTCTCTGTGTTTGGAAAGCGCAGCCTCTTCATTGACGGTGATGTCCTGGCATCTCTACTAAAAGAAAGAAAGCTAAGGTCCATTCCCAGGACATTTTCATCCACAGAGCTGCTGCTCACTGGACTTTTTCCTCATTATTCTGTTAACCCCTAGAGGTGGCTGTGGGTAAAAACCTCAGTAGATCAATAGATTCTGGACAACTCGGTTCAGCCCGTCTGGAACCAACCATTACATTCAGAGTCACTGATACTCAGTTTGACTTTCAGCACATCATCTTTACTGAAGATAAATGACCTGAGTAGCTAGCATGTGATTGGCTGATTAATCCTACTAATCCTAATACTACACTGAGCTGTTTAAAGGAGTATTTTGAGGTAGATTTCCGACAAGAGCCAACAAGGGGTTCATATCTTATTTCTAGTAATTAACTGGTGACGTAAATGTACCTAAACAAGCATCTTAGTTGTAGCGATTTACTTTTTTAGTCCTTTTCTCAATTTATCTGACTCCTATTTTAAACTAAACTCACAAATTCACACCGAACTAAAGTCTCCCTGCTTAGTTGCTAAATGGGTTTTAAAGAGGGTTAAAATAATCACACTTGAAACTCTCTCTGAATCCCGCTCTCTGTTGTTACTATTGTAGAACATAAAAATGGTATAAAGCTTTAAAAAATCAATGCAATCCCCAGATGAGCTTCACCTCTATTCATTTTCTTCTAACTCAAACTCTCCTTTTGGATGTGCAAGGTAAATGAATAAAATCCTATTTTGCAGCACATAACGGAACATTTGCTCATTATGTAGCGCACGTCCTGCTCCCTTCCTGTGATTGTGTCGGCCTCATTGCCTGCACTATTGTTGAGCTGACTGTGTCCTCTCACACCCGTCTGTCTCTCGCTTCACTCCATCTCCCTTTGCTGTAATAGAGACCTATTGATTTCTATCCTGAGTACTTCTCACTGAGCAGCTGGCTGCCGCTTTAGCTTACACTGTGAGCAACACTGGGGTTTTTCTCAGGTCAGTGAAGGGTGATAAATTAGACTCCATGCTAGATTTTAATTCCCAGAATTTGAATTCACATGCCAGTGACTTTAAGGTTTTTCTTTTTTTTTGACCAAGAGGAGGAGTTCGACTTGATATTGTCACCTAAGGGCATCAAGGACTATTTCACCCTAATAGATGGTCTCAGTTAGCCTTGAAATAACCAGCCATTTGTCCTTTATGCACCTCATATAAAGCTCTGATGTTGTTTACTCCCCAACAATCAAAAAGTAGTTTAAATCACCACCAGAGCGCAGCCTATACTGTCATGATACTGAACACATTTCTGTATTTTGTTTTGTTGTAATTTTAGTTTATTTTTTGCCATCTATAGAACACAATAAATCACATCCAGTTCACAGAAAACAAAAAATGTCATCTGTATCTTCAAATGTCACCATGAAAATATTTTGGAACGAAAACTTTGACCCAAAACTTTTAACAGAGTTGATAAATCCTGTACATGTCTACTAAGTACTGCAGGTGGGAAGTGTCCATTAGTGTTTTGCTGTCATACATTTACAAAACAAAATAAAATCTTGAATCTTAAAATAAAAAAGCTCATTGCTGTAATTTAATTAGCTTAAACATTTCTTAAACTTATTTAAAATATATTTGGTTTAGGCTGAGCTAGTGATGGAATATGATCATTTGCACTCTATAGACTTAAAACTGACTCAGTCTAATCTTTTTCAGTAGTTCTAAACGGATGTTTTTCCATCTCTGTTTGGGGTGCTAGAAGATAATTTAAAAAAATATATTATTTTCTTCTATAAATTAAAACTCCAGTAACCTAACAACAGTTTTTATTTTTCCTTTGTTCTGATGTGATGTATAGAAAAAAAACTGTTGAACAACTGAAGGGACGTCCTGAGATCAGTTCAGAAATGGTTTTGTTTAGAGATGACCCCAGTTTTTTTCAACCATCTATCCCGGCTGCAGCTGATCCCTCCCCGGTTGTGTTTGTCCCATCTTTCTATGTAGACCATGGGAATGGTGGGGGGGTGGGGGGTGAGCAACACCATCTGGGCCAGCAGGAACAACGACCAAGGCACCAGCATAGAGCACCAGACCGTTATGGTGAATGGGTCACCTTGTTTTGTTCAGCACCATGGACAGTTCCAAGCTGGAACAGAGTACAAGTTTTAAGTCATTCTAGCCTTCTATGATGCTTGCTAAACTTTTTAAATATATTTTTATTTATTTTATATTTCCTATTGTTCTAGACCTGTGTGTGTGCTGCAGGCAGAGCTCCAGTTGTTACGGTGACTCGCTGTTTCCGATGTCGTGTTCGGTGCGCCTCAGGTCAGGTGACCGAACGGTTAACAAAAACTTTTTGTAAATAACAACAAATGAAATAAATATAATTTGTTATCACCACAAATTGACACCACTGAGCAAAACGTTTGTTTCTCCACCTTTCTTTGCTTGGGGGAAATCGAGTTAAATGTGTTTTTAATTTTAAAAAGCTATAAATCAGCCATATTTCCCCACACAAATCAAACATGCAATCAAGAGTGAGAAAGTCAAGAAGTTTGCACACACAGCCGGTAGTAAGAGGAGAGTTTTGTCCAGTTTTTAATCAGACTTTCCAGAGCTGTCGAGATGATAATCGGTGCTGCTTTCTAAGATCAAATAGACTCCAGGACCATCAGAGGTAAAGAGGAAGAGAGCCGTCCTGCAGCCTGATCCAGGATAATGTTGTGCTTCAGCTCAGTCATTAATATTCAGAAAGAGAACAGTGACTGGAGCCCATCATGGAACTATCGACAAGAGATCCAGCTGCAGAGCTGTTTGGCCCGAGGGAGGCGTGATGATAATAACATGCCTCATTCTAAAAGGTTTTATTCATCAGTTTCTGCCGTCTGAGTCAGATGTTTTAGGTCCTTTGAAATAAAAGCGATAAATACGAGTTTTAAATAAATTTAAATAATGATTAGAGCTACAGCTTATTCTGTATTTGTATTTTCTGAAGATTTTTACATGAACACTTTAACATGGATGCATGAAATGTTTTACTCAAGTAGAAATTTCATCTAATTTCTTTTTTAATGTAATTAAAAGTGATTGATTTCTCAAATGTTCATTCAGTCAAATGCTTTTATGTTTTTAACGCCTCTTATCACAGATTCACATGACTTCATTTACTCATTAAACTTTAACAGATTCTGCAGAGCTCATAAAACAAGTCAGGGATTATCACTTGATGCTTCTAAAGCAGAAGAAGCTCTTTGTTGTCACCACAGGAACGTCAATCAAGACAAACTGGTTAAGAAAAAACCCGATTATCCAACATGTTTCATTTATTAAAAGGAAAAAATACAGGCTGATGCAAAGATGATGCTTATTAACGTAGAGTTTAACAAATAAATTAAGAAAATACATGAAAAATAAATTAAATGAAGGAAGAAATATAACATAATAAAAAGATTATGTTAATCTATTTTAATTTTCTTCATCTAATTGGATTATTTTATTTATATCTCTTCAATTTGCCTTAAAATGTGCCATGTTGTTTTGCTATTTCTTAGCAGCTTTTACAGTTTTCAGGAGGATTTTTACCAGTAACTGCACCAGCATCTCATTTCCTGCAAGAACTTGAAACCACTTGATGCAAAAAAAAAAAAGGGATATTGGAAACAGTTTTTTTGGGAGAAGAGGATTTGTGTTTTTGTAAGAGCACTCAAGCAGGAGCAATTCAGCATAGCTGCAACAGTTTGATGAACAAAATTGCAAAAAATCTGTAGCAGACGAACTCCGTTTCCTCAACAAGACTGACTTTGGTTTAGGTCCACATTTAAAGTGTTTGACAGCAAAAGAACTTTAGATTTAAAAATAGTACATTCACTTTACTATTATATCATTGCAAAGGTTCTTGCTTTGTACTAATAGCCCTTTTTTTTTCTTTTTTCTAAATATACTTTCCCACTTCAGGCCAATCTATAACAAAAACCAGTGCTGAATAGATCTTTACATTTGTAAAGCTACTGTGTTTGAACTGTGTTTAAAATGTCAACCATCTTTGATATTTGCTGTTTCAAGCCTGCAGCTCATTTCATTCTGATGAATTCATTAACTTTTTTGTTCTTACGTCTTCAAACGGGTTTCAAATGTGCATCCATCACTTTGTGGAACTGCTTCTTTTATTTAGTGATTCTTTATTGAATGTGACAGAATAAAAACCACGACTCGGGTCTGATGTTTCTTCTCAGCTCAACTCAAAAAGAAGCTTTAGTTTCTTCTTTTTGAGTTTTGACTTTTCAAAAATGTTCTAGATGTTTAAAACGGAGACCTGGCCTTTTAAAAGCATCGTTGTTTACATGTTAAGTGCTGCACACGTAGTGGAGTTCTTGCCGTCTGCTGGTAGAGAACTGGGAAGTTCAGTCCACTTTATTATTAACTACAAATATCATCAATAATGTTGCAGCTGAAGTTTCCAGATGTAGCTAATGAGTGTTAGAGGAAAAACATAAAGCACATCACATCTGCCTGCGCTGTCTTTATGTTGAATAACACAACACACACACACACATAGGTCCCTTGTTATCAGGATATACTACAGCTGCTGGCAGAGTGAGTGGTTTCCGTGTGTGTGTGTGTGTGTGTGTGTGTGTGTGTGTGTGTGTGTGTGTGTGTGTGTGTGTGTGTGTGTGTTTTAGCTCTGTATATCTGGCTCAGGCAATTGGCCACAACAATTTTGCAGGAGTGAACAATGACCTTTGACTCCATTACAGCTGATTGGATTGGTACACCCCCCCCCCACCACCACCACCACCACCACCACCACCTCAGTTGGCAGACAGCCCAGCTCTACAACATGCAGTGACACAGTCAGGGCCACACTCTACAGACCCCCACCCCCACCCCTATTCTGTCAGCTATTTAGTTTACAAATACTTGTTTTATTCCTGCCAAATTTTGTTTTCAGCATAAAAATGATCTTTCTCCTGTTTTCTATGCAGTACAATATGTCAAACCTCCTGATTTATTTATCTGTTTTTGCTTCTAAGTAGCTAAGGAGTTATTCTTTTTTTTAACTAATGATTTATTTAAAAAAAATAAGGTCTGTAAGCCTTTACTGAGTTTTTTAAAAAGTTGTCAGTGTTGTTTTTGTCAAAAAAGACTATACCAAAAATATAGCATTATGCAACTTTTTTGACAATAACGAGACGCTAACAAGATGCTAACAAGCTAACTGCTGCTCTTTGATGACTAAAACGAGACTAACATGCTAGTGATGCGCGGGTTGTCTTTTACCCCACGGAGATCTGCTGATTGATTATATATTGTCCTGATTTAATCAACTCCACAGTGAGTCGTTTACCTTGTTTACTTTTTTGTTTACTAAAAATGTGTTGCTACATTCACCTATTCAACCCACTGATGAGCTAATGCTAAGCTAATGAGTTTTAAGTCCTGATTAGTGATTTTACAGCAACATGTCTTTGTAATCTTTATGGCCGAATATTAGACCAATACCTATAGTGTTGATTGAATACTTTGGTTATTGTAGTTTCGTTCATTTTGGATGTTTTTTGTTACTTTTCCTGTTTAATGACAAAACAATCTATGGTACTTTTGAATTGATTGATGTGAGTGATTCTAATTTCCAACTTATTTACCTAAATTACGTTGTTAAAGGAATAATAACTACTTTGTTAACACTACAACCATGTTGTCAGCTTAAACTGGACTAACACATATGTAGACATGGCCTAAATGTGACTGAAACTAATCAGCATTTTCATCCAAAAGACAAAGACTAAAACCAAAATGGCTGCCAGAAACAGCACTGGTTCTTGTACGTGACCATTAAAGTATATTGTGCTGCATGTCCTGTGGAAAAAAAATGGAGGGAAGACAAGTTATGAACAAAACAATGTCAACATTTTTTAAAATTACCCACAGAAGATAATCAGTTTCTTAAAATGATGTCTTTAAGATAAAGACTTTCAGAAAGCCAGAGCCTATGTTAAATCAAGAGAAGATAAAAGAAAGACCACTAACAGACTAAAGTGATCTGGAACAGCAGGGATCCTGAATAACATCGAGACATGGCTAGGATCATGATGGCAGATATAAGAAAGGTTACAGAGATAGGTCAATGTTATAGAGCGCTAAAAACGAGCTTCACTCTGATGAACTTGTCCTGTGCTCCAGATTTGAATAGACAAAGCTTTTCCAGTTGAATGACCACCAACATCTCGTTGAGCCGGTGTTAAGCAGGTACGAAGGAGAACTCAAATGCAGGTTAAGGTGATCACAAAAATCCCTTTATTAAAGGTCAGGCAAAAATCCAAATCGTGAGGCAAAAGGGTAATCCAAAATCCAGAAACAGGGTCAAAGCACAAAGTTCTAAACTAATTACAAATCCAAAGGTCAAGGCACAAAGATCTAAACTGAGGCTGGGACGAGAGTCTGGAAACTAACGAACTGGCAACTGAAAGAGAGGAGAGCCTGGTTAAATACAAACACAAACAGCTGTAAGGAATCAGAGTAATGAGAAACAGGAAACAGAACTGAAACAGGAGGGAGACTTCAGAATAAAACAGGAAGTTAGAAAAGAGGTGGTCTCACAGCAGGGAGTGACAGCCGGTGTTTAAAGGCAGGTGGGTCTGTGGCTTTCCAGGACAGTAAGATATCAGGTGTTTTCCACCATGCTCAGACGAACTGCTTTTTGAACATGAGGCGGGATCTGATGAGAGTCAGGAGAGCGACCAAATATCGCCCAATTGTCATCCGGGCCAATGCTGCCAAAGAATTTACATTAGTTGAGATCAAATGTTTAGGTATCGGAAGAAATGTGATTTTAGAAGAGAAAATTTGTCACACAACTGAGAGAATGATGCTTATTGATTGTCAACATATAGAACAGAAAAGGTGCAACTTCTTTTCCAGATGGTAAATTCCCCATCCAACTGACCCGGTTTGAAAGTATGGTTGAAACAGATGGGACCTGACAAAGGAACTTTTGGAATTCGATAGACTTTCCTGATTTGCTTTAAAATTTTAATTGAATTTTTTTTTAAGTAAACTAAGTCCCCTCTGTTGATGTATCAGTGGGGGCCCAAAAAAAGTAGAGCTGAAGTAGAAATATACTTAAAGGAAGAGGATTGTAATTCTAATTCCCTTATTTTATTTTAAAATAAACTCTCCCATGTGTCAGCTGATTTTACAGAACTCTTTTTGACACCTGCTCCAGGTGCATCCTGATCCTGCACAGTCAGCACCGCTGGGTCGATGTGTCCAATCGCTTCAGAACGACCTGGCTTTGTCAGAGTTCTAAACACCTGTCAGAGCTGACTTTAGCACACATTGCTTTTCATTTTGATGAATCCAGTGTTGCTACCGATGCCTGATGACACAATATTTAAAATACTTGTAGTTTTACAGCCCTCAGCTGTGAAAATGGAAAACACTCCATCATCTTTATAGCATCCATTTATCCTTTAGCCCAGAATGGTTCGGTTTGATCTGCAGCATCTTTCAAAACATTGACCCCGGTATCCTTATAGAGTGTGAATATTAGGCTTAAATTAAACTGATTTTAGTTACACAAATTTATTTTAAGCACATCTAAAGCTACAATGACTGTGTTTGACTCAGAAACATAAAACACATTCTAACCCCTTAAATAAAATGATCTAATACATTTTACAAGATAATAAAAGATGGATTTTAATAAAAACATTTATTTTTGTTATTTTTTTTCCTAAACCATGAGAGAAATAATTGCATGTGGTCAAAGTAGCTAAATGCTCATGGCTGTTGGGGGGGGGTTATTACCCTCTCATCCACCTTTATGACTTTTTCTATCCCTGCATCCTTACTTTCCTCCATTTTTGCTCCCTTCTTTGATCTCTTCATTCCTTTCATTTCCTCTTCCCCCCCTCCAGTCTTTCTTTTATCTCTCTCCATTATGATCTGCTGTCCCTCTCCGTCTCCCCGTCTCCGTTCCTGCTAGCCTCAAGCAGAACTTCCTGGTTAAGGTCACTGTCGGCTCACATTAACCGGAGCTCGGATAAATCCATCTCTACGGCTGTGAGTTTGTACGTCAGCACACCAATACAAACATGTTTCTCCCATCAGGTGAGTTGTGTTGAAACACTCCAAATTGGGTCCAATTTGGCGCCATTTCAGGTTCGGACTCCAGTGGCTGGATAACCCACCGTGAGGACTCAAAGAGGAAAAACACCTAGAGAGTCCTCGAGTCTGACAGTAGAGGTGGTTTCCTGTTTTCGTTTATTTTATTTATATCAGTGAAAATACTCAAATCCACTGAAATCTTTTCTCTTAAAGATGCAGGAGATTTTATTATTTTAACCTAAAAAAGTCATGAAGGTTCTCAAGTACTTACGTTAGAACATGTTATGTTTTAGTACAAAAAGAGTCACTGCTTTATAATTCAAATGTATGTTTTGTGCAATTATCTGACCATTGAATTACATATCAAAATGTATCAAAGTAAATGTTAATGTGTGACAAAGACAATTTCACAAACAAAAAGTCACGCAGTTTCAAAGGCACAAAGATGTTGTACTCCTTTTCCTTTTGGCTACTTTAAAAAGAAGTATTTATTTTGTCTCCTGTCCAAGGTTAGAGCAACTTCTGGGTCTGCCTGGTGTCTCCTTCCAGTAGAAAAATGTCTCATAGGAAAAAAACCAGGAGGCATCCTAGTCAGATGCCCAAATTCCCTCAGCTGTTTCCTTTCGATTAGAAGTAGAGGCTCTAGTCCCAGCTTCCACAGGATGATGGAGGTCCACCCCGGAGAGGAAGTTTCACCTACTTGTTTTTGGGATCTTGTTCATGACCATAGGTGAGGGGGGGGGAGTACATGAAGCTTCAATATGTTGGTCGTTGCACTCATACACAAAACACCACCTGAACTCCTCCACTTAAGGAAAACACTTATTCCCAACCTGAAAAGTGCTATGTTTGGGATGAGAACCTAATGGTGCAATTCTCATTGCACTTGCTGCAAACCACCCTAGTGCATGCTGAAGGTCATGGATTGAAGACGCTAAAATAATTACATCATCTGCAAAAAATCAAAAACAGAGATGAGACCCATGAGGAAACCTTTCTGGTTCTGGTTTTGTCCAGATGGTGGAACAATATAAGAGATTTGCACCCTGACTACCACAGAATTTAAAAATAAAAACTCTAATATCCTTTGAAATAAAAAATAATAAAATGTTGGTGTAAGTTTTTGACAAAAAGTTCAATATTTTCTATGAGATTTACTATTGTGATTTCAGTTCACGTCTCAAGATGTACATTTAAAAATTCAACATTCATCTTTAGCTTGATATCATTAAATTTGTGTTGATTTTATTGCAACGTCAACAAAACTCAGGCGTTTGGGCTTTCCACACAGGAAGAACAACTACTGAGTTTGCTGCTCTGTATCAAACTTGGCCTCATCTGTTTATTTAATATCACTTTTAGGAAAATATTACCCAAATAAAAAAAAGGCCTCCACAAATCCCAGCCATTAAACCATTAAGTTTGACTAAACTACAGGAATTTATTTTATAACGAGCATCTGAGCCCAAAAACACACATGTGATACGGAGAGGAATCTGTGAGGAGAAATTGCATCAACCAGTTAGAGTTTCAGTGGGATAGCTGTGAGCTCTGCCAGCTGTGTGAGGATGTGATTAAAAGCTTACCTCTGCCACTGTTTACGAGGCTTCATTATGTTTCTACCACAGTCCCATCCCTGGATTTTAATTTGCTTTAGTGTGTGAAGCGCAGAGAACAATACGGGTGTTTAAAACTTAATTTATGTGTGTACTAATGGTGATGAGGTTGTGACATCGCACTGTTCCTCTCCATGTCCTTAAACCATGTTTTATTTAACAGTAAATTCAAACGGAGGCCTTTTTTTTAAGCCGCGTGGGCGTATAAACAGTGCTTCTGTGTTCGTGCTGGGATCTGCACAGTCAGATACAGCTTTCTAAACTCTGCCTGCACCAGCATGCACGTGTGTGTGTGTGTGCATTTTTGCATGTGACTAAGAGCAAGCAAACATTTTGTTAAAACACACTCAGCACTGAGCTCATCAGCACCCATAAGGGCACTAGTAAGGATGCAACTTTGCTATTACAGGAATAAGATGAGGAGGGGAAAACCAAACACATGATTTACATGGAAATGAAAGCATTGGCTTGTCTTTGACAAACCTCCAAACAGGAGGAAAACAAATATTAATTATCTCATTTAATCCTTTGATATGTTTTATATTCTGAATCATTTCAAAAGGAGGAGGGAGACTCCTGATAAAACAATGGCTCCTATTACTCACTGGCAACCTCTCTAACTGCTCTCCAATGGAACACAAACCATGTATCTTAGGGTCTTTTTATGTCTGGATTACAAACTAATCCTCCAATGTGTTTTTGCATGTTTAAAGTTTGGGCAACAATGCATTTGCCAAATTTTACAACAAACTCTGGCAAATTCTGCAGCTGCAGCTTATTGTGAGAACAGTTTTTCCTCATAGCCGTCTGTGTTGGATTTTTAGTTGGACTATAAAACATCTCATTCAAATGCACATACTTTAGTTTACAAAAAATCTTGATATGGTGAACGTTGTTAAAAATTGAGGGGTTGTCCAGGATTGTTAACATGTAAAGCTGCTGTTCTCTAAGTTGTTTATATATTTTTTCTGCTAAATAAAGTTAACCTGTCTTGTGAATTAAGAAAACAATGAAAGCACAAAGTTGCTATTTAATTAAAGGTGATATGTGGAGTATTTCAGCAAAAGAACATTTTTTGAATCCAACGTACCACGACCCCTCCGTAAACATCCATTCTCCCACCCCGCCCACTTTCTGTAGCCCCACCACTACATGCACGTGCGCACATGCGCACAGTGCGTCACTTCTGTCTCTAAAGCCAGTCATAAACTGTCTGGTCATGGCTCCTGTTCAAACTGTATGACTTCATCACAGGGTTCAATCGTTTACAGCTCACAAATCATATTCTCGCTCTACGATGCTCTGGTGAGACCTGACTGTCACTGTGCTTATGAAACATGTCGTTCTTGAACAGGGAAGCTGCAGAACCTGGAAATGAGGAGACACTCGCTCTAGATTGAAGTGCTTGACCAAAATAAACATGTATCCTTGGCAAGCCTTGTCATTCTGTGTGGAGAAAAGTGTAAAAATTAGAATAAACCCCTCAGTAGCCAGAGAATGGAAAACTGTTTAGTAGAAATAATCTCTGACTTCTCCATGACCGGCCAAGACTGCAACAGGAAGACCTGGGCGCGCACGCCCCCACTCCTAGGTTTGCACATTAACTGACAGCAGACAGTGTGGAAATTTGAATTCTATTGCCTGAGAAAGTTCGCTGGTCAGAGACAATTCAAAGGGGTCTATAGGAGGAAGAAGGGTCTTCAGAAGAATAACAGATGTTGTAGAACTCTATATCATAGTTTAGAACTGAACTATCATTTGAAACATTTATAAAACTTTGATAGATAAAAAAAAAATGCTCCACAAGTCAGCTTTAATATAACGAGCAACAAAAGTATAACATATAGATGGCTGCAAAACAGACCCTGCTACTCCTCTCAGAGCAAGATGCCATAACTACTTTCACCTCAGGTGAAGCAAGATCTCTAATAATCTATACAGGATGTTGTCGAGGGAAAAGCAGGGTTGGGAGAGGGCAAAGGTGGGCCATCACACCTGAATATTACTGGATACTGTTACGGGTTCATGAATTATTCTGACAAATTGGCCTAGGGGTTAAGTTGTACTGTTCTAAAAAGCAGAACATGATGATAATAATAACGAATCATGGTAATTTCACATGTTTCATAAGGGAAACTCAATGCTGATACCAAACAAATCAAATAAATGTCAAATAAATGAATCCTTCAGCACATGTTGGTCCTAAAAGTGAAACCGGCTGGTCCATGCAAATAAATGTGACTCAGAAATAGAAGTAATAGCAGATATTTTTTCCTTCATTACAAAACGTTACCTTGTGAATTTATTCAGAATCTTATGCAGGATCACTTTTGCTTTGAAACTATTGCTGGTTTGTGCTGAAGTTCTGGTTAAATCTGTCTGCAAACTAGTTTCTCCTGCAAAGCTGGACCACATGCAGAGAAGAACCTGAATTATCTGTCATTCTCTTTGCAATATTTTTACCCAGCTTCATGTTTCATAGCATAAGAAGAACTCAGAGTCACCTGCTGATGCTGCATTTTATCCCCATCAGTCAGTTGGGTTTGTTGTGTTACAGGATGGTCTGAACGCTTGTTCCTTTTTATAAAACAAACCGATGGTTCAACAGTGAGCGGTTCAACGAGCGGACAGAGGCTGATGGAAAACCGTCCAGCGTCTTCTGATCTCATCTGTTTTAAAGCTGCAATGGTTTCAAAAAGGATCAAACACACATACACACAAAGAAGTTTGCTTTTTGGAGTTATTGGGGAAGAAACTCGCAGTACTGATGCAGTAATTTGTAAAAAAAACCATTAGGTACAGTCATGCTTAAGTTATACATTTAAAGTAGCCCCTTACGTCCCCCTACTGGTTAAAAGTGTATTTACAGTCCAGAAACACACACACACTCTCTCTCTCTCTCTCTCTCTCTCTCTCTCTCTCTCTCTCTCTTTTTCCCTCTCTCTCAGCTGTCCGAGCATAAAGGCAAGAACTCAGCTTTCAGGTCTCGGTGGATCGGCGCAAACCCTCGCGGCCCACGCTGACGCCCCAGCGAGAACAAAGTTCTTGCCTCTCATGGAGTATGAAATGGCATTGACTCAGAACATCCAAATAATTAATCGACCCAAATCCGACTGGACCCGTAGGTTCTTCGGTTCGGATCCTACTAGCGGGCAATAGCTTATGGAGGTCTACTCCTATAGGAGATGTTTTCGTGTGGGTCGCATCACCGGTTCTGGCGGATTTATTTATTTATTTACCTGTGAGGTAGTGTTGAGGAAGTCTTTCAGAACATCCTTTTTTACAATATTTCACCACATGGTTAACAATCAGTCTGGTTAAACGGTGAAACCCTCGCTGAAACCATCACTCCTCCTCTACCGTTGCTACTCCTGGTAACTATGACCGTAAAGCAGGTAGTGACATCAGTGCGGTGACAGGTGTAAAGTGGTAGCAAATATGAAAATGGTCAAGTTTCGAACTCAAAAATCTATTAGATCAATTTTTATGTTCTAGCTTAAAGTGTAAAAACTGTTTATTGTTGCTTTAAGGATAAAAAGTCAAAACTCATTTTCTAGTTTCTCACTAAAGGAGGCGATCAGCCTCTCCTGATGTAGGTGAAGCTCTCCATTTTTCTAAAACTGGTTGTGAAATACAACTAAATGTTTCAAAGAGAGTTAGCCTGTTTTATGTTGCTGCTTCAAAAGAACAACTAGTGTTAACGCGTTTGGATCCTCGTGAGGGAATGTTTAGAGCATCTAGTTTTTAGTGTTAAAGTCTAGTTTTTTAGATTTTGAGATGGATTATGGATGATCTGTAAGTTTGATCAAATATAAAAAAACTTGTTTTTAACAAAGATCCACTTCTGAATTATCCAGTCCATCTCAGACCTTTATTCAAAATGTTAAACATCTTCTCAAACAGAAAAACTCTCTGGTCTCAGATAATTTAATAAAACATTAAATCTTGAATTGATTAACTTTACAAGTCAAAAAAATAAAAACCTGTGAGCAAATCAAGTGTGACAGAATCAAATCTCATTAGTCGCAAATCTTAAAACATAAAAAATTTTATCTGCGCTGAAAGTGCTTGAGTAAAAACGCGTGGGAACGTCCCCAAACACTCACAGCTCCTTAACAGTTAGATTTTTAAAATCTGTTTGCCTTCAGTTTTCAATAAGAATCCCTGATTCTGTTCTCCGAGTGCATTTTGTGAAAATAAAACTCTCCAGCTTCCTCTCCAGTTTGCCCTGAAGTCACAGGCAGATTGGGATTTTATAACTCTTCCTTCTCTGCCATTCTTTTCTCTCTTTTGTTTTCCTATTTGGCTTCTTCTTGATCCGTTTCTGTCCTTCAAGCATAACCTGCCTTCCCTTTTCCTTCATTCTTCTTCTGCTTTAGCTCTTCCTGCACCTTTTCTTTCCCCTCTCCTCCTCGCTCTCCTTCCCCTCCTCTCTCTGAACTCCCTCTCATCGGCTGGATGAGAGAAAATGAGACATCTGTCTAGAAATCAAAAGTGCAGGGCATCTTGTCTCCACATGAATTCCTACACACCTTGTAATTGCTGTCAGTGAGCCCTCCGACAACTCATTTAATTGCCTGCCATCCAATTTATAGTGAGATTGGGTAGGCAGAAGGGGGGAAAAAGATGGGAAAAAAGCGAGGAGAGATGATAAAAGGAGCGAAAAGGGCAGGGGAGGTAAGGAACCATATGGTTGCTAAGCACACACAAAAAAAGAAAAAACAGAGGATCGATTAAAGATGAATAATATTTCAAAAAGTGAGGACTTTTATGGGATGAGGTGAGGTTATTGGCTTTTCTTCACACTCAAAGAGAATCTCATGATGGTCCTGCAATTAGTGCAGCCCTCATTAATATTAGTGACTCGAGTGGAATAAGGGCACAGTAACGATTCTAGGTGGGAGGACTGAACAGAAGCTGCTATTGTTCGCACAAACTCTCTGCATGCTATAATTGGTATAAGTGCTGCCATTAAGAGTCCATTGAACTTTATAACACTGCTTTTTAATTGCATTCAGGGTTTTCTTTATATTATTATTATTTCATCTGGTACCAGAGATAATGCAGCAGAGTTGGAGATCTTGCTGTACACTATATTGGCATTTGTCTGCAGGATCTTGTATAACAGCTGCAGGGAATTCTGACAGCAAAGGTACCACAAGTTTGACATTGATACAAAAAGGAGAAAAAAGGTCTTTGTACTGGTGCTGAAGTCTGTAAGAGCCAGAAATAAAAGGAATATCTATAAATAGCCGTCCCCAGCCAAAGATGAAATCTGACACCAATAAGAGGTGCCCCCCTCCTGATTAAAAACAAATCAAAAGTGTGTAAAATGACAGTGGTTTCCTTACATATTGCCAGCTTTTTGGGGGGTGTATTTTTCTTATCAGCTGCCAGACCTCACGTTTTCTTCCAGATAACTGCTGAAACAAATCAAAACGCATCCTTTGTTGTCTGGTCCTTTTTATCCCCTGCGTGTCAAAGCCAAGCTGACTTTTAGATATCGTGCCTTTTACTCTGATGTCAACAGACTCAAGAAGCAATTACTTTGCAATGCTAACAGGCACAAAGAGCGGCTGCTAGCAACAAGCGGCAGCAGAAGCCTGTGGGACCCAAACGCCTGTGTGGAATTGTTACCGAGGCGTATGGATACTGTTCAGGCAACACTTTGCAAAAAACACAAAGGGATGAAAGAACAATCTTTCCTTGACCTCAGCAAAGAGACTTTTATAAAACATATTTTCTGTTGTAAAGTAGACTATTTCTATTCAGATAGTTTTGAATTGTAGACAAACAAATAAATGACAGCTGAGTAGATTATCTGTAATTGCAAAGAAGCACATCGGCATCCATTTTCTGCTGCTTATCTAAGGTCAGGTTGCAAATTTAACAAGTGAACTATCAGCCCCTCCTGATGGATCCCAAAGCCTTCCCAAGCTAGAGAGGGAATATAATCCCCCCAGAAAGTTCTGGGATCAGTGTTTCCCCACAGTTAGATATGCCCAAGAAAACTTCCAGAGGGAGGCAGTCAGGAAGCATCCTAATCAGATTCCTAAACTATCACCACTGACCATTTTCAATGCAGACAAACCTCTGCTCTACTCCGATGTCTGCAATAAGTGGAGACTTTAAGGTTCCTAAACCAGATACCCCTAACTATATCTACCTAGAGGGATAATTTTAACTTTTACTTTGTGCAGCCACAAAAATCTGGGCTGCATTCAGTTACAAGTAGAAAGACCTAGCAAGCTTGTATAAATAAATATAGATGGTAAAAGTTACATGACACAGACCTCATGGTCAAGCAGACGGTTGAGTGGAAAATAATTGTTTGCATCACAGAAGAGGAGTTGAGTGTTTTCAGTTGTGTTATTGCTAAGAATTTGTGTCATGATCCCCTGTCTGGTCTGTTTAGTTCTTGTCTGGTCTGGTTAGTCTTGTCTGTTTCCCCTGTTGTTCCTGGCTCCTGCTCTCGCCCCTCCCTCACGTGTCAAGTATCTCCAGGTGTTTCTTGTCCCGTTGATTTCTACCACAGTATTTAAACCCTTCTGTTTCTTGTCTCGTCCTCGGTTCATCTGTTCTGTTCTGTTTTGTCATAGCCACCGTCTTAGTCCTTGTCCTGATCAGTTTATTTAATAAAAACCTTCATTTTTTGGATTACCTCCGTCTCCTGCCTCCTGCTTACCAGCACCTTGGGTCCTTCTGCCTGATCACAGCCACAGCATCGTGACAGAATGAACCGAGCCAAACGTTTGGACCCAGCTGGTGAGTTCTTGACGCTCCTGGAGTTTAAGGAGCTGGAGGAGGAGATGAGGTCGCCGTTCTGGGGCACACGTCTGGCCATCAAGCCCCAACGTCGGAGAGGTATCGCTGGCGGCGTCCCGCCATCCTCCGCGATCCTGTTCAGCGGGGTCATGTCCTCACGTCGTCGGCGGTCCCATAGACCCAGCTCCACGCCTCCGCCGCCCCAGACCCAAGCCAAGGTGCAGCTGCCACCTCGAGCCCAGAAGGAGCCCCACTTCCAGCAGCCCCCGACCAAGGAGAAGCCCGCTGCCGTACCCGCAGCCTCCGGTCCCGCCGCTGCCGTACCCGCAGCCTCCGGTCCCGCCGCTGCCGTACCCGCAGCCTCCGGTCCCGCCGCTGCCGTACCCGCAGCCTCCGGTCACAGAGCTGTGCCACCTCTCTCGGAAGAGGTCATTGACGAGGTGAGCCAGCTTATCACGGACACTTTGACTGACGTTTTTTCTGTGCCCTCATGTCCCCACCAGAGGCTGCGGGCCGCCCAGCTGCTAAACTCCCTCTTCACGTCCCATCCGGGACTGAGAGCTGTGCCAGCCCTGAAGAGCCGCTACGCTTTTTTTCAGAGGGCTTACCTGACAGCGCTGAAGGAGGTCGCGGCTGACGGTCTGTCCTGCTGTGTAGAGGAGGGTCCTGTGTCCAGTCAAAGTCCTGAGGATCCGGTGTCCTGTCAAAGTCCTGAGGATCCGGTGTCCTGTCAAAGTCCTGAGGATCCGGTGTCCTGTCAAAGTCCTGAGGATCCGGTGTCCTGTCAAAGTCCAGAGGGTCCCGAGCCCTGCCAAGGTCCAGAGGGTCCCGAGCCCTGCCAAGGTCCAGAGGGTCCCGAGCCCTGCCAAGGTCCAGAGGGTCCCGAGCCCTGCCAAGGTCCAGAGGGTCCCGAGCCCTGCCAAGGTCCAGAGGGTCCCGAGCCCTGCCAAGGTCCAGAGGGTCCCGAGCCCTGCCAAGGTCCAGAGGGTCCCGAGCCCTGCCAAGGTCCAGAGGGTCCCGAGCCCTGCCCAAGTCCAGAGGGTCCCGAGCCCTGCCCAAGTCCAGAGGGTCCCGCACCAAGCCCAGGTCTTCCTGCTCAACGTCCTGTTGGTCCCGGGGACCGTGGGTCCGCGCCGGGTCCAGACCTCGAGCCTCAGCCTCGTCATGCAGGGCTGCCTCCGGGCCGCCCCCCTGAGCCCGCGCCGGGTCCAAGGCCACGTCACGCCGGGCTGCCTCCGGGCCGCCCCCCTGAGCCCGCGCCGGGTCCATGGCCGCGTCACGCCGGGCTGCCTCCGGGCCGCCCCCCTGTGCCCCGTCATGCCGGGCTGTTTTCGGCCCTCCTGCCTGGTCCCCCTCCTCCCTCCCTGCCTGGTTCCTGTTGGGGCGTCTGGGATCCGCCCCTTGTGGAAGGGGTTATGTCATGATCCCCTGTCTGGTCTGTTTAGTTCTTGTCCGGTCTGGTTAGTCTTGTCTGTTTCCCCTGTTGTTCCTGGCTCCTGCTCTCGCCCCTCCCTCACGTGTCAAGTATCTCCAGGTGTTTCTTGTCCCGTTGATTTCTACCACAGTATTTAAACCCTTCTGTTTCTTGTCTCGTCCTCGGTTCATCTGTTCTGTTCTGTTTTGTCATAGCCACCGTCTTAGTCCTTGTCCTGATCAGTTTATTTAATAAAAACCTTCATTTTTTGGATTACCTCCGTCTCCTGCCTCCTGCTTACCAGCACCTTGGGTCCTTCTGCCTGATCACAGCCACAGCATCGTGACAAATTTGCACACAAAAAAACACTTGTTTAGAGAAGGGTTTGGCTAAAATGGATTATTTAACCATAGAAGTCAGAAATATGAGTAAAACATGTGATAAATATTTTTAAATATCTATACAGAAATGACATGGAGCTAGGTTGTATTTTATATGTCCTGCCCATCATTCTTTGAAGCCAGTTGTGTGAACGTGGAAACATAATCCAGACAAAGTGCACAAAAGGGGATCCGAATATTTTCAACTGTGTAGTGACAGGTTGCATGAGAGCCATCACATCGCCTTTGTAGTGCAAATTCTTTCAAGTACCTTCTATGCTGCTTCAGACCCTGCAGTACTTGCAGGCATAGACATACAGACTTGCATTACACATTGTGTCAACATGCATACAAATATCAGAGTAAGCTGCAAGAGGCAGCTTCATCACAAACAGACTGAGGAAATGCACAGGAATTAGAGAAGATACCTACTGATACCTGTGTGTGACTGATTTTAACCCTTTAAGTAGTATTTCTCAGCTCCACTAACATCAGAACTGATCAGCCTACCTTTCAAACATTTTTTTCTAGTTTTAGAAGGGACAGGAAATGCAGCATTTTAAATATATATATACATATATATATATATATATATATATACATATATATATATATATATATACATATATATATATATATATATATAGTTTCATAAAGGCACATATTCTTTGTGTTAAACATCTGGTTATTTACAGTAATTATATATTTACAGTAAACTTGACAGCGTGGAACAAATATATAGAACAAATGCCTCGTTAAGAAAAAAAATCATGACTCTAGATTTATTTTTTACAGAGCAGCCGCTGAATGAAGTAATGAGCTTCCTAGTTCCAGCAGCTGGAAGTAATTACAGCATTTGCAGCAGGCTGGATGGCACTTCTGAATCCTGACTAGGGTAGGACAGATTTCTGAGTCCATGCAGTTTGTTGTTACAGTATCGTCTCATTGAATCTGAATTACAAGAACAATTAAAACACTGCATGTATTAGACGTTTTGCAATATTAATTTCCTCAAAGTGCTCTTATTAACATGCTGAATGACAGCTGACCTCAAGTAGTGCTCGCTGAAGAACCAGAAAGGTGGAGCTGCACCAGAAGGTGGAGCTGCACCAGGTTCAGCCTAACCCTAACCCACTACACAGCCCCGCTGACTTGTTTGTTTATTAACTTTATTGCAACCAGGGTCAGCCCTCCTCCGCTGCTTTTTTAAAATAACTTTATTGCAAAAGAGTGAATTTACAAGAAAATTACTGAATATCTGCCTGTTTCTCCTTCTGTTTCCCCTTGTTTTCAGGATAAAACATATCCTCAAAATGTATTAAATATCTCGGGATTTCAGTCATGTTTTTGTAACAGTATTAGTTTGTGAATGAGAAACGTTAACGTTTTCTGTCATACGGACTACAACGAGAGACAGTGAGCCTAACAGAGAAAGCCGAACTAGCCTACTTTGCTTCGTAGCGTTAGCCGCCGTTAGCTGCTGATAGCTTCTGGCGGGGGGCCAAAGCACCGGGGGAAACCCTGAGCGCTTCGCGGACCCGCAGCAGCTCATTAGACCCAGAGCACTAAGCTCTGCCGGACCCAAACGGAGCGTTGCTTCACGGACCTGCAGCGCAAAGCTGCGCCGGACCAGGTGCACCATACGAAGCTCCACAGACACGCTCGCAGCATTACCCGACAACGAGGTGTTGCATCTCCACCGGACTTTGTGCTCTGGATCCGGCAGAGATGCAACACCTCGTTCTCGGATCTAACAGCCCAGTGTAATAGTCCAATATAACCAGGTCAATCACACAGGAGGTGTTGGAGCTGACTCTGATGGAATGCATGGGATGGAATGGTCTGACTGGTTGAATGGGCGGGGCTGAACTTGGTGCAGCTCCACCTTCTGGTGCAGCTCCACCTTTCTGGTTCTGCAGCGAACAGCCTCTCGCTGACCTTGGCAAAGAGATGCTCCATCAGATTGGGTAAGGCAGTGATGAAGGCTGTAGTGGTGAAGAAGAGTCAAAAAGTCATAGCTCTCGATGCATCTACATTGCAACCACCTGTGATTGCAAATCACACATCCAGATTTTTGTTTAATACAGTTAAGTTTAGTTCACCACAAATTAAACTTTTAGCAAACTCTGGAAATAAGTCAGCAGGAGAGCGAGGCACAAACTAAAGGATGAGAGAGGCTGGAGGGTTGGAATAATATGAGGGTAGACACTGAATAGAAGACATGAGGGAGTGATCATTGGAGGCTGAACAGCAAAACACTGCAGTTATTATCTAGCATAAAAAATAGATTGGTCCAGGCAATGTAAAGAACGAGACCAGCGGGACAAAGGCATGAACTGAGAATGACTTCCAAATTCTGCACACACACACACACACACACACACACACACACACACACACACACACACACACACACACACACACACACACACACACACCCAGGGATTTACTCAGTAGAAAATCTATTCAAATCATAACACAGAAAAAGTATTATTTTAAAAACTAGACTTTTCTGCTTACAGTTGAACAGTATATGTGTTTAGCAGGGGAGGTGGTGGGATGGAGCTACAGAAGCTTGAATGCAGATGCTACCAGCTGCAGCACAGGGATTGAAGCTGTCATCCCCAGAGCCCTCTGGAGAGAGAAGGAGCTTTAACGGGTGGAGAGTAAAAATAGCACTGAAACCGAGAGTGATCCGTACTGCCAATACGAGTCCTGTGGGGGGAAACTGAAAAACACACCGTCATTGCCGCCCAGATCACCTCAAGTTCTTGTTTTCTACATCACATCAGGTCAGCGAATCATCAGCATGCTCACACTTTGACTGATTTACCCTGAATTTGTTTCTTGCACTTGGAATTTTTATTTTTGCAAGAAAAATGTAGTTTTTAACTATCTGGGTCCTTTGGGTAAACATTAGCTAGATAACAGCTAATTCTAAGTACTCTCTGTCTATACATTTCTCAACTGCAGGTTGATTGTGCTTCACGTCCTGCTGGTAGATCCAATCTTACACCAGCTATTACTCACTATCAGTCACTTCCCATAACTGATGGAGCCAGATTATTTACACGAAAGACACATCTAGAAGAAAAGCCAGTGAAAAAGGAAAAAGTATAATTAACTAAAAAATAAACTTTTAACAATAATTGATCCCAGTTTCTGTAAAAGAATGTTTAGGGTTTAATAGAATCATCATGGTTTCATTTATATTTAAAACAATGTAAATGTATTTATTTAAAACACATTTTCTAACATTTGAAACAGCTCAAGCTAGTTAACTGGACACTAGATTAAAACTTGTCACATCTTGACACATTTGCATGAGAACCTTTAATCTGTTGTCACTTTTGTGAACAGGTCCTAGCACTGATCAGCTGAGCCCCTTTGGACTCACTCTGCCTCCCTAACCAGCAGTTCTGCTTTATGTGATGCAGCCTCTACAAATATCCAGAAAAGTGCATGTTGTCGTCTCTGTCGGAGCCACTCGTTTTTTCTGGCTGCTAGTTGTTGCTTTGGGATTCGATTTGCAGAACTGAGTTGCGACTGATCTTTGGCGAGAAGCGTGCAGCATCCTCTGTGGACGCAATTATACATAACAACAAGTTTGTTTGAGAAAATGGTGACAAGTATATCATGCAGAAGTGCTGAGTTTTAAAAACGCCTAATAAAGAATTATGTGGATTGTTTTAGTTTGTGGAAATTCACTTCTAAATATTCACTGATCTGAACAATCTGGTTACTGCAGGTTTGATTCTGACAAACAACAACGTAAATAAACAATTAACTGTGAGCCACAAAGCACTAAGTTGGGGGTCCTGAAATTATTTCCAGTAATACAAAAATGACAAATAATTTCTAATGCATAATGTTATAATTGTTACAAAAACTAAAATCAATAGTTGCTCGCTCACTTTCTTCCAATAGTGGAACTTAGACCATCCTCTCGACCAGCTCCCCCAGTGGGAACCCCAGGCTTTTAAGGCCAGCCCGGAGATGTACTTCCTCCAGGTTGTCCAGGGTTGACCCGGGGGCCTCCTGCTGGTGGGACATGCCTGAAACACCTCAGGGAGGTGACCAGGAGGCGTCCTGAACAGATGCCCGAACCACCTCAACTGGTTCCTCTTAACTTTGCAGCAGTTCTACTCCAACTCCCTCCCAGATGCCCTCACCCTATGGCTGAGCCCAATCACTTTGCAGAAGAAGCTCATTTTAACCGCTTGTACCGCGTATATAATACCCAGATTCTCATCCTTTGACCCACTCTCACAAACCAAGGAACCAACTAACCTGGATGTTCACCTCCACACTCGGCTGTCCACTGCTGATTCTTCTCCTCCTCAACCGACACAAGCTCCACCAGCCTGTCCACCCTCCTATGAAGCCTTATGATGATGTGCACAGAAAAAAGCTACATCACAACTGTCCAACACCACCCACCTCATCCCACTCTTTGTTTCCTGCAGGGCATCATTATTACCCCCTTCCCTGCTTAACTCCTTCCACCCACAAGACAGATTCTACGAATACTTACCTCCAACTTCTCTTCTCAATTCTCAACGTATTTGATTCTGTCTATTCCTTAAAAAAAGCATTATTGGAGCAGAAATGTGAGCTACAGAAAGTTGCTTTGAATGAACAGGTTTCTGGACTAATATGATCAAAGAGTCCCAGCTGATTCCCTCTGTTGGTTTTTGTGTCCAGACTCAGTGATAAAAACACTGAAGTGTCAGAATCCTTTTCTTTTTAGTTGAAAAGCAGTTTGGATGTCAAAGCTGAACACAGAGACGCAAAAACAATGTTTGATCCTAGACTGGATGCAGGTCTGGGGTCAGGGTGACTCTGTCACACAGACTGACGTTTTAGTTTCATTACCGTGAGCTCGACTGACTGAAGAGGGCAGCCACTGAGAAAATAAACGAGCCATCTTCTATATTTTATGACTTCTCTTTGCTCATGTTAGTCTGATGCTGCCGGGAAGGCCAGGGACCGGCTCATATCCTTATATTGTCTGGTCTTAAAATGAATATATTTCTTTAAGCAGAAATATTTGTATTCCGTCTTGTCAGTGTTTCCAGAAAGCGGCTGTGTGTGTGGGAGTGTACTTCTGCCTGCATGTCAGGGGTTATCTTTATCTGTGCGTGTGTGTTTATCCTCCCAATCTCCTGCAAAAGTAATTCATACACACCTTAAAGTCCCTCTACAACAAACTTTGGTAAAACTCTCACAACTTATGTATTTTTTTCTCCAGGAGATTTTTAAGTTTATTACATTCTGTTTTTTACATATTGCAGCTCAATATCAGCAAAGACATGATCCATTATAAAACTAAGACTTCAGTTTGTCTTGATCCTAAACCGACGGGTTCAAGTTTCCCACAAACAGAAACCATCATAAGTGGAATAAATATACATTTAATTAGAAAACAGTCTAAGTTTTGTGTTTAAGAGAACTGGAAGGACACAGCAGACATGCAGAAAGTGCATTTGTACAACCGTTGCATCCATTCATCCATTCTCACTGGGTTATCCGAGGTCAGGTTGCAGAGATATCAGACCCAGGAGGAAACCCAGACATCCCTCTCTCCTGAAGCACACTACAGTCCTTCCAGGGGAATCACAGTGAGAGAATGTACAGCAGGTAAAATAAGTATCACCAATTTTTCCAAAAATATATCATTTTAAAGGCACACTATGTAACTTTTTCATGTTTTAAAATCTTTTTCTTGAGCCAGTATGTGCTAATATGACCTTTTATAGGGTTAATGAAAAGTCATTCAGCCCCATCTGCTGCTTGTGCTCAGGATACTGTGTTTGCAACTTCTGAGTCTCTGGCCCGGTGCCCCTGAAGTCTCACAAAGTCATGCCGGAGTGTTTTTAGCTCATGATTCCTGCATTTTTTTTATCTCTCCCTGCTTGAACACAGCTGATTTCTTTGAATGAGTGATGAACCGCTCCAGTAGAAAGCAGTGAAGGCTGAGGAGACATTTCAACAGTTAGATTTAGAGGTTTCTGGGCATAATGCTGACGTTTTTATTACAGTGATTTAAACGGACACTAGGGGTGCTAAAAACAAGCAAAAACTGCCTTTAAAGGTGCTATAGAGATTAAATTCTTACTAGATGTGGGTAACATCTAATCCACATATGCAAAGAAATCATTGACATTGATAGATTAACTCATTCACTGCCAAAGATGACTTTAGTCAACTTTAGTCGTCTTTTGCGTCTTTTAACGGGGCGGGCTAAATGACGTCCTCACGCATGTTGTCAGTAAATATCACGCCTCTAACATTGAGTTTCACCTGTGTGTCAACCAATGACGACATGATGTTACAGCTGCTGACTAAACACGACGATCGCCAGTCAAAACGGCCTCAATCACCTCCTGGCAGCCAGATCAACACACACACGGGTCGATCAACATTTCTTACAACTTACCGACTGCTCCGGCTCCAAAACACGGCATTAGGAAGCAAAGAAAAGTTTGTTTTTGTCAGAGAAAAACTCAGATATACCAGAAGTAAAACAGCTAGTTAGCAAGCCGCTACTTCCTGTAGGACTTTGAAAATAAAACGAAGTAAAAAAATTCCCCAAAAACAAACAATGGGTGCATAAACTCCATTTAACACGAAGCAAGATCCGGGAGCCAGAACATATATACACATATATATCTACTGTATATACATGTATAAAATATGTGTGTTCATACATAGGCCAATATATGATGAGTGTGTGTGATGATGATTATTTACATCATATTTCATATTTATATTTTCTGTCTGACTTCTCTGTTTACACAAAAAGCCTGTTTTCTCCATTTTTTGGTCAGAAACAGGCATTTTTGGTGAAACCCACCTATGTTCTACAGCAGATTGTGAAAGAACGGAAGCAGCTAGAAACAAGCCGTCTTTTTCTGATGAAAGAAGAGAGTCTGCTCTTTCTTTTAGTAGTTTCACTGTTTACATAGTCACAGAGAACAATATTCTGTGACACTCCAAAATACAGTAAAAATGCTCAAAAACGCTGGCAGTGAGGGGCTTTATTTTCAGAAAACGGCTGGCAGTCAGTGAGTTAAGCTATGCGTAATAAAATGGAATAATACAGTGAAAAAGTTACAATAAAGAAAAAAGACATGAAAAGTCAGCTGGACTTTTATTAGTATCTGGAAAACAATCCAGCCGCTTAGTGCAAATCAGGATCAGCTGCGTCATTCCCAGCCTATAGAAATGTATCTAAAAACAACAATGGGATGTTTTTACCAGCAAAGTATTTTGTGAGTCACAACCACTTTAAAGGACACAGAAGTCACACAGTTAATGTTTTTTAAAGTTGTGTTGCATTTCCTTTTACCAGCTGCTGCCAAACCATAACTCATTGTCACGTTGAAATGGCTTCAGAAACTCAGGAGGGAAACGGGCTCCCCTGTTATTTTGTCAGTTGTTTGGTACAGTGACAGGGATAAGTTGGGTGGCTTGAGCAGACTGAGGGGGCGAGGGGGAGAATGGCCGTCGGTCCTCAGATTCAGGCGAGCAGGAGACCCAATTGAGCTGAGCGGCGGGCTGCCTGGCTGTGCAAAATAAACAGCAGGCCTGAAGAATCAATTCTGTGTGCCTGTCAAAGGATTGTCAAACTCTACCCCATGATGGACAGTCTGGATGTTCACAGTCTATTTGCCGCCAGGCTGTGGAGCGGTGAGTAAGTGAACCATGCCGGACCGAGCACAGACAATATGAAGAGGGAGTGCAGAGCAATATTTGCTGTTGGCGTGCTCGATCAGCATAAATGCGGAGGCCGCTCTGCCGTGGCCGGAGGAGTCTCCTGGAGGTGAGCCAGGCCTGGACGTGGGTGGGTTTGTGTGTGAGACAGGAGGCCGTAGATGCAAATGTTCGCAGTGTTTTAC
The DNA here is from genome assembly GCA_006937965.1 of Callopanchax toddi. Lineage (NCBI taxonomy): Eukaryota > Metazoa > Chordata > Actinopteri > Cyprinodontiformes > Nothobranchiidae > Callopanchax > Callopanchax toddi. The sequence goes on along the minus strand of SSNR01000020.1, from coordinate 3,055,913 downwards.
CCACTTCAGCGTGGTTAACACTTACCATAAATCCTCCTTCAAACTTTAATCAGCTGATTTGCTTATGTATTTTTCATGATGGATGTGTTTCAGCTATTATTAAGTGAATGAAATTTTCAAGACAACAGTGAAGCAATTAACTGCTGGTTTTGTTGTTAAAAAGTGTGCAGAACAACAAATTCCTGAAGTGTGTCAATAATTATTGGTAATTATCAGTCATGTGTTAGCCACCATGCTGCGCCACCCCATAATAAACACTTGTTTTTAATGTGTGATCACTCCTCTACTGTTTACCAGAGTTGTGTCTCACTTGAGCCATTTTTGTTAGCATTCATTCAATACAGAATCATCCTGCATTTGATTAAATCAAAAAGAAAATGTTTCTCATTGGCCAAAAGTCACCTGTTGTGCAACCTACAGCCAGTGAGAAGTGATGCCCATTGTGTTGCAAGAATACACATAATACCAAAGTTAGGAAACAAAAACAAAAATAAGGATTTCTCAGATTTGCAAGCAAAACCAATCAGGAAAACCTACAAATACAAAACCTGAACTATTTTTAATGCCATGTCAGTTCTCCTGTATTGTTCTCCATTGGATCTGTTCTTTTCTTAAAGACACACTATGTAACTTTTTCATATTTTAAAACTTTTCCTTGAGCCAGTATGTGCTAATATGACCTTTTACATGGTAAATGAAAAGTCACTCAGACCCATCTGCTGCTTGTGTTCAGGATACTGTGTTTGCACATTCTGAGTCTCCGGTCCGGTGTCCTGAAGTCTCACAAAGTCACGTATCTCACGAGGGTTAGGCTAACCCAATGTGGCTAGCTGTTATGCTAGCCCCAGAGTGTTTTTAGCTCATGATTCCTGCATTTTTTTTCTATCTCTCCCTGCTTGAACACAGCTGATTTCTTTGAATGAGTGATGAACCGCTCCAGTAGAAAGCAGTGAAGGCTGAGGAGACATTTCTACAGTTAGATTTAGGTGTTTCTGAGCAAAGATGATACTAAAGTTTTTACAGCAGTAATTTAAAACAGACACTAGGGGGTGCTAAAAACAAGCAAAAACTGCATAGTGTGCCTTTAACTTTTATTCAGACGGAGACCCCCAGTTTATCTTCTGTCATTGAATAGTTGAGCTTTAAAAGATAGTGCTGCTCATGCAGCTGATATAAGTTTGCATGTAGGGAACCGAATGCTAAAGTAAAGTAAAGGGCTGTGTTGCTCTGTCTGTGTTGTGAATGACTCTCAGCAACAACCACACACAGTTCCAGCTCCAAATTTGTATAATTCATTGAGTTTTTTAAAACTGATTAATTGAGTTTTAGCCAATTAGCTGCGGTGGCCATCTTGAATTGGGTTGACTCCAAAGGTTTATAAGTTGTACATCTAATTCTAAAAGTTTCATTAAAAATCCGTCCAGTGGTTTATAAGACATTTTGCTAAAAAATGAAATGTTATCGCTCATAGTCAAAAGTTGAAATGATCCAAATACAGACCAGAGAGTTGAACTCCGCTCACCTCTCAGCTCTACATTTGATCAGCAAATCTCACACTGCTCTGTTGAAGCAGTTTCAGCCTGCCGTTACTGCCTTTCTCTGCGAGCAGATTTACAACCCACCTCCACTGCAGCTCCAACGCTTCATACTGTGTCTGACTTAATCAGTGTCACGTCTGATGTCATTGATAACTGCTGCTTTCTGTTCTCTAGGGGGTCTTTGATGCTCCTCTCCCCATCTCAGGGCATTCCACATACAGAAGGGCAGACTGGTTATGTAACACAGCCATGCTGCCAAATGCAAATGGGTGTGTTTTTCTCCTTTTTTATTCTTTTTTAACATCAGTTGTGGGATCTTAATGATCAGTTGAGCATTGTTTCCAACTGGGAATCCAGTGAGAGATGTTTAAAAGGGAGTGTTTCTGAGCAGCATGTTTAAACATTTACACCTTGTTTTTTTATTCACATGCTGTTTGCAACTTCTAGTGCTTAAATTGAATAGAATGAGACTTTTAGTTTGTTAGTTACTTTTCGCTGTGGGCTGTATAGTCCCTCTGCTGCAGCTACTTAAGTCTTTGCCTTCAGACAAATACATTTCTCTTTCAATCCGCCTGACAGTTTATTAATGCAACCATTATTTGCCTATCAGATTACTGATCTGGTCACACATAATCCATAGCCTGCAGCATCCCTGTCACATTACGGCAATATCTTACTGCCATTAACCTTCACTTGTGCACATCTTGGATTATAAAAAATGTCCCCGTCAGGAGACATGAGGCTAACGAATGCAAAAGAATGGCCATTTTCCCTGAAGGAGGTAGCAGCTTTTGTTTGTTTGCAGGGTGGCAGGGAGAGGGGAATTCATATTTATTAAAGCGTTAGTTTGAAGGTAACACTTCTTAATAATTGGGCTTGTTAATCATGAACGAATATGTAATGAATTTAATTTCTTAGACAGTGCCATGAAATCTACCCCACACCTAAACAACATTACCATTTAATATTGTGTAACATTGTTTTTAAAAATTGCAGGAGTCAAACCTGCCATCTACAAAATCACATAACCATTAGTTTACCAATAACTAACATTTCCCCCCATTAAAGCTGCTTTAGCTAATCTGCAAACAAGCTAGGTTTAGTTAGCTAGCTTACACAAACACAGTCCCAGAATTCTCAACTCTCGAGTTACTTTCGGTCCGAAATGTGTGATTGGCTGATGTTTTTAGACAAATGCGAGAGAAACATTAATTTTTTTTTTATCGCCACAATATATTTATAGCTATACTATGTTAGAATGTTGTTAAGAGGCATAAAAATGTTTTAAGCAAATTTGTTTTCCAAATTTTCAATAGCAGCTTTAACTGTTCATTAGTTCATCATAAATTTATCATCAGTTCACCATAAACTAACCTTCGATTTACCATAAACTAACCGTTAGTCAATCGTTAACTAAGCTTTCTGTTGCCCTATAGTAAAGTGAGTTTTCATTAGTTCATTGGTGAATTAATAGTTAATGATAAACCAATGATTATCTACCCACAAACTTAACTGATAAGTTCCTTAACTAAAACTGTTGACATAATGGGCAGAAAATCTTTACCTATTAATTTCCTAAAGTTGAAAAAAATGTTTTGTTTGTGATTATTATCATTTACAGAGCACACTATGTTGTCTTCAGTTTTTATTAGGTAACGTTACCCAAGTCAAATGTGATTAACTGGTAAATCTAAAACATATACATTTAATTTCTCCCATTTGGCCTGAAATAAATCAACTATTCTGGATGACCAAGAAGAAAATGCTAAACAGGCTGTTTGCATCTGTCCTGTAATGAAAAATGTTTAAAAATTAAACTAAAAGAAGCAAGATCATAAATAAAAGATTGTTGCCCACTAAAAAAAGATATATTATAAAGATTTAAAAATATTAGGCACAGAAGAAACAGCAGCACAGCAAGGATGACTGTTTCTGCCATCTTCAGTCTCACTGTGATAATTACATTTATGACTTATACTACAAACTGTTTCAATTCAGCAGGAGATATTATTAAAACAGCGCCTCACTTGTAAATATTATTACTCATTTCCAGCATCAAACCCATCACTGTAAGTGGTTAAATACATTTTCCAATAATCTGAAGAAGAAAAAAAGCCTGTTTCAGGTTGTATTGCATATATTTAGAATTAAAGATCATTGAGTCTTTGAGTTGATGGCTGCAGTTGTTTCCTTTCAGATGAAATTGCATGGTCACAATTCAAAGACACGCAACACCTCAAAACACACAAAGCTCAGGGGGCAGAATTACAGAAGACAGGGTCAGTTGTCCTTTGAAGACTCTCCTCTCAGCGGCCTGCCGTGCTCTGACGTTCATGCTCCATTGCTCTGGTCTGACTGCTCAGCTTGGCTTGGGGTGTCTGAGTTCTGCAACCTAAGACAGTAAATCCTCCTGTGTGTGATGGCTATTGATTAGATATTCACATCGTGCCTCCTTCCCAAGAGAAAACAGCTCTGGCCTCCACTATCTCACACTCATCATCCTCTCCTCCTTATTCACAAGTGCTCCTCTACCAGTGGGGCCTCACACAAATATGACAGTGTACAATATTTTATGCAGACTGCAGGAACAGCTTCTCACTTTATTCCCAGCTAAACAAACATCTTGCCTTCACATTTGTTTATCTGGCAGCAGGACTCTCCTCCATGCTTTCTCTCTCTGACACTGGCTACATTTACATGTTCAGCAGAACTAAGGGCCTTCTTCCAAATAAAACTATTTGAATAGTATTTCATGAAGAAATTTTCATTCATAATTATTTTACATATACTGAAGCTTCTTTATATTATTGAAATATTCAACCTGTTCTGTCTGATGCTTACAGAAACAAGATTTTTTTCTCAAGTTAAGCCTAAAACAAGCAACTTTATTCTTACAAAGGTAGCTAAACATCTCTTTTAAATCAAAGCCAAATATTCCTTGAAGGAGTTCACATCGCCCACCACCTTTCATGTCAGACGGTTAAAGAAAAGTTGAGGAACGATGGAGAGACTTTGGTCAAATCTTCAGTGTGATCTCAGAATGTTAGCTATTGTGTGTTGAGGGTAACAATCAGCTGCTATGACATATGTACTATCTTGGCTCAATATCTGTAAAATGACTTGAGTTTAAGCCATTTTTGTGTGTTTGTTAAAGTTGATTGCAGGAATCTAGATTCAGGCTGACATCAAAGGTTGCAGCTGTGCATCAAACCATGAGTTGTTGCTAACAGGTTCATTAGAATTGATCTAAGAGTTTATAGGATATTTTGTTGATGACTTTTAACCTGTTACCAAACCAATGTTTAGCTCAACATCTGTAAAACTGACTGATTTATAGTCATTTACTGTCATTTCTGGACTATAAGCCACTACTTTTTTCATAGGCTTGGTTTTGATGAATTTTTATTGGCTCACGAGCTTCATGCTTAGCAAAAATGTCATTAACTTAAACTGGCCGCACGCGAAAAGCAACTTTTGCTTAAGTCTGCCATCCTGACAGCGTGGAGCAGAATCAAAGAGGTGAGCCGCTGCAAGATGAAGGAGAAAGCACAAGCTCAAGGACAAATTTACCTTAATATGACAGTGACACTGCAGCTAGAGTTCTCAGTTTCAGCGCAAACCCTGAAAAATTAAGTTAATTGATCGGGTTGATCGGACAGCAAAGAGAGAGAAAGTGAATGAACCTGTGTCATAATATAAGTCAGTCAGTTTTAGCTGTACATTGAACAACCGGTAAATTCTAGAGTTTTGAGCAAACTTTCTGTGCTACTTGTTAGCATTTGGGAATGACTCGACTTCTAATGCACCAAATTCCAGCTCCATATTTGTAGGGTTGACTTGATTTGTGCCTACGTTAATTGTGGCAGCCATCTTGAATTAGGTAAAGAAGACTTTCTGAGATTTTTGTTAAAATTCATCCAGTGGTTCCTGAGGTATTTTGCTGACACTGAAGGAAAACACACACAGGCAAATACATGAGCTGCTTCTCTTCTTCCGGCTCTGAACAGGGCAGCAGCTCTCTACCTCTGCTCCTGCTGTGTCTGCTTTTTTTTTTTTTTTTTGTCTTGTATGACTGTCGGCGGGGGGTTTTTTTTCCACCGTTAGCAGCTGCCCCCTACTGGGACAGCTGAGAACTGTCGGTTTTTTTAACTTCCTCACTCTTACCCTCTTAATAAAAACATGTTTCTCTCTGTTATGCACATGTCATCTGCAACGCAGGCGCCTCATGGCAGCCTGGGTTCACTATGTAACCAAACCAAGTTCCTGATTGACAGGACGCTGTCTTTCTATAATAATAATAAATAAATAATAAGCAATAAAAAGCATTCTGATTCTGATCTAAAAACCTGACACATTGTGATTTTGTCTATAATACAGCTGAGATCCACACACTAATTGTAGCCTAGTTTAATTATTGTTGAGAGTTTTATTTGATCAGAGAATGCAGTTTGTGGCTAATTCAAATTAAGGCCTTAATCAGACTAATGTCAGAACATGTAAACATAGCCATGGCGTCTTTTTACTTCCTTCCCACTCCTCTTGTCGTTTTCACTTTGTCAGCGCCTCATTTAATCTCCTTCTTCTGCTTTAACATGTCACTTTCATACCTTCTCTCTGGGACAGAATTGCCCCTCCCTCCAGGAAGTCATGAAGCATGCTGTGTGTCACTGCAGATCATGTTAATGCATGCAGATGAGACTTTGCATATGAATTAAGTGTTCCCTTTTGGGGATAGGAGGTCTAAACTTAGCTGACCATGCATCTAGCTGAAGCTCTTTTTAATGCAAAATGCTGATTGAGCTGCACAGTTAAACCCTATAATTAAAACAAACATGTAAAACTCAGCGGAGTCGGAAAGTAAGACTTAAAAATAAAGTGAACTGATTAGCACGCTTTGGAAATTAATATAGTTTAAACTTGTTTTGACCTGACCTTGTTTTGACTTGTTTTGATGAGGATCTTACGGTGGCCCTGAGATCTCATTTGGAAATCACATATAAGTTATATAAAAGGGAAAATTGCAAAATCCATCGCTGTATTATATAAAGTCAAGTTTCTACTAAATAGTTCTGGATTGTTAGCACTGTTTAACTCATTGATTGGACCATACTTCATTTATTGTTTGGAAATCTGGGGAGCCACATGCAAAACTTATACACAACCTTTGGTTATTTTACAGAAAAGAGCATTAAGGAACATTAACAACAGCCACTATAGAGAACCCTCTAACCCATTATTCATCAAATATAAAATACTGAAATTTCATGACCTGGTAGATTGGAAAATATTACAAACCATGTACAGAGCAAATACAAGTACATTACCAACAAATATTCAAAAAATGTTTCAAAAGAGAGTCAGTGAATACATGTTGAAAGGAGTCGAGGTCTTTAAAAAACCTCGATTCAGAACCATAATTAAGGAACACAGTATTTCAGTAAATGGTGTAAAATTTTGGAATAACCTCAGCAAGCAAATAAAAGTCTCACAGTCTCTTACCATATTCAGAAAGCATATTAAATCAAGTATATTAAAAAGTTATGAAATAAAAGTCTAAGATTACTCTGTAATTTGGAAAATAACTGTTTAAATGAACTCTATGTCTGACAGTTGAACTGAAAATGTGTTAATTTTCTTTTGTTTAAAAGGGGCAGAAATTATAAGATAAATTCTTCTATCTGCTCCTTTTCATTCAAATTGCTTGTGTTATGTATATATATTTTTTGTTGTTGTTATTGTTTTTTATCATTTTATTTTTATTTGAATGAAATACATTTTAATTAAAAAAAAGAAAAAAAAGTGGTGCACTGAATCACAGCCAAACGGCTTAATGCTGAAATATGAGTTAAAAACATACACGAGATTAAGTAACAATCTAAACTGGCGTACATCACTTTTATTTGCTCAGTGCATCTCCATGCTGCGTTTTACTGTGTGTATTTACAGCACCTCCGCATCGTGTCATATTTCAACCAGCAGCTTTTAGCTAAAAATATACGGGTCTAATCTAATTCCAGGTGAAACCGGTTATATTTCTTTTTTTTTATAGCGTCTCAGTGGGGTGTTTTCTCGCGAGAACAACACTTGAAAGCAAGTGAAGCTAAACATCTCTTTGTGTACATATGTGTGTGCATATGTGTGTGTGCATATGTGTGTGTGCATATGTGTGTGTGCATATGCGTGTGTGCATATGTGTGTGTGCATATGTGTGTGTGTGGGCTCATGGAGAGAGAGTTGAATGAGGGAGTTTGCCTTAAGTCTGCATGTGTGTGTCTGCCACAGATATGGGATTATCAGGACTTTGTTTAGGGATTGTACATATGGAAAAGTCACGTGAGTGTGTGTGCGTGTGTGTGTGTGCGTGTGTGTGTGTGCGTGTGTGTGTGTGTGTTTGTGTGTGTGTGCATAAAAGGGAATTTTACCATCTGTATGTGTGTCTTAGATTCCTTTTTGTCACTTGGGCATATACCTAAAGATAGTTGGAATTTGCAGGTTGTGTGTGCGCGATGGTGTGCGTGTGTGTGTGTGTGTGTGTGTGTGTGTACTCTCTTTATGTGTGGATACATGTGCTCCCATAGACTTCCTGTCCCTGAGCTGGAGGGATGCCCGGAAGCTTCTGCTAACCCTCTCTTAGGTGATTTAGGAAGCTATCGATTTCATAGTCGTTCTTTGTTTTTTCCTCTTTTCTCATAAATAGCAGATCAAACTCACCATCGCCGTGTTTGTTTTGTTCTCCTTCTCCTGCAGGCTATTTACTCTGACATTTCCACCATCATCCTTGTTACATGGTGCAGAAAAATCATTTCCTTTCTCAGCATCTCTGCAGAGCATTACAGACAAAGCTAGCAGTGATGGTGATGATGAGGAAGATAAAGAGGCTTGCTGCAAACAAAACATTATAGATGAAAAGCTTTTGATGATCTTATTACAACTGTCATTGTGACATTAGTGTCATGCATGCAGTGCACAAGCCTAATGAAATGACTTTGTGATCCAAGGATGAAGATGAATTTTCTTTTCTTTTTTTGTCAGTAAAATATCTAATGCATCAGAATCTAAATGAAAATAATTTATAGAAGAAGTTTAAAATGGAGGCAGTGATGCCCATGCAGACAGAAGCATCTGGGCATGTGGAGAAAATAAGATACGTATTATTAAAGTGATAATATGCAACTTTTTCATATTTTTTAAATCTTTTCCTTGAGCCAGTCTGTGCTAATCTGACCCTTTACAGAGTTAATGAAAAGTCACTTAGCCCCATCTGGTGATTAGATCCAGAATACCACGATTGCAAGATCTCCGTCGCCGTCACGGTACCCAGGAAGTCACGTGTCTCACGAGGGTTAGGCTAACCCAAAGTGGCTAGCTGTTATGCTAATGCTAGTGTGTTTTTAGCTCATGATTCCTGATTTTTTTCAATCTCTCCCTGCTTGAACACAGCTGATTTCTTTGAAAGAGTAAATAACCGCTCCTGTATAAAGCTATGAAGGCTGAGGAGACATTTCAACAGGTAGATATTGGCGTTTAGAAGCTGAAACGATCTGGTAACTTTTTAATGCAGTGATTTAAAACGGACACCAGAGGGCGCCCAAAACAAGCAAAACTGCATATTATCACTTTAAAGGACCCTGTGTGAAAAAGTAAATGAAACCTTGAGCCACCCTTAGTAGCAACAACTGCAATCAAGTGTTTGTGATAACTAGCAATAAATCTTTTACAGGCTGTATGGAATTTTGGCTCCATACATTTTTGCAGAATTGTTGTAATTCAGCCACATTGGAGGGTTTTCCAGCAGGAACCTTATTAAGGTCACAGCATCTCAATCAGTCTCAGGTCAGAAGTTTGGCTTTACCCCTTTAAAGTCTTCATTTTGTTTTTCTTAAGCCATTCAGAGGAGGACTTGCTGGTGTGTTTTGGATCATTGTTCTGCTGCAGAACCCAAATGTGCTGCAGCTTGAGCTCACAAGCAGATGGCGGGACATTCGCCTTCAGGATGCTTTAGTAGACAGCTGAATTCATGGTTCCATTTATCACAACATGTCTTCCAGGTTTTGTTTTTGTAAAAGGTTAAGGTTTAGGCTGCAAATCTTGAAATTTAAAGCACACACTATCAGCAGATAGATGCTCCGACTCTCTTACTGTATATGCATTTGTAGAACAATCTCAAATGTTTTGTCAAACCATGGATAGGGAGTTCAGACGTCAAGTCAATAATCTGACCCTCAACGAGCTTGGCCAAACAATTCCTGACTGATATCCCTGCAATTTCCAGGGCAGTGTCATCAAGAATGTTGTTGCCCTGGAAAGGTTTTTGTTGTCTGCAAAAAATGTTTGGGAGCACGCCAACATGTGACTCACTTGAATGTTCTTGAAGAACTTCACCCACGCAATCAGCCTCTGCCAACTCGCCATCTGCTCACCGTGCCACCTGTTCCAGAAGTAAACTCATTTACCTTGTCATTCATATTGACTTGAGTCCAGATATGATGTTATAGTTGATGAGGGATCCGATTGTAAAAATCTATCTTTTTTGGCATCTTAGTGCAACTTGGTTTGTTTCCACTCATTTATCTTTCCGTCAAACCTTGCTTCATATCAAAGTTGTTCCTCCAGAGAAGGAAGGCCGCAGTCGGTCATTTCGCCCTTGGTAGCACCTTCTTGTTAGCCTGAGAGGAGTCCAGGAGTACCAGGCTGTTATGGACCATGTCAGGACATTCTTCACCGCACACCGGTTAAATGAGCACCAGCTCTCAGACCAGTATTTTATACCTAAAATCACTGGAAAAGGTTCCTGCTTCCACTTGCTTTAAAATGGGAACTTCTTTGTTTCTTTGAAGAAGCTGTAAGATGAGTTATTTGTAGTTTGAAGTGAGGAGAAAAAAGATTTTTACAATCAAAAACAAAGGTCAAAGGCTTTATTTAAGTCTTCGAGCCAACACTTCTGTCTCTGACTGTCTGTGAAGGATAAAAACGTCAAGTCTTTTAAATAGTTTACATTGACTTTGTGAAATACCATGAAACACAAATCCAACTTTTATAACTGTTTTATTCAATAATTGTACAATAAAAATCGAATTCACCTAAATAGCAAAGAGATTTTTGTGGTTTGAGTTTAATAACAGATGTGTATTTGGTTTATCTATCAGGAAAATATCCCTTCTTCAGGAAGCAGGTGCATGTTATAGCAGCAAAAAAGAAGCATCAGGGCTACTCAATAATAATCCCGTGGTCTGGATTTGCATCTTTCAGGTAGCATACTGTGTCCCTCCAGCTGTAACTTTCACTAAATCCACGTTGCTGTCACAAGTTGGCGTTGTATCACCTGCGCAACTCATTTTTACAGGACCCAGAACCCACTGCACCAGCAAAGGGTCTAACAATGGCTCTAAGGGTTTCATCCTGATCCCTAATGACTGTCAGGGGGACATCATTTATCCTGTACTAGCCTCCATAGATCTGCCTCTCCAGACCAACACTGACCAACCACCAAATCCATCATGGTGATCAATGTTGCAGCAGCAGCTTCTCCAGACTCTTTCACGTCTGAGCTCAAAGTGAACCTGCTCTCATCTCAACACAGAGCGCTGGTGCTGGACCTGCTAATTCTGCTGTTTTCAGTGAAGCTCCATGGTGCCGGTCAGTGAGCACTGAGTACACTAGAGGAACTTCAGACCACCGTCAAGCAGTCTGTCTCGGGTTGTTGGTCTTGATTTGCCGTCCTGATGGAGGGTCCAGGGATCACCTCGTGCTACCAGTTGTAGCGTTATATTGTATAAAGTTGTATATATTGAATATTATTATTATAATTATTCTTAATAATTAATAATAATAGTCAAAACCTCGTAATTAGGGCACCACCCAGCATTTTCTTTGGAAGGTAAGCTGAGACAACCTTGAATATTATCCTATTTGTATTTTATTGTTATTTATCATTTATCATTTATCAGTCTGAATCTGAAAGAAGTAAGCTCGTTACCCATTTTCGATATGAAAAACACAAAAATTACTGGAAGCCCATTTATGATTATATACGGATACATTTATTTACAGAAACCTCAAAATGAACATGTTATAACAAGCAACCCAGCAAAGTTAGGAATTTGACTTTGTAACCAGTTCAATTTATTAACAAGATGAATTATTGAGGTTAAATAAATATTAATGACTAATGTTTCAGAGTGAGAAATGGTTTACTAATGAAATTAAGCTAATTTATTGGCCTATGAAGGGAAGTTGAAGATTAAAGGATTTTAAGGAGGATGGATGGATGAAGAGAGGTAAGTTTAGCTTGCTTTACCCAAACTGCATCACTTTGCAATAACCACATAGGTTGATTGTCTCACCGAACCACTGAACTTGGATCCCCGAGATACGTTGAGGCCTGGACGGCTTTGTCTTCTCCAGCAGTCACAGTGGCTCCTGTTCCAGCTTGAAGAAGAGGCAGTCAAAGCATAAAACGCTCGATGGGTGACTCAAGTGTGGAAGGGTATCAGAAGCTGATTGATGCAGATCTCCAGGATTTGGGCAAGCATGGCTCGATCTCTCTCATGGCAGGAGGATGTCTTCGTTTTGGTAGTTTAGCTTCAGATTAACGCCGTCTAACTTTTGGTTTCTAACGACGGATAAAAGAAAAATAAACTTTAAAACGTCTAAACTTGGTTAAGAAGAATGTAACGTGAAAATAAAAGAAAGCTTAACGCCGATAAGACTTGAAGTCTAAGAGTGTGTTCTTCCGGGAAGGCCTCATGTCGCAGCTCTGCACAGCTCCCTGGTGGGGGGGGAGCAGGGCAAGCATGCAGGCGAGCCGGTGAGGTCATCAGGTCATCTACGCAGAGAGGCGGAGACGAAGAGAGAGAAGCTAGTAGCGAAGAAGAAGCGAAGGGCAAAGAGAAGGGGCGAAGAAGAGAGCTAGCAGTTAGCGCCTTCTGGTTTTAAAGGGCAGGGGTGGAGTCGGGTTCAGCCAATGGTGTGGTTGACTCCACCTTCATCTGCATAAAGGGGAAGTACTTAGGAATGGCTTAGAGGGGATTAAATTTTGATGAGGAATAAAGTTTCTAATCAATAAAATAAACCTTACCACTTTCCTCTCTGAAACGTGAAGTTATTCAGAATCACCTTTTAGACTGCGTGCATCATGTTTATTCTAAGCATAGAAACACATTAACTCCCACATCAGATTAATCAGAGAAATCAGTTACTCTTAGCTTAAGAGTACATACGAATAACATTTCTAGTTTCTTGACTAGATTAGATTTAAAAGAGATAATTTGGTATCATGTTGATAAACAATGTGAAAAGTCTTCAAGGAAAATTAACCAAAGAACTTTTACCTAAGTAAATCAAACAGGGAAAAAATCAAACTTTATCTTGTAAACACATTTTAAAAGTAAACCTGTGGATATTAACCTTTCTTTATATCAATTTGTATCACATTGAAGTTTTTATTTCCTCTAGAATCTGTGAGGGTGAAGGGAGGTTATCAGAGACATTTTTAAGGACCGGAGAGACAAAGGAATTCCTTTGTTTTTCTTGGGTGAGAAAAGGTGGGGTGAGGTTCTTCCCACAGAGTGAGATGGACTGCAGACTTTTGATAAGCCAGAGAGGGGTGAGGGGGGCCTCATGGCTCCCTCTAGTCTGTGGGTGATCGAACTCCTTTTGATCACATCCTGAAAAGTTATTTGAACAAGTGTCACCAAGCTGTAAATTAGCATCCGCATTATCTTTACTGTCACAGAAAGATGAAAGGAGGGTTCTTCGACACCAAGGCAGGAATTTATGACCTCCTGAGGGGGAATCTTTTTGAAAGAGGGTGTGAGCTGGTAAGAAAAAGGTCAATTGTCACACAAACATAATCCATTTCTTGATCTGGACCAGATACTTAGAAATAACGTCAATGTTCATTACACAGTACTGACCCTAGTCAAACGTAAAACTACTGAAAACAAGTGGAAAAAAGATGAGCCTCCACCTGCAAAACCATCATTAACACCAAGCTGCTGGTTCTGATGAACAAACCCCTCAGCTACTGAACTGATCAGACTCTGATTAAAATGTGTTCCTTTCATTTTTTAAGAGTCATTTCCCACACTAGGACTTGGTGTGAGAGTTTGACATTTGATTTATTTTTAATCTTAACCCTGGGAGCGGTTATTCACTCCTTGGTTTTTTTCTTTTTGTAATAATTTCTTAACCCCAGACAGAGAAACCTTTCAGGCCTTCAGTTTGATGTACGGTCAGGGGGATCGTAATCTCTCCTATAGCTGACTCTAACTAATCATAAGTAAGTGACACAACCCCCCTTCAAACAACTACTCCTTTACCATATTGTCAGGGGGTCACAGATAAACAGAGTAATACATTCCAGCTGTCGGTGCGTTACTGCATGGCTGCTCGGCGTCTTCTCATTTGTCATCTCAAGCAGAAAGTCATGTTCGATAGATGCTTCCAGGTAAAGACTGATAAAAGACTCCTCAACCTCAACCTCATACTTTCTGTCCTAATCAGGGATTCAGCTGAAGGATTCAGATGATGACGATGACAAAAGAATTAGTGTAAACTAAATTTACAGGATCTACTTTCTTCAGTTTCTTCCCACAAAAAAATGATTGTCTCATTGAAACTTTCTTACAATCATTTAAAACATTTACCCATCATGCAGCTGTGTCCTTAGCTGAACGTTTGTGATGTTTTCAGTAATAAAACTGATCAAATTGTTTGGGTATAGAAGGAAAAAAACGACTGTGTAATAATGCTGATGTTATTGCAGATATTATGTCATTATTATGATGCTGATGAGAATGATGGTTATCACTGTGAGGCTGATGAAGATAATGATGTGCTGTCTAAGTCGTAATAATGACAAAGGAGCGGCAGATGAAGAAAGTAATAAGGTTTGTGATCATATCGCCCAGATAAGAGGTGTTATTCAGCCATGTCTCTCACCTCGGTAACAGGATGAAGAAGGTTGCATTTCTCTGTGACTTATAGGACATTTAATCAAATATTATAGTCACATTAGAACCATATGAAAGTTTGCTTACCCACGTCATGTGACGTTCTTTTATTTATTTATAACATTGAATTTAATTCTAAGAAAACAACAAATGCACATATCTGGACTGATTTGTTCAGTTCTGTTTACTTTAATGCCTCCACTGTGGCAAAGCTGAACTAAACAGGCAATCAGGGGGTTCCTCGCAAGAAAATTAAATGAAATGTATTTATAATTTTTTAATAAATGATCCACTGAAATCGAGCTGCATAATTTTCTTTCTGCAAAGAGCAAGGAGGATTATTTCAAATGAAAATACACTCAAAAATACTTGGAGTCAAAAACAGAATTTGCATACTGTTTTATGGTGTTTGCATGAATTAATTAAAATAAACTCATTGCTGTGAACGATTATATCTGGGATGCATTTTCCCTGGGTGGATGTGTTTTGGCTGTCAGAATTCTTCACCTTCACAATAAAAGAGTTTAATATTTCAGTAAAGTAAAAATGAACTTTTGAGTGATTAAGTGCTTTGTGGTATAATTCTAATGCTGATCTTAAGGGTGAAATGATTAACACAAAGAGTGACTGGACTCAAGTTTGGAACTTTCTAGGCACATTTTAGGAGGAGTTTTCTTGAGTTTGGCTTTGCTTCCTGTTGACATTTGATTTTTCTCTGCATCGTTGAGGTCTGGCTGCATGGTTTTGCAATAATTATCACCGTTAGTGTGCTTTAGTTTGTCCATTTTTCAATGTGCCAGTTATAGGAACATTTTCCAAAGTTACTGATTCTGTTATTATGACTCATCTATACTTGCTGAATGATAATGGCAATGATCTGATTGTTGCTGATGAAGAGGAGGATGTCTGTAAGTACATGTAAATGATGTAATGGGAATATGATAATGATCCTGCTAATGACTGCAGTGACATGAGAATGAAATGCTGGCGAGCAACGCCAGTAGTGATAATGAAGCCAAACACAGGAGGGAAAGAGGCAGTTTTACACTAATGGAGGGCGTTTTGGGTGAAAGTGATACAAGTGGGAAGTAACTTGTCTCATTGTCAGGGTAACAGCCTTAAACGTCTTTTAGCCCATTATGAAACAAATGTAACGCAGTGCAGAAAAGCAACCATTTATCTCAATATAATATCACTCAGTGCACAAGGGTCCAAGCTGAGCCTGACTTCAGACATGCATTTAGCTCATTTCTACTGAATTATCACCCCAGTTTATCTTGCAAAGCTGCATCCCGATTTGTCTTTCATTTTGAGCGATTCATTGGGGGTTTGAAGCGGGCCTTAGCGGATATGTATCTCCAAGAACACAGATGCTCTGTTTCTTCCCTCGCAGAGAGCCTGAAAATCCCCCGCAGATGAGCTCATTTCCCTAAGCAGGGCGGAGTGACACGCCTGTGCGCCGAACGTGGACACATTTCCTCCTAATGATATAAAAATAAACAGCTATAAGCAAATCTACAGTGGACAGATCCTGTCTCATTTGGCAAGAGTTTGTGTACACACACACACGGCCTTATGTCTCAAAGAGTGTGCCCTTATAACACTTACAGGCAACGGCGGTAATTAGGCTGCAATCAAAGGAAAAACAGTCCTTGTTATGCGTTCCATAAAGTGAAGTCTCCTGGGTGTTATTAAATGTGAGCAGAAAGGAGCCGAGAAACTCGAGCAGGTTGAGGGAACTTCTTCATCTAACGCATCTCACGCCACTGGTTGTGAATTCTCAGTTGTTCCTTCGTGGTAATTATTTTAGCAAAGCCACACAGCGAGCCGCTGACCACAACCTCACCCTGCCAGCAGAATAATAATAAAGCGCATGAAGAAAACTGAGGTCTTCAGTTTTAGGTCCCTCTCATTGAGTCAGGCAGCAGCATTTGTTTGTATCAGTCCATGGAACCTAAATTAAATCAGAGTAGATGAGAGCCAGGCTCCCTGGTCCTCCGAGGACTCTGTCTGTGTGAAAGGGGGGAGCAAAAAGAAAGAAGGTTTTAATGTGGCTGAAGCTTTCGTTGATGTGGATTTTTTTATTTTGCATAACCAGGGGTTTAAAAAAGAAGCAAGGCCAAATTAAATCACTGGAATAAGTTGAAGGATTAAGCAAAAATATGGGGGGAAGAGACATGGAAGACAGAAAATGTCTACTGTACACAGAGAGGATGAGTGGGAAATGAAGGTGAAGTAAGGCAGAGGATGAATGTTTGAGGCTATAAGGTTTTTTTTTTTTAACTTCAATAAAACCAGTTGGCTCCTGGCTGCTTTGGAAAATGGGAAAAAGGGAGGCTGTGAGCCCAGAGGCCAGTGGAGCAAGGCAGGGCCCCGGTGAGGCCGAGCAGACGGCCAGACTCGCTTTGTGACCGAGACCTCATTTACAGCGGGTTAGGGGAGAAAGAGCTCTGCTAAACTTGGTCCCAAAAAAAAGAAGTGGAAAAAGAGCCAGTTCTCATCTACAGCCTTTTACAACCCTCCAACATGTTTCACTATGTTCCAGTGACTCATCCTCTCATTGCATGTCTAATACCTACAGCACAAACTTTGTCTTGAAACACCGTGGGATGAAGCTGTAGAGGAAATGAGGCTGGTGGGAACGATAGAAATGAGAAGCCGCTCCGCTCACAGAAAACACAAATCCTTCTTGGCCGTGGTGCAGGAATGACTGGGGAACCCTGCTGTGTCCTCGCCTGCTTGTCCTCCTATCCTCCAGTCTTTAGCATGTTGGGTTTTTAATCCTAAATATTATTCTGATTATTTGACTTCCTGTGTATCTGTGAGGATTTCAGCAGGACCGAGTCCCCTTTTCCTGTTTTCCTTCCATCATTTCCATAGGTGGAGCTGTGGACAGGTTCTGCTTGCTGCTATTTAAGCCGGCTTGTAGCCATAGCGCCATATTGTCATCTATAAGATGCGTCTTATGCATTTCCATCAGTCATCATAGTGAAGACAGTTGAAGTTCTCCAGTCCTTTGTTGACTTGTCTTGAGTTTCTCTGCGGACCAGACTCACCTGAATTCTCACCTGTCTGCCCACTTTTCCGCAATCCATCCACTGCTCACCTAGTCACTCTGAATCCTCAGCCTTCCCAGATATCTGCAAAAAAACAAGGGAAAGAGACGGTTTTGACCTTTGACTGGTGTCTCCTCTTCCCTAAACCACTTATTCTGTCTGAGAAGTCTGAGAACTCTGTCTAACCTTGTCAGTAAACCAATTAAATATTTTTTGCACTCAGATCTGCTTTGTCCAGGTGCACACAAAACAGAAGTATGCCTAATCTCAGAGGGTAAATGACAAATTTTGCTCTAGACAAAGAAATTACAGAAATGCTCCTTAACTAGGCCAAGCCACAATGCATGATAACGCTCTGAAACTTTAATTTATGAAAGAAAAAGCCTGAATCTGCAAATATCACCCATATGTTGCAGGATTTTACAACTAATCCTGCATGCAATGACTTCAAACATCTATCATAACTCCCAGACACTCATGAGAGGAAACTCTTCATGAGTAATGTTCAAAACAAAATCAGGAGTAAATTAGTGCAGCTGGATTTTTTATTTTTTTTAATATGTGGCCACAAGGAAATGCATTATTGC
This sequence comes from Callopanchax toddi, assembly GCA_006937965.1. Taxonomy (NCBI): domain Eukaryota; kingdom Metazoa; phylum Chordata; class Actinopteri; order Cyprinodontiformes; family Nothobranchiidae; genus Callopanchax; species Callopanchax toddi. The sequence continues at coordinate 3,037,779 of SSNR01000020.1, read as the reverse complement.
AACATTTTTTTAATTGTCATGCAACGTGATAATTTGTTCTAACAGGTGGGACAGACTGGATACAGAGGAGATGACGTTATGGTTTTTTCACTGTTTGTGTTTTCTTTCTCTTCGTCCACCTTTCTGTTTTAAATTGCTAACATCAAAACTTGCCTCACATTAAACCCTAGCCAAAACACATTAGTGACCTCCTTTTTTAGCTGCATGTATACAATGATTTATTTCACAAGTTTAGCCACGAGACAAGGTTGTTTCATCACTTTGCATTTCCAGGCTTTGCACCAAAATGCTTTTGGGGAGAAAAAATACCAAAACAAATTAGGAGACTGTGTTCAGTGACCCTTTGTGGCGACTCCAAGAATCATTTGTAACTTTGCCTAAAGGCACTGCAGGCTGATAAAATGTTGTTTTTCTAATTAGCTGGATTTGTGGCGAAGAGAGAGGGTTTGGTTTATGGTTTAAATTTCTCCCTTTTGGTTGTACCAACATCCCTTTTTGTCTTTACAAAACTTTTGAAATGTGGATTTTAAAAAAACCTCTAGATGTTTTTGTGTTTAAACATGGCTGTGTCAAAATAACATTTTGTAATGCATTGTTTTAAATGCTCTATTTCCTGAATCATTTGTCAGATCTTTTGAGCACGCTCTTAAAGCCCCCCTGGCCACCTTTTGGGACTGAGAAATTTCAGATTTCTGTCACGAATGTGTCAGGTACCTGCTCTCAAAGTGCTTATCCAAGATTAGAAACAACCCTCTTAGGAGACGAGACTCTTCATTTAAAATGCCTGAACAAACCCTAGTATAAGAAAAGGCATTTAGCAGTCAGGAACATTTGTTTTCTGCTGTACTTATTGCACTTTCCTGTGACTTTTAGTAACCGAGAACAGAGGCGGGATATATTTCTCCACCGTGCCTGTCCAAATATTTCTTCCACGGTTTTGTCTTCTTGGCACCAGGACCTACTCGCTGTGATCTGAAAATATAAAGCAGAGCAGAGCTCATCAGAAAGCTGCCACGGCTGCCAGCGCAGCGCAGACAAGAGTGAAAAGGTGCGACGACCACAGGGAGGGTGTCGTGAGTTGGTGGATTTGGCTGGAATTAAGAACCCGCCGTCCAGAGAGACTGAGTTCACTTCGCCGCTACCCATAAATCCCAGTTTCTCTCATTATTAAGTAAATTCCTCTTGTCAGATGGCTGGGCGTGGCTGAATTTAGACTCCTGATTACCTTCTATCTTTATTGAGCGGCCTTTGTCCTCCATCAGAGGACAGAGACGTGCGTGATGCCGTCCTTCATTGACATCTTTACAACTCCATCCTCTAATCACAACGTGCATGCTTATAACACGCTCTGACATTGTGCTGAGTCACCGTTAGTTGATGGCTCTGTCATGATGCGAGGTTTGGTAGTTTTACTGTGCAGCTGCAGCCCTCGTTGTTGCGTCTGAACCTTCCAAGACAAAACGTCTGCCTATTGGATACACATCAGCCAACACAAAATATACTATCACTCAATCATTTTTACAGATTTAGAGCTGGAATTTGCAGTGATAGTAGTTCAATCTCATCTCCAACATACACTATACAAGATACATTTCTATGACGCTCTCAAAAAGTAATCGTTGGATGTACATCTACAACTGATTACATTTAAGCTGCTCACCACAGCTAATCAACCTTAGCAAACACAAAAAGGACTAAAACTCATTCCGTTTTATAGATTTTGAGCCACAATCCCATGAAGCATACAACATAGACTCATCTGAGGACTTGCACCGCTGAATGAGATTGTGTTCATTTCTTAAAGATCAAGAGGAAAAGCTACAACCTCATTTTTCAACATCTTAGTTTCTGGCATCAAAGGCTGCAGACGATATATTCTCTGAGGAATGCTACATTGTTAATCAGCTCGTTGCCAAATTGCTTAGTTTAAAAAAGTGTTTCTCTTAAATGGAAAAGACCCTTATCTGTCGTTTTTAAAGACGCCTTTCCATGGGTGGCCTGTCACTGTTCTCCTTAACACGACTGTCTGTGGGAGACCCTGCCGGAGGGCCGACTGGAGCCCGCCTGGCCACCATTGCATCCACGCTTGTCATTCTTCCAGCGTTATCGGTACGCGGCTGCAGATAGCCGAGGGGAATGAAACACGTGGCCACTCCCTCTCCCTGTCTGAAACTGATAGGTTTGTTTTCCTTCAGTGTTGTTGAGTCTGGTGCGTTTTGAGACGCCTGAACGGGCCTGTGTGATAAGCTGTGGGGAGGATTTCTTGGTGAGTGGGTTAATCTTTGTTCTGTGTGCTCGCCGGGAGGAAAATCAATTGCTGTTTTACTTAATATTCTGTTGGTTTAGGCACAGCTGGCTGTTTGTTTGGAAATAAGGCAAAGGGGGGACTGTGTTGTCACAGTGAACGTCGTGCCCACATATTTAAAGCAATGGTCGCAAGAACAGACTGATGTAAAAACACGGGGTTTAAATGAGTTTTTTTCACACTGTGGAAGCAGATGGTAACTTTAAATGGACCCAGTGGAGTGTTTTTCTTGTAAGTAAACATTTTAAAATATATTCCGTGTGTGTGTGTGTGTGTAGTGGCGTCATGCAGGCTGTGATTTCTTTATGCTGGTAATTAATTGCTGTGTCTTCTGGCACGTTAACACCACCAATTATGGTTTGGTTATAATAGCAATAATGTGATCAAATTATAAGCAGGAAAAAAGCTGCACGAGGAAAGGCTTGACTTTAGCCCAGGGCTGCATGTTTTCTCCATTGTTTTTGCACCATTTTCTCAGCTGTACAACAAAATAAAGACTTCAAAGGTTAAAAATATATTGCATGAAGATTTTTTTTTCTTTCTTAATATTATTTTTTCAGTTTTTGCATGCTTATCCAAAATAAGGTCAATGGAGAAAACCACTCCAGTTGCCCCTGGAGGAAGGCATAATGTCATGACCATAGGTGGGAGTCCATTAAATGGAAAGCTTCACCTTTTATGCTCAGGTACTTTTCATTATTAAACACTTAGGCCATCTAACTCCAATTTCCTAAATTAGTGGCGTCATTATCTACACCTTTACAGTCATTTACATGAAATTCTGTAGTTATTTACAAGCTTAAATGTCACCAAGAAGAACGGCTAAATGTAGCACTCCTGGTGCATCCAGGGGTCAAGCCCAACAGGAATTTCATAACGCCAAAATAACAGTGTGGTGTGTATTCAATGTTCAAAAAATAACACCTAGGCTAACGTGTGGGAGACTGGAGCTGTTTTACAATGTGTTTGGTACTGAAGGACACAATTGCAATGTCTCTAGAGGCCTTTCAGTTAGCTGTCTACAACAGGTGAGATGTATTATTTATAATATTATCTAAATGGCTGGAAGAAAAGAGCCCAGTCCTACCATTAAACAAGGCTCCAGGATATTTGAACTCCTGTTTGAGTCAGAAAATTGTTGATAGTACTACAAAAATTATTTTTTTACACAACAAAACATTCAGCTTGAGTGTATTCTGAAACAGTTGCCATAAAACATATAATCTGAGTCTTGTCAAGTACCGGTAATGATTTTTGTGCCCCTGATAACAGATCTGACTATCAACGATAACATCAGCCTAATAATCTGCTCTGAGACCATGTAGTTTAAGTTTATAATCAAATACATTGGAAAAAAACTGTTAAAACTTGCGAATAACCCTATAAACTGAAGTAAAGTACAAAAACGATGGGTAATAAATTAGAAAAGACGTGAGATCAAGGTCAGGTGTGTCCTTTGAGCCTATACTTTGTCTGATTCAGAGTTTAGTACCTTTAGGCACATTTCATTTAAAAGCACCAGACTTAAACACCCGCAGGCTTTTTTCAAGGATCTAAAAGATTATGTGAGTATTTTTCTGTTTTATTTTTTATTTTTTGGTATTGTTTGAGCCGAAGCACTAACACAAAGGGGTGAAATAAGAGTAGAGTTTGTTGTTTTGTAATAATTCCTGTCTTAAAAAGGAATCCCTCTAGAGATTAACTTTTTGATTCATCACTGCTGGCACAAAACGCTGCTTTGTCTCCTGATTTATTTCCCGTTTAGGTCAAATATCTCAACCGATGGTTCAGTAATCAAATAAAAAAGAAATGGTTTTCGGAATAGACCCTCCGAAGGATTCTTATTCACTCGAAGGAAGAGAAATGATTTCTGCAGTATGGAAAAAAGAAACTTTCAAATGAGGTTTGAAGAAACGGGGTTTTGTTTGCTGCAGCCTCACCTTATCTGTGATGTGATGCATGTTTCCAACGTAGCAACTTTGTAATATCAATATGATTATAAAACATGGAATTCAGGGGGAGGAAGGTAGAGCACATTGAAGGCTTAATCCTCAACTCCTATAAGCATTTCTATCTTTTCTTCTTTCTGTGCTCTTCAGAGTTTGTTCGTACACTTTGTGCAGACGTTTAGTGACAGATGCCACTCACACGGTGCACGCAGTATGAAAGATATCGCTCCAAACCATTTACTGCTGCAGCATCTCCCATTTACAGCAAGAGATCTCCCAGATAAACCACTATCTCACAAATTAGAATAGTCACTCAGCCAGGCCCTCCTCAGCACATTCCTTAACGGCAGCAGATTTGTGACAGCCTCAACTACCACGATTCAATTTAAATCTCCACTTGACATGCTGAGTGTGAGCTGCAGCTTCAGAACAGTCTTCCTTAGAGGTGACGAGGATTCTCCAGAAAGTCGAGCCTGACTGCTGACTACTGAAAACGCCTCCGCTACGTAGATCTTGACCTTGAGCATTTGTTTCACAACGTGTGGCATTTTCAAACCCCGTGCAGCTACCAAAGGTTTTTATAGTTACACAGATTTAGCCGCTCGTTAAACCTAAATGCCATGCACTGTTACAAATGGAGGAGCCGGCGCCATTTAACCCCGCTTGCGACAATAAACACAGGTTCTGTAATCAACCACGAGGTGACACAGGTACGGCAATACAGGAGCAGATGTCTGCTTCGCAATACAGAGTTCATAAAAAATCACGTCATAAACCTTGAAATCTCTCGACATATTTTTCAAGAATGCAGAAGACTTTTAGTGCAGAAAAATGTCTGTGTGACTCAGCTGCAGAGAGATGAGTCACACAAAATAAATGGAAATGGTTGGAAAGATGCATTTAGAATCAACAATTGCTGGAAACATGACACCAGTGAGTAGAGTTATTACCCCTCAGGATGGATTGATAAAACGCCTGGTGAGAATGTCAGAAATGTATAGAACTTCTAAATAAGGAGGGAGCTCTCTGTGTGTTTGCAGTATAGTCAGCTATTTCTATTTACAACTGAAAATTGAGTCCAAGATGTTAAAATCGAATGATTTTGTCAACAAATTTGTAGTCTAAAAGTCAGAAAAGTCAAAAAACTTTAAATTTAAGAGGCTAAAAAAGGTTAAGATGGCTTTAAAACATTTATCATTTATAATCCATGTATGCTTATTTGTCTCCCCCTACTCACCTTCTATTTGATTTTAACTCTGCTTGATTATGACACAAAAATGTCAAGTCATTGCCAAAAACAGCAAAAAATTGAAACAAAAGAATGCTACACTTTAATGCTCATGATTTTATAATAGGGCTGGATTTCCTGCCGCCATATAAAAACAGAAGCTTGGATTACAAACCCACTGGAAGTGGTAAAAGCTACATTTTTACATATTTGATGCTTAAAATGTTTAAATTATGGATTTGTGACATCTTTAACAACATATTAATGATTTGTATGCGTCTTTAGGAGATCTTGAATCAGAAATCAATGGGTTTTTTTTGCAGGTTTAAGAGGAAAAGGAGGAGGAGGAGATCCAGGGACTGAGGAAAGGAGAGAAGTTCAGGAGATGGAAGGTGATGTTGGAGGGAGGGAGCGTCGTCTGAGACCTGTGTATCCAGAACCTTTTAAAGTAAATCCACCAGGAGGATCAGAGTTTCCAGAACTTGACCAGTCAGCAGGTCACACCTAGTAGTTCTAGGAAAGGGGCAGGTAATTTACTTTCACTAGACACAATGAACTGGTCTAGACGTTCACCAAGGTGACTAAATTACCTGGTGCTGATGAAAGTTGCCTCACAGACCGACCCAATGAATCACCTGCAGGGAAAGGAGAGAGGAGAGGAATCAGGGAACAGGAAAGAAAAATGAAGCTGCAGAAGAGAGCTCAGTTTTCTCAGCAAGACAAAAATCCTGTGGTTTATGCAGCAGATCATAACGTAAGTTGGTTTCTTTAAAGAAACGAGTTGTTGTGGACAAAGGTTTTCTGAATGACACTGACATTAATTAGCACAAAGTTTGCTGTCAGAATGTTTATGCTCGTAATTTGCATGAAGAATAGTCAGAACAACTGATTATTTTCAAAATATCTCTTTGCCATGAAAATGAAGGTAATTCCCCTCAAGGACAAAAACATTTCCACTAAGAGGTGCTTGTAGGGGTGGTACTGGGTGGCAGCTGCCACTGAGGAAAATTCATTATAGGCTAGTTGATTTTTTATGTAATTTTTTTGTACATTTTGTGCAAAGTTCTTTCCATGCATAACTTCTTTTGAGCAAAAGTAGTCTTGAATACCAGAAAAATATCTACCAATTTGTCACTGCAGCAGCATCTCTCCTGATTTCACTAGGCATCACTATTGCTCTGGTCAGAGGACTACTTCCTGTTTCTAGAGACTCCACACACTGTCACCAGTGGACCCTTACTGTAGATTAAAAACTGATAGGACTGTTTAAAATGACTGATATATCCCTCCTTCACACACCTTTTCCTGACACTGCTTTCCTAACCTGTGGGGTTCCACAGGGCTCGGTCCTGGGACCACTACTTGTCTATAATATCGTTCCTTTAGCTGCATCATCCAGCCTTTCTCTGGCATCTCATACCGCATCTATACTGATGACACTCTGCTGTTTATGTCCTTCAAACCCCAGCAGTTGGACAGGCTGCTCTCACTCAGGTTCTCCATCTGACCCAGATCAGCAGTTTTTTTGTTCTTCTTTTTGCACAACAGCCAAGTCCAATATATAAAATCTTAGAGTTATCTTTGATTCACATTGAATCCATCTCTTACTCCAGTTTCTTAACTACAGAAAACAGTTTCAACCAGTCTGGAGAAAGTTTTTGCATTTGTGTCATCAGGTTTAGACTACTGTAACTCTCTTTTACCAGTCTGAGCAAATCATTCCTCTCACGCCTTCAAGCCCTTCAGACTGCAGCATTCAGACTCCTACACACTCCACACTCACAGTTTAGCTTCAGAACAGCCATAATAAAGAATAAAGAATGGTACCTAAACATCCTCCAAGAGGAATTCCACCAATCCATCCAAGAACAGTTTGATTAAGAATGCCTTTTCCTGCATGGTGAAGCACACTACCATAAGGACAACATAACAAAGTGACCTGGGGAACTAAACGTAAACATTTTGGGTCAAAGTCCAGGAAACTAACACAAGCTCTCATTGGGAATAATGTCTGGGGACAGATCTCAAAAGGCGGATGGAAAAACAATAAAAATCCCACAATTCTGGCAAAATCCAACAGTTGGTTATGAATAATTGGCTGCCATCAGACAAGATTTGGACCAAAAATTGATTGACAGCATTCCGAGGTGAATCACAGAAGTCTTGATCAAGAAAACAACACTGCAAGCATTGATTATGTTGACTACCTTATTGTCATTAGACACTGAGTCACTAACATCTTTAATACTGTAGCTATGTTGTACTTTAAGTGATTGTGTCTGGAGCCCAGAAATCCTTTTATCTTTGTTGTGTGTGCAGGTGCTGCCGTCAATGTGCCGCCATGACTCCCTTACATAATTTTTAAAAGGATGATGGTGATAAGATCATGGACAGAGCAACATGGCGGAGGCTGCAGTAGGAGCTGTTTTGGTGAAGCTTCAGTGACGCCTGACGTTTGCACTGACAACCTTGAGAGGACCTCCTCCTGTAATCAGAGTTTTTATCTAAATCTACCCAATGGGAAGGTGTCACATTCATTTCTGAGAGAGTTCAATCACCTGCTGTATTTACATATCCCAGCAGTTAGCCTGGAGGTGAGGTGATGTGCGTGGCATTGAACTGAGATATGAACCAGGACTGCAGAGCGAACAATGCTGAATTCACACAGACGAACCCAGATGCCGGATTTAGTGTAAACCCTGGATTTAAAAGTGGATACAAAAATCACAAGCAGTGACTCTGAGTGATCTCACACTGCCATCTAGTGTTCAGACAGAGAAACAATTACTTGGAGAAAATCAGGTTACAGATTCAATTTTGCAGCTTTTATGTTTGAATCTGTGATTTGAGGGTCACAACCTGTAAAGAATATTCATCACACAGAGAAAACATGATAAAGTAAAGAGGAATAGTTATGATCATGAACAAAGACTTCACCCTATAGTTCTATAGGACAAAACGCAATCTGTTAGAATTAATCACAACTGGCTTTTTGATTCTACTGTAAATAAGAAGTAAATGTGTTTACTGCATCTTTTGGTTAGCTTTTTATTTCTTTGCTTTGCTTTACTGGAGCAACAATGTAACACGCTGTTTGTTTTATGTACTAATAAATCAGCGCTTTAATAGAATCTCTTTGAGAAATGTTTCCTACTTTTTTTAATTTTATTTTCAAGTTGTTTTCTTATGTGTTTTTTATATATATTTATAAAGAAAACTCTTAGGAATCACAAGAGTTCCAAATACTATACTGTATTTGTGTAAATAAACTATTTTATCTTGTATAATAACTACTTTTATGTCTTTAGGGATTACTTCCTGCTTTTTCAAAGCATCTAAACCAGGCATGTCCAAAGTGCGGCCCGGGGGCCAAATGCGGCCCTCAGAGTGATTTTGTGTGGCCCTCAGCTGCATTTTAAAAGTTATATAATTTAGTTTTCCTGCAGAATTTTGATGCAGAGAGATGCTTTATGACATTTTTTTGAATTTTACTAACATAAAACCCAACAAACAAAAAATCCAGGTAAATTAAAATCTTTTTAAATGCAAAATGTTCCATTCAATCAAAATATTCAAAGATTTTTTAGATAATTCAAGAGATATTGAGATTTAATACTTTACTTCCTGGTTAAAAAGAACCACAAATCCTCACTGACTTTTACCAAAATGCAGACTTGTGAGCTCTGTTCATAAAGCCTGACTAAATCCAGCAACAGGACTGAAGAAAGACCCAGATCCTGGTCTTGTTGCTGAGGATGGAACAAAATGTTAGAAACCTAAAAACAGTCGACCAATCAGATCCAGTGAATTTGATGCTTTTAATCATTGAGTCAAACATATGAGTGTCATATGTCATATTGTGTGACATATTGACAAAGACTGTTCATTAAAATGTTGTTGCATTTATAATGAATTTTTGAGCAGAACAAAATATTTTTTGCTTGTTTATTTTAAGAAATATAACTTTTGTGGCCCTTGAGGACTTGACACTTAGTGATTTTGACCCTCATGTTGAAAAGTTTGGACTGATCTAAACCATGTAGCCTGGATTAACTTACTTTTTTTCTTTCCAAAAGTGAGAATTAATTTCTTTAAAGAAAAGAAACATTTGTAGAATGAAAACGAAAATGGAAATAGAAAAATCCCACACAGGGAAAACATCTACACTAACATGAACTAATAACCTAAACACTCCTATTTTTAATATTTGAAACAATTGTTAAATAATGTTTAAATAACAATTATTTGCTTTATATTGCATCTGTGTAATTAAATAAATAATGTTACAACAATACAACCAAATAAAATTTGTAATTGTCAACTTCAGTACCTAAATCTGCCACCAGAGGGCAGAAAACCTGTAAGATTCAATGAAGCATTCTTTAGGGAAATAAAAGTCTTGTTAAAAATTTAGAGCATCTAAACTTAGAAGTATGTGAGTCAGCTATGATACAATTAGTGTGAAGGCGTTATGATCAATAATGATGAGTCACAAACAATTAGAATTAAAACATGCAAACATTTAAAGGCACCAGTTTAATTCTATGAGTTTACTTCAGAGGATCATAGCTGTCATATACACACAGGACATTTTTTATTAAACCCTCACACACTTTTACAGTTTATTCATAGTCTAAGGAATGAGTTAATGACAAATCTAATCATTCATCCCATACAAGAAGCTTTTTGTGACAATAAAACAGCTAAAGTCTTTGCATTTTGCCTCTTTTTCTACCCACTCAAGCACTGAGAGGTATTTATACACAATATGTTAGCTAATCATCTGAGCTCTGCTGTGAAGTGAATATAAATGGCAGATTTCTGCACATCAATGTCCTCATTTAAATCTACAATTTGCTATCAAAAAAACTATATTTGAATCATGATATAAAATCCACCCAAAGTTAATCAGCTGTTTTGTTACAGACGCAGCGTTTCATTTGAAACAATCTGAATATCAATAAGATTTAATCAGCTGCAAAGAAACATCAGCATTCACATGCACACATACACACACCAGTGACTCAATCAGCAGCGTCTGACTATTTATATCAAACAGGAGGAATGGTAGAAGATTTGATCCAAATCCGGGAATTACAGAATGACTAAGATTTGGATATATTTTCATCTAATATTCCAGGATTTAGATTAGTTATCAAATTTATCCCCAAACTGCAGAAACTTTCCATATTTTCATTTTGCAATGTGCTCATTATCTGTGTGTTTGCTGCTCCCCTGTTCCCTTTTTCAGTTTTTATTGTTGAATTTTATTTTTTTCCAACTTCAGTTTGGTTCATAATAAACTTTATTCTTTAGTTTTCATAACTATTCTATTATAAGTGCTAGGAAAACTTACAAAAAGTAAAACACTGAGTTTAAATTTGAAGTATTTTGATTGTAAAAGTGGGACTCTATGAAGTACTTGTTTAGTGTTTTATTTTTATTTATTTTTTTTACTAATTTTGTGGCGAAAACTCACTACTTTTTATTGTACTTGTTACATTTCCTGGAACTATTTCTTTCATTTTGAAAAATCTATTTTAATATGTTTTAAAAAGTTAAGCATTCTCTTGTCTTCAGTACAAGAAAAACACTATTCTAAATTTTTGAAAATTAAACCATTATTACAGTATTGATGCATTTTTGATGTGTTGTGCTGCCCTGTAATAGTACACCTATTTTAAGACAAGTTTAACCATCATGATGATAAAAGCCTCCAGCTGAACAACATTATATTCACAGAAATTGGAAGAAATGGTGGGTTTGTGCTGTTTTCAACAAATAAAATCCTTTATCTGTAGGGACACCTGCTCATTTCTTGAGTTTAGGTTAACAATTAATAAGAGTTTTTTTTTTTTTTAACGCTAATCTGATACACCTTTTTAACAAGACTTTTATTTTCCTTCAAAAAGCTGCAGGTTTTCAGCCCTCTGGTGGAAGATTTAAGTATAGATGTTGTCGAGTTCAAATTTCATGGAGTTTTATTTACTGTTGCATTATTAAAAATCTGAAATTTTTAAATAATATTTTGTGCGTCAAGCTTTAAAGGGGAGTTGTAGATCAAATGCTGTCCATGTGTAGAATAGATGTTTTACCTTTAAGAGAATGTTTTCCACTGAGTCAAGTGCAGGTTAGAGATCAGGGAGTTTATAGCAGAGTGAGTTTCTTTTTTCTTGTGAGAGAAAAAATAATTGACACAAGTCAAAAAATATGCAAACAAAAAAATTCTGAACTTTATAAGGACTGAGCTGGGGATTTTAAAAAAATAAGTCTGGAAAAATGATGCCTTATGATCACTGAAAAATACCATCCAGGTAAACATATTTATTTATTTGAACAATTTATGTGAATTTAATACATAGATATCCATGATGAGGCAGTTACTTAAAAAAGTGGTGACTCACCACAATAAACCCATTCATATAAAAACTCCTCTGACGTAATAAATGTTAGATACAGCTAGAATGAGTTTGAAAAGCTCTGAACTTATTCCAAAATGTATTCTGACTTATAATTTCTATTCATCTGACAGGAAGCTCAGCCCTTCCTTCTGCTTTTAAATGATGCCTTTATTAGGAGGAAAGATCCAGGGGGTTATTTTACCTCTAAATCTGATAAAACACCAGGTGAGTGAACATTACGTGTGAAGGCATCCCCACTGACAGGAGGGTAAATGTATTCATGTAAATTCCTGTAACACACTTCCCCTCTTCACTATCTACTTCAGTAAAAGAACGTTCTCTATATGTAAATAAACACAAACCACACTGATTGGTCAGTTTTTAGAGGCACAAACTTTATTCATGACTCCATGTTCTGATGTGTTGATCAAATTTAGAACTGCTTCATTTTTGCAGCTCCTGTTATTTATCATAATCATAAACATCAAGTCATGAACACGAAACTACAAACCGAATACCTTCCTTCTGTAAGACAAAAGTTTAGTGTTTGTCACATAATAAGTCAAATAAGTATAAAAATACAAAATTATAAAGTACTGAAGCACTTTAATTGTAAAGTACTTTTTACTGTATATATTTTATTTGTGGTTTACAATTAAATGCAAAGCGACTCCTAAAACTTACAGATTTAGTTTTATTTTATTTTATGTATAATTTGTCTTTAGACACTTCTTAAGTTTAACGCATCTCAAACTCTATGTTTTGTTTATTTTTGAAGCTCGTGAGACCATGGCTCATAAATAGAATCTAAAAATTCCTGAAAGCAGGGATGCTGACGATGCATCTTAAGAAAAGCTTCTCTGAAATCTCATTGTTTCATAATTAATGTGAAAAATGTCTCTTATTTAGAGAATATCCTGCAAAGAGAAGAAAATGAATGTGCTTTTCAAGATGTTTTTTATTTCAGGTTTTTAACTTAAAATTCCAGTTCTATCCTAAATAAAGACCATTTCATTGGTTTCATTTTGCCTCTATTCAGTTCCACTTTGTGTTAAATGACATCAAATCTTAAATTAGGTGTTTTCCTTTAGAAACTTTGCATGCAAACGTTGTTTGAACATGTAGTGGAAAAACATGCTTCTGCACCATAACTACAGTTGGGTTCATTTGCATGATGCCGCAGAAGGGTGTGTGTGCCTTTATTCATCTCTTTACTTCTCATGATGTGTGATTTGTTTATGTGGTTAATGTTAGAAGCTATTTCCTTAAAATAAAGCACAAACAGGCGCATGTGATGGAAGTTAGATTTAAATAGATTAGGTGTTTGAAGAGACCAGGCTTAGGGAAATCTCCAAGAAACAAAGCCTAAACCATAAAGAATCCTCCTGCTTGACACAGAAAACAACTGTTTTTGTCTCCTTTTTAGTAAAAGTGCACAATTCCTTCAGCGCCACATGATGGCACTGCTACATCAGACAGAGCATCGTGGTGAGACGGTGAAATATGTGTGCAGCAGACGTAGGTGGGGGTTTGTTATTGTGATTCGGCTCTATGCCACAGGAGAGAGACCTCTCAGAGACACGCTGCATATTTCTCAAAAATGGATGAAAAGGCAGCAACAAATAAAAAGCCTGTGGGTATTATGAATTTGATTTAGTGGCTTAATTCTCAAGTGAGACAGAAAATGGGGGAGGGGGGGAGGAGGAAAACATCCAGTGGTTCATAGAGTGTTGCAGTAAATTGCATGTTTAAGGGCAACAAATTGCTACCTGAAAGCCTGTTTACTGTTTCACAGCAGCCGTCCTCACAAATCCATGCACACGACTCGTCTTTCTTTTGCCTTGCAGACGTGCTTGACCTCCTGACTGGGGTGAATTCCTGAGGGGAGGGGGAAAAATGGATGTTTATTTACACAAAACAGCATCTACTGTGCTCAGATTCCTCTCATGCAAGGTGCTATTTGGCTACAGCATATTGGAGTCAGTGAGTCTTTGTGGAGTCGGTTTCAAGTTAATGAACTTCTGCTGAACAAAGCAGAACCCCCCCCCCCCCCCCCCCCCCCCCATGATAAAAAATGAGCATCATTTAATCTGAATGATTACTGCGAATCACTGAATAAGCAGGTCTTCACAGACTGCTGAATGTGATTAAGTGTAACCTTTACGGCGGTCCTTCCTAGCTGGGTGACTGATGGCTGATCCACAAGCGCTGTCCGCCCAGGTTTGCTTTTAACAAATGTAAATGGATGAGATTTGCATCAGCATCACCGTATATAAAGACTGATCGCTCCCAAAGCTGAGTGTGCAGAGGTGGACGTAAAAATACAGGAAAACAGATTTTCTGAAGGCCTGCTCAGCCTGGGTTCAGCTTTGGACTGGAATAGTAAAAAGCCACACACACCCCACCTACCACCCCCCCCTTCAACCCTCATCTACCAAGAAGATGACTTCAAAGGAAGCTGATGTGTTTTGAATTTTCATCCATTTATGCTTCTTAAGTGTCTCTCTTTGCAATAATTTTGCATCATGCCAATCTTTTTGGATATTTCAGCCGTGCCTTTTGCTTCCAACTTTCTAATTCAGTTCACTCCTCTTATAGTCATTTTGCGTGCTTTTTATTCTCTTTCAGGGACATTAGTTATAATGTTGTAACTCCCATTGGTTCTCTGGTTACATTTGGTCAGTTTGATGTCTGACTTGATGTCTGGTCTTTTCTCTTTTGCTTTGTCAGGTTTATTCTCTGTTTGCTCTGTTTTCAAGTCTCAGCCGTCGTTTTCATTTATGTTGATTTATTCATTTTGGGAAAGCGTTTGTTCCTTTGTGTTCATTCGTTTAAACGCTATTTTGAATTTTCTTTGCAGTTTTTCATAATGTGTCTCTTTGCTGTTATGCGTGTATGTTATTTTAATAGTTCCATCTGTGTTTGCATTGTGTTTATACTTATTGCCTTCACTTAGCTGTCTCTATCAGCATCTTTTATGCCTGTGTGTTGTTTCATAAAGTATTTGTGTTCATTCTTTATCTCTCTTTAAATACAAACCATTTAATACAAACCATTTAGTTATTTTTTATTTGGTAATTTGCCTAATTTTCTTGACATTTTGTCACTCTGTAAAGCAGTTTTGTGTAAATTAGCATTTCTTTATTTTTATTGTGTCTCTCATTGTGGATATTTAATTGATTTTCCATCAAAAAAGCAAAAACTTTCTTGGAGCAGAGATTCTGAACCAGCACCTTTGACTTTTTCTGCTCTTTTTTATATTGAAGACAAATTTTTGCTGCAGGTTTATAATATTTTGGTACTGTTCGATAAAGTATTTTTAAAAAATAAATTAATCACCGCATCACAAAATCCACTTTAAAAAAATGTCACAACCATAATATCTAAAATCAGTTTTTGAGGAACTGGTAAAATAAAAAAGAAGATATTTTGATCAATTTGAACAAATTGAATATACTGGAAGTAATCATAGCAGATGACTGATGCAGCTGAGTGTACTTCTTTGGAAATCGTAGTTAATAACTATACAAATGAGGAGTGATTATTTTGCATCTCCCTGTATGTGTGTAAAAGCCTCCACTCTGCACAAACCAGTCATAAGGTGCAGTCAAAAGTGGCTCCAGCTGGCACCAGGTCTGTAGGTTTATGAGTCCGACTGCAATACAACAAGCTGACGCTGGTGGGCGCACTGCAGCTTCCCCTCCAACCCACTCACACAGGGAACTGCAGCAGCTAGAATCAAGCTAACCTGAGTGAGATCCACACGTTTAGGAAACAGAAGCTCCGCGCCTTCAAAATAAAAATCCCATTATCAAGAGGAGGCAGAATGGTGGGACTTGTCACACACAGCAATAAAAAGGAAAGTGTATTTTTATAGCCACTTTTGAATATGACATGTATATGTCATTGAATAGAAATGTTACATAAATCAATTACACTGCACATATAGAAAGTCCAGATGGCAACTTTACTTGCACACATGCTATTTTTACAAAAACTAACAAACAGCGGTTTTTAAGGTTAAATAATGAGTTGTGTTTAAAAGTATTCATAAATATAACTTTGCATGTGCATGAAAAAACATTTTGTACGTTTTTTATTGCGTGCAACACTGCTGTCTGACAATTAACTCAAAGGTCGATCTCATCTTTATTGTTTTTAAATAAGATTGTATAATCATAAATTAATCTTGTAGGACACACCCAACAGTGAGCTTAAATCAGTTAAATTATGGATGCTAATTCTTCATTCGAACTTTTTGTTCCTATGAAGGCTTTTACTTTGAAAGCTCGTGAGCGGATGTTGAGTTCCCCCTTCTGCCATCTCTGTTTTGACACCGGCCATTCAGTAGATCCCCACAGAGCAGCCTGAACTGCCGTATTCAGAGATTGAAGCTCCTCCAGTTCCTGTTTCCGCTGCAGGCTTTCTTCTCAGCTTTCTGGAGCAACAAAACTCGTCTGCTGCTGCGTGAGAGCCAGCCTCCGCAGCCCCGGTCGGATGCCTCTGGAAACCGGTGTTTCGTACCGAGGTAGGTTACACTATCCGGACGGAAACGCAGCGTTAAGGACCCAGGGCTGAGCTCGCGCTGTATCCCGGCCTGTTGACTGCGTCGCTGATGAGATCAGGGTAAACGAATAGCGGTCAGGGTAGGCAGGAATCCCCGGTACCGTTATTTTGTCGCCGCTGCTCGGGTGTGTTTGTTCTCCTCCGGAGGATGTGCTTGCTATGTGAAAGTGTTCGGCTTCTTGCTAGTTTGTTGATAATTAAGCAAAGAAAAGTGGGCATGTCTCACAAACACATAACGACCTGTGTAGTTACCTTGAACACGCTTCTTGGCTACATAATTACCTGCAGCCGTGTGAATGAACGGGTATTTGTCTAATAATTTGACGGGCTGTTGGGAGCGTGTGGCCCATTTATGCTAGCTGTACATCTGAGTCAGTGTTGTTGGTCTGTTTGTCGTGGCCATATACGACTTTAATGGCGTTAAATGAGGATGAAATGCATGTGATCTACAGTCAGTCACTGTTTGTCATGTTTATGTGCATCCTTTTAGTGACTTGTTGGTGTATGAGTAAGTGGCGACGACGTAAGCAGCTGCCAGAATCAGAAAATGACAGTGAATTAATAATCAACACATCCAGGCGTGAGTTTAGTTTCTAGTAACTGGAGATGTGGGTGGTTATCATGTCGTGAATAAGGCCTCTGATGTGTGTTGATTAAAATACAACTATTAAGATAGGAACAGTATGTTTTCCCCATCAACTCACTTCCCCTCCACAAACTTTACATAGCCGGTGATGATGGAGACAGCAGAGCCCTCATGCATAAACAATATATGTGGTTTTATGTTCATTGTAAGTGCTGATTGAGTGTGACATCTCTCCTGTTGAGGCCTGAGGTTCAACTACTACTAGGGCATCCATTAGGAAGCCTTTTTAGTCATGTTAAAGGCTTTGCATACATGTGCAGCTAATTGGAAGTTCTCTGCATGGGCACATGCAATATTGTCAAAGGAGGTAATAAAGTGAATGTATGTCAGTGGGGGGAGAATGGTGTCTAATTGTTTTCACATTTTATTTTTGCTTTAATGGTTAAGTCTCTTCTTTCCATGGCATAAGGCTGCTTGATTGGGGGGAAATCATAATTGCAATGGAAACCAATATTAAAATTCTGACTATTCAACTCATTAGGTTGGGAAACACTGCATGTATTCCTTCATTTCAGGTGAAAACACACTGTGGAATGCTGAGGTGCAGCTCGTCAAAATAAAAGCATCAAGTGATGCCACAGACGGGATGAAATGATCTGTTTACACTTTACCAAAGTTTGTTATGAGCTATAGGTGTGCATTTTAATTGAATACTTTAATAAATATCACATATAGGCATTGTCTTTAAAGCACAAAGTTTTTATAGCTGAAGTTTTCTAATTATGTAAGTCTTATATAGAAGACTGCAGTTACCAATTTACATCAGCAGGCGGCAGAGTTTTTCTGTTTAACAGTGATTAAAACTAATGAGAGCGTTAATTATGAGATCAAAATATACTTTTATCATATTAGAATCAATATAAGGTATCCTAGAATGCTTTTAAGTCTGAACTATTTAGGATAAAAATGGAAAAAAATATACATTTGTAATAGGGCTGGGCAAAACGATTGTTTTTGTAATCGATTAATCTAGCGATTATTTTTTCGATGCATCGATTCATCTAACGATTCATTTTTCTATTCGATTCGATTTCGATTCGATTCGATTACCGATTATTTCCCCATTATTTGACTTGTATAGTAATTTGACATTTGCTATTTTAAATATCTCAATGAAATAAACACAAATTTCTTCATTTGAACACATTTTAATAAAAAACTTGAAAATAAAGTTTGTAGTAGTACAACATTTAACTCAAGATGTCAATCCAATGCTTCAATATAATTTTCATTCCAGTTTCTTCTAAAAGTTCTGAGGACCAGATATAAACACTGGGGTGACTGGGCTTTCTCTGTGGCGGCACCCCGACTCTGGAACCAGCTTCCATTGGACCTAGTTTGCCCTTATTCTGTCATCTGGCTTTTAAAAACACCACAAGACAGCAGAATCTTACCTAATTTGAAAGGCATGACAAAATTAAAGCATGCTTGCAAAGTGGAATATTGCAAAATCATTTTAACAATTTCATTTTTGTCAGCTAAATTGTTTTTGTAACTTTTTTAAAGCCTTAATTGAAACAGAAATTTGATAAATTGCACGTCATGATGACACGCTGTTGGGCACTGAACTATTGTTGCATGTTGCCATGATTATTCCAGACTTTGAATCCTTTTTGCTTCAAATTTCCATTTGAACTGCAGCCGCTGACAAGGTTGGAACTCCACACGTATAGACGACTAATTCATCATTAATGTTATCTTATAACGTCAGCCTCGGTAACTGGGAGAGTAGATTGATTGAGTTAGTGGCTCTAATCCATTCATGAATAAGTAAACAGCCGTATATTTTGCGGTGACAGCACTTTGTGGCACGGCGGGGGGTGTGGGGGGGCTTGGCCTCGAATTCCATTTGCAGCGATGCGACCGCTTTATATAGATGTCTCTTTAAATTTGATCTGCTTTAAACTGTCAGAGGACAATTATTTTCACATAAATTATATCGACTCACTCTTTGGCAGCAATTTGCTTTGATCAGAGCTTTGTTTTTTTTGTGTGTGGGGGGGGGACAGAATGTGGCTAAAGGTTCGTATCAACCAACTAATAATACTTATTGTGTAGATGTTTCAGGTTTGTGACCTGTTTACCTTTAAATGACACTTGAAATATCCATGACAAGTTTTTAAGTTTTTTGCAGTGGCTCTCTTGTTTGTTGTAGGTTCAGTTACATTAGAGAAATGGCCCATTTCCTCCCATGTAGCTATCGAGACACATAATACTGCATCTTTAATGCATGGCAGCGTTCTTTCCAGAGAAGTAGCCCCACCTGACTTCAGCTGATCTATTTTTTTTCTCTTTCTTAGTCTTTCATTTCCCCTCCCTCTCCCTCTGCCCTTTGTGCGTTCACCTCTTATGCCTCACACGCCACTGTCTGTCTTCATTTTTGACTAATGACTTCATTAAACATATTAGTGTTGCTCTGCCAAAGACGTTAGACGTGGTGCTCTGAGCAAAACCGAGCTGTGACTCATTTAATAGTTTAACCTGTATAGAAAATGTAGGCGCGCATCACGTGGAGAGCAACGTTCCCCGTGTTTGGTTTAGTGCGACAAGTCCCTGCCAAGCTGAGTTTTATTTAAAATAGCAGTTGGATTTGTTTTTCATTTCAATTCAATTCTGTCTGCAATACCAGCCTGTCACCTGCACAGCAAGCACCTCTGTTTGCATGAAAAGCCATTCTAATTTCAAGCATCACAGTGTTTTGGCTCAGTGTACAGTGTGTGTATAATGCTTGATATTGGCTTTGGTATGCTGTGTATACATCTCATATCCCACCCTTGTTGTTCCAGATATTTTCTTGTCTTTTTTCTTTTTTTTTTTTCTTTCCATTTTCTAAAAACATCAGATGGATGGGGTGGGGAGGAGGAAAGGCCGAATAGAGCTACGAAAGAAACCAAGAGCTCGTTTTGAAGACGTGTTGCCAGTTTTGGGGCCTTGTGCTACGAGCAAAAAGAACACAGAATTAAAAAAAAAAAGACAACAAAACAATGCAAGATACAGAAACGCTTGTAGCAAGCTCTGGTAGAAATGTTACCAAAAGAGGGATGCTCATCTAGAAGCATTGTTTTGTTGGTATTGCTAATCTCTGTGCAGGGTATTCCAATCCCAGACAATGTGCTCCAAATAGAGCAGGAGCTGTTAAAAAAATAAGCTTTTAGCCTTGTTCCTTTTTGGATGAAGGGAAATGCTGAAAATCTTCTAGACGTGGACACACAATCATGAGTTTTATTAGACTTTCAGGGGAAGAAAGATAAAGTGTAGCTGCTTTATGAACATGGTTCAGCGAACAGTGTCTGTGTGACCACTTTTGGCATTTGGCTGGCATTTTTCATGTGACACGTTTGTTCTTTCTCCTCCGCCCTCTAGGCTTTCAAAAACACCAGTGAAGAAATGTGAATATCATCAATAACCTTAAAATGTGTTGATTTGTTTTTATTAGAGAATGTTAGAAAAACACCTGTAAATCATGTGTGCAGTTATAGGCACTGCCTTTTTTCTGCAGAATGCAAGCCTTCTAAAGGGTAAAATCTGTAGGAAAAAGACCTTTCTGCATCACTCTTCTCCTGCTGTCATCCTTCCGGAGGGCCATTATTATCTGTATTGTAAGACAGAGTGTCTGTCTAGTGATTGTGTGAGCCAATCACAGGGTGAGTGTGAGGCAGGTTTCCATGGAGAATAGCAAAGAGAACCGGCCCAAAGCTCTGCTTGAACAGACTAGCCTTATCCAGGCTGATAGCATTCTGCAGCAGCAGGAGAAGAAAGACCCCAGAAGCACTGTCCTGTTGTCTGCCTGTCTAAATGTCTTGCTGTTTGTCTACCTGCCTCACTCAGTGGAATGTGTAAAGACACAAAGGAGAAAGGGGAGTCCTGAATAGGAATCCGGTTGGACAGCCACTATAGGAGTTTTGCCCATTAGCTGTTTGGCTTCGGATTGGATTTTTGTAGAGAGTGGAGTGTATCTAGATCATGTAGTGCCTTAGCCACAGCTGTCTTCTCTGGGTCTGAGAGATGTTTGAATGTTTTTGTGTTAGGGTTTAACTCCGAATGCGCCCTGTCTCGGTTTCTGTTTTAACCAGTCCATTATCTTGACCTGAACTCCACCTCAAACAGTCTGCTGCCCCAGCTCTGTTTTGGCCCTGCAGGGAAGCATCTCAGCGTGGAGTGCAAAAACATCAGAGATGATGTGTACTTTCAAGCTTTTGCTATATCCCAAGGACTTATTGCTGCTCCACTCGGAGCTGGGAAATGGTTCTTAGCACATTTGTTCTTGGATCATTGGAGCTGTCCAGAAATAGGCATCTACACATTCACACACTGTGATTTGATTTCCTTTTCTGTTTCTTCTCTATATTTAAGCAGAAGAAACATAACTTCCCATTGTTGCATGATCTGCTGTGTGACTTTGTGCATTCATTTGCATTTTATATACAATTTAGCATATACATCTTAATCTGACATATATTTTTGTGTTGAATGTGTGGTTATCTTTTGCTGAGAGCTGCAGCAAGAATGAATAAAGTTTCTAATACCTTCTCCTCCTTTAAAAAATTATGGTTATGACACATTGAGAATTTTTAGGTTGTTGGAAGTTTCTCACAGATTCACTTTGGGGCACAAAGGGCCCCCAAAACCTCATGGATACCCACAAAATCTCTTGATAGTCTGTACCCAGGGCCCATCAAAGAGCCTTTTAGCCCCAGTGAGTCCACAGCTCAGGCCAGCATCAGAACAACCATGGAGGGCTGGAGGGATTCAGAGATGCTGTGAGAAATTCACAGCTGCCTGACAAGGTATTCTGCTGTCTGGGTCTTAGAAAATGGCACCACGCAGCCTCTAACCTAAAGCTGGATTGAAACTCCTTTGGTCTTGAAGTGCCCTTTTCTTGAGTAGAAACCTCTTAAAAGTGCAACCCACCATGGTAGCAGCATCCATGGATATGTTGGATAAAGATTAGGGTTCAGAGAAGGTAGATGGGTATGGAGGGCGAATCATCAAAGATAAGAGAGGTGGTAATTGAGACAGCTGCACAGCTTGAGGCACAAACACTCCAACATCATCCCATCTCTCCCCTCTTCAAAACACAGAGGAGAACCTGAGAGCCAGATGCTGGACATTAGGATCATAGCCCAAATTCTCTCCGTGACCACAAAACTCAAAAGTCCCCAACAACACACATACACACACAGGAACAGCATAGGAAACGACTGAGCTCATGTGACAGAACTGGTGCATTTCCCACACTGTGGTAAAAAGGTAGTGTGACAGGCCTGGCTGTAAATGGGTTTTTTTTATATATTATTCTGTGTTCAACACAGAGCCAAAATTCCCAGCAGCCACTCTGCCTCTACCCACACACGTACTGAATGTCCCTCATTCAGCCAGAAGTATCAGATCCAGTACTAGCTGGTGTCGAGTGGCCCGTGTGTGACCCCCTCCACACATCCAGAGAGGGTTCAACCCCAGGCCTCTGGAAAGTGGGACCTGGATTTTGATGAAAGGTGCCCATTATCTTGCTCATAGGCAGGGGGCTTTTTCTGTCATCGAAGCTAGTTGTGCTTCCTGGAGGGTTCGTTTGGCTTACTAGGGCAGGAGGGAGTATTTGGTGATTATTGCTGTTAAACTATTGATCCTGAGGGGGCAAATTCATCTCAATGACCTCCACTGAGAGGCCATAATGTAGGGTCACCTGCATTTGGAGCTGGAAGACATCCAATATGTCATTTAGCACTGAGCCCCCTCTCAACATCTTCACAAGAGGCAAAGTGGTTAATGTGCATGTGTCTCCATGTCTATCACAGACCTTATTGTAAGTGCATGTGGCATTTGCAGTGTAAGTTACTGATGGTGTGGTAGTGTGGGGAGACGGCTGAAGGGGATTGTGAAGGATCGTAGAGGATTGGCCTGATTGGATTTCCGTCGTAGGAGTCATGTCACCTGGCACAGCATGGTGTTCTGGAAGACAGCAGGTTTGCAATCAGACGGCACTCAAACTGTGAACGAACGGTAAAAATGTGTATTCAGGAGTTGCTGATTTGAGTAGATATTACAGAAAATATGACAAACTCCCTTTGAAATATTCTACTGCCCACTAAACGGACCAATCAGTGTGGTTGTTGTTTTCGTTTTTTGCTTTCAACTCATCAGAATTACAGAAATAAAACTTATTTGATCACTCAAACATTCTCAGAAAGGATGACTTGCAGAAACTATTGTGAACCAAGTGATTTGTTGTCTCTAAAAATCAAAATTGTAGACCGTAGAAAGCAGGAACACTATGTCTCCACCTTCCATGTCTGAAAAGTGATGCTATAGTGTGACATTTACAGGGGCTGCAATGTATTTTTTTGAAAACAAAGTTTCAGAAAGGCTTGCCTTCTCAACTATGTAGAATTGTGGTGTTTACTTACACATGAAATAACATAATTTCTGCTAAATGTTTAAGAAAATTTTCAATTTTTAACATAAATCAGCAAAGTAAAAGCTTCTAAATCAATAAATGGGTGTATTTTTATTTTTTAATTTAGAAAATGTAAATTAAAATCCAGTGAAGGGGAGGGACTTAAAACTTGTCCTGCAAATAGCCACAAGGGAGCGCTTGTTTTGTTTCAGCGTCAACTGGAGCCTTATTTATGTTGATGACCAGAATGCAATGCAACAAAAATAAACTTTGTTGTTTGATATGCATTCTGCGTACTTCCAGGAACAAGTGAATGTAGGAAATGGATGAATGAAATGCTTACCGTATTTTCTGGTTGGAAAACACTTTACAAAATATGGAAAATCACTTAACTGAGGTCAAATTTGATGAAATAGGCTGAAGAACAATGAATACAACAAAATCGCAATTATAACAATCACACCTGGGATGTATTGTTCAAAACGTATTGACGTTTTTACACAATGTGGCATCTGAGGATATGACTTTTTTCCACTATTTTAAAAAAAGGAGTCAGGTGGATTTAATTAGGAATATTAGCAAAATAATCAGCTGATAATGGAGATGAGAAGAAGAATGTTAAGTAAAATACCGGGTTGTAAATTCTGATTAATCAACATATGAATTCATGACTCTATTAAACTGTTAATTTCAATCTTAACATTTTTTTTCTATCGTAGACTCACATAAACCAGAATTGACTTTTCTTGGAAACGTTTCTCTTTTTGTTGAAATCCATCTGTTGTTTTATTGGAAATGGAAGTGTGAAAGTGTACATTTAATCTAAGATCACTTCTATTTTAGAATTCACAAAGGTGTTGCTCAACTTTCACAGCTTCTTATCTGGTAGGCAGAAGTAACATTTTGTTAGCAAACACACGCAGACCTCTTGGGTGGTTTTCTCGTATAAAAAGTCACCCTTTGTGTCACTGTTTATACGAGTCAGCGCAGGTAATATATTCTTCTTCTTTATCACTTCCGATCCAGTTCATAAACCCCAGGTAGTGAGTAAGACTCGCAATAATATTTCTGCAACTCAAGGACAACAGAGATGTCAAGGAGCAACCGTGAGACTTACACTGAGTTGGCTTCTCTTTACAATTTTCTGCAACCGGCTCACCAAAAGGCTGAAGAGCAGAGCTACTAGATCTGCAAATCGGAGACAAAACATCACATCAGCACGTTTTGACATTTACTGCATTTGCAGTGCATTTAAAGAACAGATTTATTGTTATAATAACGTATTGGATGTATCTTGAAACATTTCCAGGTACTTTTTTTTAAAGAATATAGTTGGAATATTTCATATTGGATTGCTGTGATGCTCAGTTTATGGTTGCTTAATGGTATTTCCGGTTATTAAGAAGTTGCATTGGCCAGAAAAGTCTCATTCCCAATGGTCTGGTTATTGATTGGATTATAAAATGAATTTATAATGCTTATGTTGCAGCCTGTGCAATAAAATGACTGCGCTTTTTTATGCTGCATTGTCAATAAAAATTCCCAATCCTGGAGCAGTGCAGATGGCAGCTGTTTGTGTAAGTTGCAGGGGCAGTTCGTTGAAGTAATGTGAACGTCTTGTGAAAAGGTATTTGTATGGGGGTTTCATTTTGCAGCTAAAAATAAATAATTGCATAAGTGGTTGATCTGTTTCCTTCTAAAATAGTATTTTCACACATTCGTTTTTGAATTTTTCTCTTTTTTTGCACTTGCAGAAATGCAGCTGGATTGTTAATTTCTAAGAATCCAACTTCTTTCTGTGTTAAGCTGTGTGCGTGTGTGTGTGGGGGCAAGTGTGAATGCAAAGCTATTTCCACACAACTGTTTGCTTCCCCTTCAAGTCCTGTAAAGATGTTAGCTTGTATTAATGAAGCTGGAACCAAAGTGTAACTCAGTGAAGTTGACGTGGCTTAAAATGTGTGCCGGCCATCTTCCATCCTAATCCCACAGCTGGCTGGTTGCACAGACCATCTGCCATCACCTTACCGCACCATCATGCCACAAAGCCGGCTTACCCTTTCATACATTAACCATTACAGCGCGGTCACTACTTCATTCAGTGGCTCAAAGTTTAAACAGTTGCACGTCGTCTTTAACCCCTATGTTGCTTAGGTTTAATCACACTTGACGTGTTTTGTAAAAGGGACTCTAGTTTAGTCTTTGTTCCACTAATAAACTATTTATTCTCATGCTGCTTTGGACTTGGTGTGTAGAGTTTTGGAAGCACGTTAGATCACCTAATATTTCCCTCCTTTCCTCTACTTTCTCTATTTTTAATCTAGAGCAAAGTTTGTTAGATTCATAAAGTTACAGCTACATTATACTTTATAGTCCCAGAAAGACGATGAACCTTGTAAAACTTCTTGTCCTTACCCCACAGCATACTTAGCTTCCAGTCAGGTACAGTAGCCACCTTTACTTTAACCACCACAGCACTTTTTTTTTTATCACACATCTTGCTGCTTGTGCAAGCTGGTTGATGCCCCTCAGTCCCCTCACAGTATTTGTGAGAGCGGCAGAACTGACATTAACCTTTGGCAAAGCTCCTGGTAAACCAATGTGGAGTCATTTACATGTGACATATCTGCCTTGTGGCCTCAAGGGTGTTGCATCGCACACCGCCACCTCCTACTGTTCCTCCTTTTACAAGCTGTCGTGGTACCACCTCCACTACAGGCCGACTTCACCGCACTGCCATTGCCATCAGTGCAGGGAGGACTTTAAAAGGGCCAGATTGGCAAACCCAGGCTTCAGTTTTAGCTGTGGTCTTGGAGAGCAATAAAAACATGCCAGTCAGATATAAGAGCCCCTAATAGGACTCAGTGTGATGACACAGCTGTTCTAGGCCTATTATGCTGTTGGAGCTGAGATGGGGAGAGAAAAGAAAGGAGTGCAAGTGACTGACCACAGTCCATAAAAAATGATGCAACACTGTTGACACAAACAGCAGGAAAGCGTGACAAGAGGACTGGAGAAACAGCACGGCGTTAGCCTGAAACAGCGGGATGTATTCTGTCTGCGTCTGTTGCCCAGAGCGTGTTTTTGACGAGGATCGAGGAGACATTTGTGTGATGCCAGCCACGCTACCAGGTTTTCAAATATGCATCTGTAAAATAACTGTGTGACGAGAAAGCAGAAAACAGCCTCTCCTTGCCTGTTTTTTGATCCTACGACAACTGCTAAGAAGTGAAGTTGGCACCTGAACTTGGTGCGGTGCTTTAAACACACAGCGAGAGCTTTTCCTTCACACTTTGATTTGAAGAGTGAATGAAGAATTATTCTAGATGAATCCACTGTTACAGCTGTGTTGGAGCTCTTCACGTTCAAACAAAAACTAAAGCGGTGCAACTACCTGAGCTGCTTTGCTGTCAAGTTAGAGATCAATGAGGCGATCTGCAGCCTTGTATGCTTTGCTAACTCACCATCATTTCATGTCTAGAGAACATGCTATTGAGCCACTGTGGTATCTACTTTTCAAAGCTAATTACATAGCCACTATTGAGCTTCTTGTCAGAACGAGGAGGGGATGTCTTTACATTATGGGAATGGCCCGGCTTCATCTGCAAACTCATCCGTCTGTTTGAAAACCAATCCATCCACTCAACCGGAATGACGAAACGCCTTTTTCACTCAGCGTCTTCCTCAGTCATAGCGGCATCATCCGCCTCACTCGGTCTTTGCTCTCCTCTGGCAATTGGCTCCCTAATTGAGGCACTCTTGAGCCATGTTTATCACCGTGGCAACGTTGCCCCACAGATAATCATTGTCTTGTGGATTAGCATAACAACAGAGAGGAGGCTTTGCTTTAATTCCACTAACACTGGACCAAGCTTCTTTGTGTCGGCTAGCCTGCCGGGCTTGTTTTAACTGGGATTAGAAACTTGGGCCCCCACATTGTGCTCGTGCCCTTGCCTTCAAACTTGCGTGAACTCTTCATTTTGCCCTTGGATAGTTCTGCAGGGAAGATAACCATTATGAGTATTATGAGCCCTTTATAAACTTTGGATTTCAAAGTTTGAAAAAAAATGGACCAGTTCTTATGCGGCTCTTTCTGTAGCAAATGGGTTTTAAAGCTGGTTTAAAAATTAATCCGTCTTACTTTATTCTTTTAGTTGAAAGTTATTCCTCTGAAGGATTTTAAAAAATGTGCCCAATTGAAATAAATTGTGTGCAAGCAAAACTTTAAAATGGTTTAATGGTATTTGGTCCATATATAGTATATTTGAAACTTTAATAGGTCCTACAAAGCACTTTATAATCAGCCAATAAGGCCTAAAGCTAATATTGTCAAGGTAATTGTAAGAAAATATCTATCCCAATACTTTAAAATTCACTTGAATTCATGTTTAATTTAACACTATAGCCTCATGCAGCAGTGACTCTCAGACCTTGACTCTCTAACCTTCATTCCTTTGAGATAAAGAACAACCAACCTTATCACTGTCCCCTCAATTAATTTGCAGCCTGGCAACAATTTAAAAACAGAAAGCCACTGTGTAAACGTAATTACTGAAGCAAGTGATAGCTTGTGTGTGTGGGAGAAAGCACAAGTCCTTCTGACGATGAACACACACTCAGATGTCATCTGGTGACAGTGAACGAGCAACAAATTCATAACATGCATCCAAAAACAAAAAGTAAATAATAAACCCCCCACAACATTCAGTTTGGGCCTGCAGTAAAGTGATGACTCATCAGAACACTGTAGGCAATCGATTTTTTAAACTGCAGCCGGCAGTGCAAATGAATAGAAAACTCCATAGGACCAAAAATAGGGACAGTGCAAGGGTTAAAAAAAGGAAGATCAACTCAGCTGTTTTGTCAGTTGCATGGTTATAGCATGAGTTAGCATCATTAATATATACGGTACTCTGAACCGTACAGCACCTGCCTGTCTCCTTGAGAAAACAACTAATCCTAGTAAAAGCACATTTATTCAAGGTTTCCTTACAGATTTCAAATCACTCCTGGCTAGACCCAGCTCTGTTTTTCTACAAAAACAAAGTATCTATTAATTTGCTATTTCTGAATGCTTGCTAACCTCTGTTAGCCCTGCATCTCTCTCTTGCCTTCTAAACACTGAGCACGCTGGAGAATTTTCTAGATCGGAGGGGGGAGTTTGCCAGAGTTTTTCTTTTAGATGCAATCAAAGGACCTGAGAGGAGCTAAACTTCTTTAAACTGCAAGTAAAAAGTGAAAGTGCCTGATAGTCGTTTGAGATATTGCATAATATATTGAGTATATTCAGTATATCGCTCACTACTAGAGTGCAATCAAAAATCTGTGTTTGTACCCTGTTTAGGTTACACACAGCACTTTATAATCTTTTTCAAAAATTGTCATGTAGTGACTTTTAATGTATTATCAATTATTATTATTTTTAATTCATAGAGCACATTTTGTCCTTCTGAGAGTAACAGAACGTGTGTTACAGGAAGTGAAATGATCTGACGTTTAACCCAGACATGATCAAACTTGTTAAAGATGGAAAGTAGATAATTAATGCTGTCACACAGAAAACAAACAACAACAACAACATATCTGAGATGCTGCTTGGTGATCTAAAGTAATTTATTTAAAACTAACTGAAGCTTTAATCCTTATTTAACACCATAAAACTAATGGAAGCTTCAATGAAACATAAACAAAACATTAAAAATGTGCAAGATTATTAATAAACATTTGACAGTTTGGCTTTAATATAACACTGAAGTGGCATGCAGAAGTGCCCTGGCTGGTATTATGAGAAGTGAGTCATAATCAGTAGCAAGTGGGTGGTTGGTGGTGAGCGAGGGGAAAGGAGGCAGGCGTGTAACAGCAGTGCGCTGTGCTGTCCTGTGCTGATCCGTCAATGCAGAGCAGAGCAGCAGGGGCTCCCCTGAGACTCTGGGTGTAACCACTTGTCTGTTCCCGCTGGCAGGACGGAGCTGCAGTGCACACAGACGGAGGAGTGAAGGACAGAGTAAAGGCAAAAAGGAGGGAGAAGGGAGCAGAGGGGCAGCCGCTGACCCTGAAAGCACACGAGATTAAGAGGAATAATAAAAAGCAGTCTTTGCAGTGCTTCACTAATATGCGTGGTAATTTAAAGACTCTCCAAAAAGAAATGTCAGTGATGTGTGGGTGGGCACATTTAGTGTGTGTGTGTGTGTGAGAGAGAGAGGGAAGGAAGGAAGGAAACTGATGCACACATCAACAATCTCCACGGTGGATTCTTGTGGTGAATTATTCTCAGCTTCTCAAGCAAACAAGTGGCGAGGCGTGCAAAAGGAATTTCAGGCCCTCTCTAAAAGATGACCACACCACGGCTTGAGAGCTCCTTTGAACGATGAACACACAGCTTTTTGTCCCATTTTTCATTTGCTGTGATAGCGGTTTCACACTTCTTCCTTGTGGGTAACGTTATCTAAATATGTTATCGTTTGCCAGGCCTTTTATCCAGCCTGATGAGCTGTGTTTAAGGTTACCATCCCACAAGCCCGTAGTGTTTAAATTAGTGCAGCTTGCACTGTTGGGGCTTGGCAAGACCTTAGCAGCATAACACAGCCAGTAGCTTCAGACAGCATTTTCCCCGTTTCATCTGGGAGATTGGTTTGGACTCTTGGGATCATTCCGTGACCCATGTTTTTAATAAGATCTAAGCAACAATCAAACCTGTGAGCCTGTTGTTTCTTCATGTCTGTGTGTAGACCTGTATACTCGAGGGGAGGGTGTAAGGCAGGCTGCTGGAACAGGTGACATCTGTGACCCAGCACATCGGTGGATGCTGGACACATGCTCCCACCTCAAAGGCTACAGGCGCAGTTTCTGCCTCACTGGACCCTTGACTACACATTCATCCCCGCGCACACTCCGATTATTCATGTCTTTTGGAATGAAAGTGATTCAGCATGTCTTTGCCATTTAAAAGTTGGTTGTTACAATGACTTTTTCCTCAGTTTTTTTGCTGTTACCACCATACATTTCTTTTCGAACTGTTTACTAAACTATTATGCAGCAGTGAGCGGCTACTGTCAGCATGAAAAGCTGCCAGTCCTTGTTATCACCTCATGAAATGCACTTTTTAAATATAAACGTTGTTTAAAGTCTGATTAATCAGCTTTTTTTATCTGTACAACCTATGACTGTCAACACACATCCGCACAAAGCTAAACACACACACACACACACACACACACACACACACACACTAGGGCTGGGCGATATGGCAAAAATAGAATATCACGATTTTTAAATTGTATTATCACGATCTCGATTTTATCATGATTTAAAAAAAATTATCAGCATAACTAAAATTACATATTAAAAAAGAGAAACATTGAATAAATAAGCATATTTATTAAAATTAAAGCCGCACTCTGGAGGATTTCTTCAGGAGAGCAGTTTTTGAATCTAGCGTCCAAAGGCTCCTCCTCAAAACATCTCGACACGCGCGTCCGGTCGCGTGTGCGCGCGTGCACGCGGCGCATATACTTCGGACATGAACTGTACAGCTCAATGTGTAGGGTTTAATCACTCACAGTTCACAATCTTATTCCAACAACACTACGAGGGTCTGATGAGCCCTCTCTGTCCCTGCTGCTTCTGATATTAGCTCTGTTAGCAGAGAGCTGCTGCTGGACTCTGAAGCTGAACTTGACTCGGCCCTGGATGAACTTTCTGACCAAAATAAACGCATAATCCTGTCAAGCCTTGCCATTCTGTGAGGTGAAAGGTTTAAAAATAAAAATAAATCCATCTTTAGCTGGAGAATGGGTAGGTTTTTAGTAGAAATGAGCCGTGAGTCCTCAGTGAACGGCTGAGATGGCAGAGAAACACACGGAGCGTCCTGTACGACAGCGCCCCCTACTGGTACAGGTTTGGTCGATGCGCGTGCATGTTGAGAGAATGCAGACATTTGAATTTCATTGGCTGAAAAATGTCGGCGGCAAGAAATAATGGAAAGGGGTCTCTAGGAGGAAGGAGGGTCTTCATCAGAATGACAGATGTTGTGGAACTCAACCCATAGATCATAGTTTAGACCTGAAATATCATTTAAAACATTTAGAAAACTTTGATACAGAGAAAAATGCTCCAGAGAGCTGCTTTAAGAACAATCACCAGTGCAACATGTAAACATTTACATGTTAGGCTTATATTTACACATTAAAACCTTTTAAAATATGAAATAACTGATTTTAATTGTGATTATTATATAAACTCACCACTCGCAAGATGTAACCTGTGGCCAAAGCATGGCTGTCGTGTCCAGCCATTCAGATCCAGAACAAATGTTCACCATGTTAGAGTCATAGAGGTCATGTTTTCTTCTTCTGGGCTCCACATTTTTAGAACCTCTCTCAGTCCTGCTGCGATCATGTGCTCTCCTGTGTGGTCCTCGGAAAGGTTGTTTGCAGTGTTGCACTTTGCAGCTCCCAGTTGTTGACGAAATGAATGGTTACACTCAAATACGACTCAGATGTGTGACTACTGGACCAGAGATCGCTTGTGGAAGCAAAGAACTCCACATTCTTAATATTTAATGCAACTCTCTCTGCATTCAGCGGACATGCGCGGGATCACGGTGTTCGAAAAAAACTTGCAGCTGGGCAACTCGTAGCGCGGATCCAATACTTTAATCATTTTTTAAAATCCCACTCCTTCTACTTGTCGCTCAGGACACAAGTGTTTAACCAAGTGGAACGTTACCGCATCAGTCACGCTGTTCCATCGTTTGCTCTCTCTGCCGTAGGAAGTGAGTTTTGCGACGCCTCTGTTAGCGTTTACTGCTTTGGAAGCACTGGCTTTTAGCTTTAGCTGCTCTTGAGGTGTTGCCATCACTTGCCTTGACGCTCTCCTTGCAAATGTTTTTCATTTGCTCTTTGTCGTCTGGTGAAAAGCAAAAGCATTTCCATATAATGGAGGACGATTTCTCTTCTCAGAATTTCTCTTCTGAACCAAATCCTCATCTTCGCTCTCGGCTGCCGCCATGTTTGTTGTTGTTAGGTTATACACACGTGAAGGGGGGCGGCCTAATATCACCATGAATCACTCTGATTGGTTTAACGTCAAACAAAGGTGTGATAACGTCCTTCGCTTCTCCGCTGCGTATCACATTTCACGGCTGTTTCGTGAGGCTTTCATGGCTGGTGGGAAAAATGGGTGAATCATGATAAAACGATCTCCCAAAAATGACAGATCGTTAGACATGTAGATTGTTAAACGGTCTAAAATCGTCATATCGCCCGGCCCTAACACACACACACACACACACACACACACACACACACACACACACACACACACACACACACACTCCTTCTTTTGCATACAGAGCAAAACTGGAACTTTCTAACTTCAAGAAGAGACAATCAGATGATTAATCACTCTTTCTGAGTTATTATTTTTAGCAAGCCATTAGCTGCTTGATAATTGAACTATTAATTAAAACAAAAGCCTTGGTTTTCCTTTATTGAGCCCCAAACTCCCATCAGTTTATTTTCTGTTCATTAAGAAAGCAAATCTAAATCAATCTTTTAAAAAGCTGTAGAAAAGAAATGCCTAAATGTTTGAAATTAAGAGGCTTGGCTGTCTAGTTTCCCCACAGGATGGTGATAAAGAGTACATTTCTTGCATTTTAGTAGAAAAGGACTTCTAACCAGATGCAAACTGCCAGGAGGTTAAAGTACACGTGGACGAATGCTTGATTACGCAGGTTTTTTGTGCTCTACTTCAGAGAAGAAACAGCGATGAGTCATTTCAGTATTTGTCAAGTCAGATAGTTTGTCAAAAGTATGCTCTTTGCATGAATTACTACATCAGTGCTGAAGTGTAATGGAAGCCAGGGTGCTTTGATTGCAGGCTTCAGGTCATTTGCATTGTTTGGTCTGGCGTCTCTCATCTTCTTCTTGACAGTACCTCAAAGATTCCCTATGGGGTTCAAGTCAGGACAGTTTGCCTGTCGCTCTTTTTCAGTAACACTATGGTCTAGCTTTTGATAACAACAACTTTTAAAACTTTTCCGAGATAAATATCTGCAACATCATTGTGTTACGAAGCAGTGTAACCTGAACACACAGAGATCAGTTGTGTTCAGTGTTGGTGTAGACTAGAGTCGAGGTGATGAAAGGTCTTTCTCTCCTTCAGATGTCTCTGCATTCTGATAAATTTGAGTCCCCCTCTTTTCTCCTTGCATTCCCTGCATTAAAGACCACTTCTATTTATTGACATCTTTTTTCCCCACTTGTTTCTTTTAGCCTTTGTTTTTATTTTGTACCTCCTCTCCTCTCAGATGACAGCTGCTGCCTCATCCCAGCACACAATGAATCAGAATAACTAAATTGCACATTGACCTGCTTCCTGACCTCTGCTGTTTATCAAAAGTCTGTCATATCCTGTAGCTAGATAACCCCCCCCACACCCTCCAAACCCTCACTTTTTACAAGAGGTATGGATTTGTTGCACCATATCTCTGGCAGTGCAGTGCTCTGCTTGCTTGCAGTCGCTGACAGAGGGAGTGTCCAGTGAAGGATATGCCTAGATGAATCAGGTTAATGCTACTGGCTAGCACAGATCCAGCAAACAAAACATATATTACACTAGAAGCAGGGAGAAGGGTTATATAGCCATGGGGCCATAGTGTGTGTGTGTGTGTTGGCATTCATACTGGCCTGTTTTCAGACATGATTGTATAAGTGTGCATTGACCTACAATGCAAGAAGAAACAGTTTGAGGCCAGCTCTAACCAGGCTCAAGGCAGTGGTGTAATAACATCAAACTTGAACTTGCCAGGGGACGAAATCGTTTTACAGATCTGTGTACCAATTTGTGTGCTTTTGCCCATCGCAACTTGGCGTGATTTGTTTGTGTGCTGCTGCCTGCCACAAAGGTCAATGTCCCTTAACTCTTGGAAGATGGAAACTGGAAACCAAAGGCTGATTGAAAGAAAATTAGGCAAAGCATTTGAGATTGGAGAAATGCTTTCAGTCTCACCAAAAGATGTCAGAACAGCTCCGACTTTGTTTCTTCTAATGTGAAAAACATCCCCCTTTTTGTTGTTTTGATGGATAGTTTGCTGAGCTTTTAGAAATGGTGGCTGCATTTCTTTTTCCACTTATTGACCAAATTGGAAACGGATTCATTTGGGAGTGATAATAAATTAGTTTCAGCTTCCTGTTACATATTAATTGGTTTGGGAATGTTTGTCAGACAACATAAGCAATTAGAAGATGTCATCTGAAGCTTTTAGAAATGTATTTCACGGGTTTGTGACTTTTTTTTTCCAGCACTCGGTAATTCAGCTCGAGCATAAATCTCTTTCTCAGCAACATGGTTAAAAATGAACCTCAGGAATAATGAATCTGCATCAGGTAATGGTTGACCATGAAGGTTAGGACATTCTTTTAACAAGCTAAGCAAATATTGCCTCTTAGTAATTATTTGTGGAAAATGCAGGATAGTTTTAAAAAAGTTAGAAATGCATTTAAAAAAATCTTTTTATTATAAAGCTGAGTTATTGATGATATGGATTACTGAGTGAATCTTGATACCTAATGTGTCCTATGAACCCATATTAATTAATTTAATGGATTTAATTGGATTGACTGTTATAAAGTATTTCATTTTACAGGAAAAGCAGATCATCTTCTAGCTGTGCTGATAATTCCAACTTGTCTTTACACAGACATCAAATGAAGGCCAAATAGCAAAAAGTTTTAATTGCCGGTTTGAAGTTTGAGTATTAAGATGTCTTATCAGCACCAGAACTGACGCTACAGGCACAGTCAGGGCCCCTCTGATGTTTTACTCCACTTTCCAGTGGCTTTTAGTGGAGACTCCTTTGCAAAAGATCTCACTGAGGAGATTTGTTCTCTTTTTGCTTGCATCAAATGCCTTCTGACTGAAATTAATTTAAAAGTAGGCTTATTGTTGGCTTTAAAACCTCTACACCCTGTCAGACAACAGGTCTGGGTCTAGAATAAAGATGTTGAAGGATTGATTTAGTTGTTTTTATTAAATTGATATGAACAATATAATGAAATGGGGAAAAAACTTTCTCTGTTTTATAGCATATATTTATAGATACACATTTATTGTTTATTATCAAACTAAATATCTGTTGAAAGGCTGTGTGGGAGCTTGTAATCTTGTATTTAGACCAAAACAAACCCCAGATGTTTCATGAAGAAACCTGAGAAAGAGTTATAATTTAACACCTAAACAAAATATTATGATTACACAATAGTGTAATAGTAACATAACTTTTAATTTTGTGTATTTTTTAAAATCTAGAATGTGTGAAACTTTATTCTGTTAAGTTAAAATGATATATATTTAATTTCTTTTAAGAAGTTTAACGTGATAGTATAAAGTAAATAATTATTAGATTTAACACCAAGTCAAACAGTATGCTACATTATTTAAAGGCACACTATGTAACTTTTTCATATTTTTTTATTTTTCCTGAGCCAGTATGTACTAATATGACCCTTGTGTCCAGGATACCGCGTTTGCAACTTCTGAGTCTCTGGTCCGGTGCCCTGAAGTCTCGCAAAGTCACGTATCTCACGAGGGTTAGGCTAACCCAATGTGGCTAGCTGTTATGCTAGCTCCAGAGTGTTTTTAGCTCACGATTCCTGCTTTTTATTTTTATCTCTCCCTGTTTGAACACAGCTGATTTCTTTGACTGAGTGATGAACCGCTCCAGTAGAAATCAATGAAGGCTGAGGAGACATTTCAACAGTTAGATTTAGGTGTTTCTAAGCAAAGATGATGCTAACGTTGTTACAACAGTGACTTAAAACACACTAGGGGGTGCTAAAATCAAGCCAAAACTGCATAGTATGCCTTTAATGGAATTTATATGAAAGAAAATAAACTACAAACACTATACCGTTGAGAATACTTGTAAGTTCCACATTATTGACTCAGTTACTGTAAGTTAGTGTTTATCTTGTATTTATCTTGGTTTTTTTTTTTTCCTTAGAAATTTGAATTCAAACCCTTTAGGACACATGAATAAAATAAAAAGAAGAGTAGCTGTAAAAATGGACCTTCTTCAAACATGATCTGTCACAGTTAAAGTATCTTCCCTTTTCTCCATCTGTCACAGTCTCTTTTTGCTGCCATTGATTTTCATAAAGGGTGCTATATAAACACAGACAGAAACGTACAGTTATATTAAATCAGAACTCTCTTGATCATCAATATTCCTTGTATTCAGTCGATCTGCGTGTCCCTTTTCATGCTCACACAGTCAGACGCTGCTCTGAGCTCAGGTGTGTATGAGGTGGCAGGCTGCTCTCTCCACGAGGTGCTGAGCTCCCACTAGCCTTCCAGATGGCCTTGCTGTTTACTGCCATACCTTTGGCTCACACGACTCTCCCTACATCCTGCATCAAAACCCATCTCTAAGCTTCTCTCTTCAAATAAAATACGCAACGTTCATGTTAAGCAGCTTTTTATGTTTGCAGATGTTTACATTTACGTTAGATTTAATTTGAGACATTCTAAATGTGTGGAGCATAAAGGTCATCCTTTGATCTTTTGTTTTCTTAATAATAATCGTAATAATAATAATGATATCCGTAGACCAAAAAAATTAACAATTCGAGCCACAAACTTACTCTATTTATCCTTTAAGAGGAAAAAAAAAATCTAAATAAAGCACCTCTAAACTCTGTGGATTCAGCGGTGCAGGTGTCAGCGATAGAAAAATAGAAAAACTGACTTGAATTTTTTAAAACACTGTTCATTAAATTATTCAGTGAAAGTCTGCAGATGGATGTGCGCTCTTGTTTTGTAATGCCCTTTTTGGCATTCATGCAGCATCTTGGATTTGCTCGGGGAGTTCTGCAGGAGAACCACTCGTTTGCTCCCTTCATGTGCTACAGTACGAAGCAGCTACAGTGCAGGAGACCGGACCACGCGTGCTGCGCTCGTGGGCGTAGCTTAAGGTAGAGAGCCACATTGTCCACACTTGGTGTATTTCTTCAACTTGGCTGCCGTTTCTGAACTTTGATTTCAGCTGCTTGTTCGTCTTTTTAATTCTGTTTCCGTCATCTCGCCTTTCAGCCTTTATTGGAACAAGGTTCAGCCATTCAGAAGACGTATTCCTGTTCGCTGTCTGTCTCAGCGGAAGCCCTTTTCATTAATGCGACTCATGCTTGCCATGCTGCTCTATGTTAATAAATTCCTCCTTGCATCCCCTGGTGAGTTCCTCTGTGGTGTGTGTGTATAGAAACTCCCATTTGTTGTCCCTATCATGATCATCTCTCCCACTGTCCTCTCCGCCTTCTCCTTTTCTCCCTCTCCCTTTCAGTCTCTCTCCTCTTTTCACGACATGCTCTGCACCCCCCTCCTGCAGCATCCACCCCACACCTCCCTCATCTCCTTGCACTTCTGTGTCTCCCCGCCTGCCTCCAACCTTACTGCAGGGTTGAATCATTCCTGTTTCTGCTTGCCTTGTCACGTTTGGCCCCCGTACGCGTCCGTCCGGGTCTCGTCATACAGCGACGGCGCTAGCCAGGCTGACATCTCGCTGCAGCGCTACAGGCGTCTGATGTCCGCGACCCCACCGCTGACCCGTCCCTCACTCAAAAAACACTGACATCATCAAAATGAGACATTTCTGCCGCAGGTGCTTTTAATTGACAAGTATGGGATGAGCAGTTTTCATCATGTCATTTCAGATCTGTACAGGAAGTCTTTATTGCGTTATCAAAGTCAAGTTGTAGCTGCATCCAGGTCTCTTCTTTTTTAGGTCTTTTCATTTGTATCCTGCAGTTTTTTCACTTTGTATTCTCCGTATGTTGGACCACATCAGCACTATTCTTTTCACAGCTCTTCTCCACAACTCTTCCTCGAACTTTGCTTCAAACGACATACCTCACATCACATCACACACTCGCACATGCTCACATCCACTTTGAACACAGAGAACCTCCAGCCTTGATGCAAAAGTGCACACAAACGAAAGCCTCCCAGAATCCTCCTTGGTGGAAAATTGAGTCATGGTCCCGCTGCTTGCATAAACTGACAGGCAAGCGGAGCGCAAAAAAGGGATCAAAATGTCCTTATATTGGGAAGTGAGTGGGCATGAGTGACGGTGTGTGTGATTCTGTAACAAGCACATGCAAATCAAGTATCCAGACTCATTAAATAATAAAATAAAAATATCAGGAAGGACAAAATTCTGCTTTTGATGTAACCTTTCATAGTGTTCCTAAATGTGGAGTGGAAAGATGTAACGCAGGTTGACGTCATGTGACTAGCTGCTGGCTGTGTCTTGGGTCTGCGCTCTTGTTGTGTATTCTCTGAATGTGCTGTAATGTGAGTGGATTGTGTGTGCAGGCTGACCCGAGATGACTCCTCTCTTTGGATGAAAAGCTGCCACGTTGCTACCGGAGTCGGACATAATTCTGCAGTTTTCTCGACTTTGTTTCTGCTTATAGAATTAAAAGTTTCAATGCCAAAACAACTTCCTCTGATTCATTTTATTTGACATTTGGAGAAACATTTAAAGTTCAAGTCATCGTATCAAGAGCTGCAGTTTTCAAATAATCTCTAAAGAAAATCTGAAGCGTATATTGCACTTTAGTCTTTTTTGGGGACGATATTGGTGTTCTTTCAGATCCAAATTCTAAATCCTAACTTTATATGGATTTAAATGAAATGGTAATGTTTTATTTTCTGATCATATTTAATATTTAAAGGGACAATTTTCTATTCAGCATAACAAACCTCTTGATGAACTTTCCTACTGGCACTGGAGCTCTCGACTGAAAATTTTAGCACCACTTCACTCGACTTTAACCTTTCAACTATTTCTCTTTTTAAACAGGGATAATGGTAGATTATCTGAGAATAATACTCATTTTACAGTCA
Organism: Callopanchax toddi; assembly: GCA_006937965.1. Lineage (NCBI taxonomy): Eukaryota > Metazoa > Chordata > Actinopteri > Cyprinodontiformes > Nothobranchiidae > Callopanchax > Callopanchax toddi. Next base: position 2,998,390 of record SSNR01000020.1, on the reverse strand, counting down.
TTTAAAGGGTTGTCCATAAATGCTGCTTTACTTGTTGTTTTAGTTCAAATATATCAAGTCGATCAGAGTATTTTTGTACAAAAACATCAAATTATTCTTAGTTTTGTTTTGTTTTTTCTTCATAATAATCACTCTTATCTATGGCTTACCAAAACATTTATCTGTAATAATTTTACCATTTTTAGTTTAGTTTTTTATTACATTCATCTAGAAAATCAGATGTTACATTTTTGAGTTTAATGGCAAACAGGTATGTGATGTCATTTCTATAATTAATTTTTACCATTATATGTCTTATTTCATATTTTTCATTACTATTAAATGTGAATTTTGTGAAAAAACATCTCTAAGATTTGATTAAAGTTGTAGTTTGAAATGAATGTAGTTTCATATCCTCTGCAGCAGCATTAGTGGGTCTGTCCCATTGTTAATGCTCCATGCAGGTGAACTTTACGAGGGATTTATGTCCAAAGTTCACGGTCGTTTCAGCCCCAGTAAAAGTCAGGCCACACTGAGAGCTCAGCAGTGTTTCTATCATTGCAATAATACAGAAAGCAGCTTCTTCTTTCAAAGTATGGGTCCGTTTGGGTTTTTTTTTTTTAATTAAGTGATTGTTCTTATGTCTGGGTGACTCAAAGTTAGTGGAAATGTGCTGATGATCATAGGATTCAACAGCCTCATGTTAGTCTTCTACTCTCTCTAATTCACACACACTTGATTTTACTTCTTTCTGCAAGTATTATGAGGAAAATAGAATGAAATATAAATAATTGAGCTTAAGAAAGAACAAAAACTTATGTAGGAATGTTGATGGGGGGAAAATGAACCCAGAGTCCTTCAGTTTTTTTGCTTGTAAGCAATTATATTTGCATTGACGTCCATCCTCATAAAACTGTTATATAGCTTCAATTAGCTTGTGTCTGCCTTTGCTTCCTGGAGTTTATTGGTAAATTACACCAGTCACCTGAACATTAGTGGACTAGTGCAAACAGATAAGGAAAACGTGCACCATAATTCATATGGTTGATTACTTATTGCTTTCCGTAGTCATTATTTCTCAGGACCTCTTACTGATTAGACAGATTTTTTTTATTTTATAGGAAGTTTTATTACAACTTTATATTTGAAATGAGGGATGGGAACCAGTACAGTATGGAGTTAGAGTGAAAGTCTCCTTACTGAAGTAGCTCTTTGTTGAGGTACAACCTAAAGCTGGTGAGTTACTGCTATTGGCGACTATTTGGAGGCACACAATTGAGAGAAAATATTAATAGGTGGACTTTAAAATGAATAATATTTTTAATGGTTTAATATTAAAGTATTAAACTGATGATTTTATTTGAAATCATGCTGAATTGGAAAGCAACAACACTATTAACAGGTTTAATAAATGGCTGGGTCTTTGGGGACTTATGACGTATATTTTTGTTGTATTTTACTTTTTACTTGAGCATTACCAAAACAGCTGGGGCTGAAATCAGAACTGAATGCCTCTCCTGATTTTTGTGATCCCCAGTGAGCTCAGTAGAAAACATGGGGACAGAAAAAGTAAAGAAGATCCCATTCAGCCATCCACTGCTCCTGAGTGATGGGTCACATATGTGCGATGAGGGCCGGGGCTGTGACAGACGGCGTTCATTAATGCTCCAACTTCTGCTGCAGAGGCCAATCAAGGGGCTTCACACACAAGCACCCTCAAAGACTAAAATTCTGACACACACACACACATCTATCCGAGCAAGGGTACAGGCGGGCTAAGCGTGGGCACTGATGGCTTCACTGCCTCGATTGATGGGTGCTTAGAAAACCAGCAAAAAAGGGAAATCCAGGGCCAGCGAGATGGAGGGTGAGAGATGAAGCGGCTGGTCTGCCCTGTTCATGACCGTCTGATAGCACAAGCTTAGCGCCACTTCTGCTCAAACATGCAAAGCTATTACATTAACCCGCTTGCTACCCAGCTGTTTACATTAAATGCTTCAGTCCTGAAAACCTCTTTTGCCGTTAGATACTCAGCAACTCTTAAAAAAAGAAAAACCCTCATCTTTAGGTGTGGAGTTGCTATGAATTCTGGTTTACAGATATTAGGCATTTAGCCAACTATTGTATCCAGAGTCGGAGAGTGATGATAGAATTAGTGTATTGTCATAAACTGCCTACATTAGAGGGAAACAAGATTGCAAAAATATCAGCCTTTAAAAGGAACTGGCATAGCTGCATGTGGCAGAATGTGAATTTACAGTTACCGCTGTGTGACAGACTTGGCAAAGCAAAGAGCAGTGTCTGTCATATTACCCTGTCTGTTTATGCTGTCATTCAAATGTTTACTTCCCAAACAGCCATCTGAAATGGAAGCAGCAATATGTGCATTGATTGTAAGCCTGTTTGGGGGTGTGATTGACTCAAAAGCTGGACAAACAGGCAGAGTCCCTGCAAACAGTTTTTGTTAGATAAAGAGGACAATTGCTGACTAAAGCAGCATGGTTCTGATCTGTCCTTGACCCAGCTAGTGATTAAGGCAGCAGCACGCAAAGATGAGGATGGAAGACTTGGAGGGGGGGGGGGGGTTGTAAATTGCTTATGTAATTTAAAGAAAATGAAATTAAAGATCTTTTTAAGGATGATTTTAGTTGAGTCTTTGCATTTTATGTGTTAAGAGATCAGTCATTTTTTTGTATTCTCTCACCTTAAGTATCCAATGCAAAAAAAAAGGAGAAATGCAGTATGGATCCATGGCAGTAGGAAGGAACGACCTCCTGTACCTGTTACTTTTTCAGTGGAGATTTAAAAGCAGAAGTTAAAAAAAAAAGAGCTGAAAGTTGCTGCTTCTCTGTCTGCATTCTCCTCTGTGTTGTCTGCAATCCAGGCGAAGAGCAGTTCAGATGATTCAACTCAAGCCTGGTGGGACATATGCAGCATTTCCTATATTTATTTATACATTGTAATTCGCTAAAGTGTCAGATTTTTTTTGTCTGAATTGGCAACACAACATCCAAATCAGCTCAACAACAGCCGTCTAAAAATTAAACAGAACGTAGAAAATCCCAGAATATACAAAAGCCAAAAATGTTTATGACTGGCTGCTTTTACTGCTGCACCGTTCTAAAATTCAAACAACTCAGGTACTTACTTGAAACCTTTTTTACCCAAATGACTCCCAAATGTACTTTTATTTTAGTATAATTGTAGAGGAAAACTGCAGAGCTATTTTGACAGTTGCTACTTGAATATCTACAGACTTTAGTTGCATGTGTGGTTAGTTTAGTGTAAACAGGAGTGTACTGAACTACAACACGCCTTGCTTAAAAGTAAAAACCAAAAAGAAAGGAGTTTGTTTTCGTCATGTTAACCCTTGTTCTTTTGTACAAATTATGACATAAATGCTGAACTTTCTTTAGAAAACTGTTACTGGCATTCAAAGTCTTCTTTGTATTGTGTAATTAAATGATGTTGCGATATACAGTATGTAGTTACAGTGTTTGTGTGGGTCATGTAAACATTCAGGATGAAACTGTTGGTTTAAAGCTCATTTACGTGCATGCTTTTGGTTAAGTAAGTTGGACTAAATATCCTGCAGTATCGCCTCATGTTTTCCTAATCAAGCGAGACAGTGGGAGTCAGGGACGCCTCTGATCAATCTCATTAGGTGAGCTGGTAGATCTAAGGAAGCTGCATGAATAGCAGCTGCTGCACAGGTAGCAACCAGCATAGCTGTGTGAGTCAGAGCTCCGTTCAAAGTGCACCCCTTTGAGGAGTCGGGAATAAAAACGGATCAGGTTTTTTGCTCCGTCAGGAGTGTGGTGTTGAGCAGGGTAATGAATTCTAGGAGGCTGAGCATGCTAACGAGTTCATTATTGCAGCGTGGTTTAGGAGTAATTACCATTTTGCATCCAAAGCCATATAAGACTGGGTTGCTCTTGTCAAATTAAGACAAGTGTGACTTGAGATAAATATTTGCATAAATGTGGGTGCACAGTGTTGTGCCTGGTGACACCCGGTGTGGATTTATGGTTTGCTCATCCCTGCATTGATTCTAGACCTGGAGGGCATTAAGTCTACCTGCTAGAGGTAAAAGCTCCACTTTGATTATCGGTTAGAATTGGTTATTCTCAGCCACCACATGAGTTTATGACATCCTTATCCATTGAACTTTAACTGGTGACAAACCAATTTTCTCACAGGCTTTAGCTCTTTTCTTCTTTCTTCATGAGACTGAAAACTGTATGATCCTAATAAGCAGCCATGTGTTGAGCCAACATCAGATAAGAAGCCTGGCTTTGCTCTCAGAAGATCATAAATTATAAAAAAGAGAAAAAGCCCCTCTAGTTTTCTGTTCGTACACTTATTCCCAGACTTCCCTGAATTCACAGTCACAACGAAGGATATGTGAATGTGTCCGCGGCAAGCTTCAGAACTCTCCTACGCTTCATTAAATCACTTTACAGAGGTTGCTCAATCAATTTCCCCGAAAAGACAGATTTAAGTACATCCCAGCAGGCGTGTAGAGACAGATTGATTCTCTGCAGTGCCGGTGATCGGTGAATGTGTAGCATTGACACTGACAGTTTAAAGCTAAAATTGTTAGGGCTTGGGCCTCATCAGGATCTTAAACTAAATCAGTTCAACATTTAATTCTTTGTCTGGGAGCTTACAAGGTTTTGCCAAATGGTGAGTTTGTGATTACACACCTTTATTTCACAACCCAGAATCAATCTTTTGTGTTTTAAGTCATAATTAATTCCCTCCAATGAATGTTTCAGCCCCTCAAATTGGTAATCTTTGTTGTTTGTGTTTCCTTTGTTGTCTTTCCTGGGTATTACTTGAAAGACATTATATTAGGCATGCTTTTGTGATATTATGAAATATAAAAACACATGAGACATGTTGTTAGGCTTCATTATCTGTTACAGTTATGGTGCATTATGGTGTGCTTTACCAATTGGTATTATTTTAGTAGCCATAATTAAAATGAATCAAGCTTCACCAGCCACTATAATCAACACATCATATAATGACAAAAAAATAAAAGCTTGGAATTGTAAATAAATTAGCAAAATAGTTATTTGTAGCTTGAGACCCATTATGTCTCTGATCAGACACAAATCTGAGCCGGAGATGATGCATTAAAACAATGTTGGCTGTATGTGAGTTATGAGCCCCTACTCATTGATGTTTATCACAGAGAGCCTTTGTTGTCTTAAATAAATGGAGATATTTCTGGGAAACCAGAGTTGAGCCCACACCGCCGGCTAGCCACAGGCACACACTCAGGCTTCAAGGAAAACATGCATTTACTCCTCAGAAGATATTTGACTTGTTCTCAGGACCGCAGAGAACATTCAGGTTTTTAAGAATAGACTCAAGACCCACCTTTTTAGATTAGCATTTAACTGATTATTATTTATTTAGTTTTTTATTCACATTTTATTGGTCATTTTACTATTCATATAAGTTCTCGTTATTTTATATGCTGCGCATTTTAATCCTCCAGTGTTTCCTCTGTGGAGCCCTCTGCCTTGGGACCGGTGGTTGGCGGTGGCGGCTCAGGCGCTCCCCGGTAGGGCCCGGGCAGTGGCGGGGGTTGCCACCCTCCATCCCCGGGTGCCCTTGGTTGGTGTGTTGGCTGCTGACCTGGTTCTACAGCTAATGAGGCAGAGGGCCCACTTGATGGGGTGTTGCTCATTACTGGAGCCATCTGAGCTCAACATAGTGTTTAATGTGGTTTTTTATGTGTATGTGTGGGTGTATGTGTGCCTGGGAATGGGTTGTGGACTGGGAGGGGAGAGTGTCATAATTGTTCTATGTGTGAGAAAGGGAGGGAATGTGGGTTGTATGGGTCATTTTAATCTGTCAAGCACTTTGTGTTGCTCGCTGGGGCATGAAAGGTGCTATATAAATAAAGTTTGATTTGATTTGTTCAATTCAACGTTCATGATTCCTTAGTTGAAAATTCCAGATTTCAGTAGGACATCAGCTTTAACACGGGGTAGGGAATATGATCTAAAACAACTAATAGTGCAACATCCATGGGCTTTATTCTGCAACCTTTTTTAATTCCTTAACAATTACTACTTTTTGAAAAGAAGGGCTGTCTCAGATAGCTGCTTTGACGGTTGCACAGTGGTAGCATGTTTTTTGACTTGCACAGCATCCATCCCATCTCAGCGTAAAAATGCAAAGGATTCTAGTAAAAACTTAATTCAAGGTCTTTTACAAATTTTAAACCAAGAAACAAGCATTTCATTGTCTGATTTGCCATGGCTGAATGCTTTCTAACTTCTGTTGAGCTACTACCCTTACCATTTATTAATTTTTATTGCCATAAAATGGGTAAAAATGCAAAAAAACATAAATTTTTATAGCTTTTCGCTCGTTGTAATAATCATCTCATTCTATAACGCATCACTGTCCAATTATAAACACGACTCCATTTCTGCAGCATCTCTACAGGTGTTGAGTTTAGTAAATTTGACTGAGCGTTTCATTTGATGTGTGTACCACTGCAGGTGCACACGTGGGATTTGGAAAGTTCACAAAGATATCATTTTATTTTTCCACACTGAAATATGGAACTTGGAAAGAGATACAGTAATGATCAAGCTGATTTCTGCAGGGTGAATATTTAGTTGCTAGGCAACCATTTTTTTTGGCATTCAACGTGAAACCTCAACTAAGGGAGATGGTAAAAGAGGCGGCTGGGTTGGGAGGGGGGGTGTGGTGAAACACGAGTAGATCAAAATAGGGTGTATGGACAAAATGGCAATTTGCCCAGGCAAGTATTGGCTGCGTTGTTTTGAAAAATTGGCCCACATGCCGGACAGTTGATTACCAAAACAAGGCTATTTGATCGGTATGAGTCGCCATCATTACAACTTCTTACAAGACCATTTATTCAAACTCTGAAACTTCAAGTTTCCTTTTTAGAGTTCTGAAAGTGATGGCATTGATTTGTTTTTCTTGGATTCAAAATAGCAGAGTAAGGCTGCTGTGTGTTTTGATTGGTAACATGTTTGATCTTTTTGAATCGGCTTCCTTACAAAAGTCTCCCACCAGCAACTGTAATTGTCCATGTTCTCTCAACACTGCTGTTTTCCTTTGTTCACTCATCATCTTCGGCATGTCGTGGCCATTACCCGCCTCTCTCAGCCCCCTGGCAACAAGAGAAGAAGTCCATGACACTGATGCAGAATTTTCTTAACACAATTCCCCATCCGAGCCCATTTTCTTTGTCGGATTGGGACTTTGGATATTTATAATCTCGAGGCACCGACTAATAGTATTTGCAGAAGTAAAATCAGTTTAGAACATGTTTTTTTGTAATGGCTTTGACTGCGTAAGATTGCCTGCAGCCTTGTCTTGAGTAGTGGAAGGATGGGTCTAATTTTGGCTAATGGGTGACTCAGCCGCCATCATCATGTGTCCCTCAGTGGGCTGCAGATGGTTGGCGATCCGTGGGTGCTGGAAAGCCACAGTTACACACACGATGCATCAAGCCTGTGACACATGCAGCCAATTCTGGCATTTGTCAAGCCACATCCAGAGAAAGGAGGGTGAACATAATGAGACATATACTCAGCTATAGGTGAGCAAAGCACAGTGGAAGAGGTTAATCAGCGGCCAAGCTAATCGAATCATTTGTCATCAGATTAGATTAAAGCATTGAACCTTCCCTCAGGCAGTCGCAGAGAGATAACTGCAGCTTTGCAACTATCAGATAAATATGAAATTATACTGTGGGATAAGTGACTTCTTGCTTTTGCTTGAACTCAACTTATCTGTATGTGCTTGAAGATAGAGAAAAGGAATGAATCATTGTGGCAACTGGAATGCTAGGAAGTTATAAAGGTATGTTTGGCCCTGCATGCTGGCTGCTGGATATGTAAAGAAATAGAATGGTTAGGTGGGGGCGGCACCTAACAGCATGCTGGTTCCCAGTAGGGAGTGTGACTGAGGCCTGGCAGGAGTGCTGCAGTGCTTAGTTTACATTCCAGAGTCGACTAAGCTTCACCAACTTCTACGCTGCTTATACACACACACACACACACACACACACACACACACACACACACGCACACACACACACACACACACACACGCTCGCTGATGTTTTAGCAATTTTTCTGAACCGTATAGATTAGGTCTTCCTCTATGCTTTCCTTGTGCAAAGTTCCCATACATACAAGAACCCTCCATCATATACACTATAGACTGATAACAAACCATCTCATCTGTACAACCTCACACCCTCCCCTCTTTCCATTTCCAAGTAACCTTGGCAACAGCGTCACTTCACTTCACTGTGATGGAGTGTGGAGGAAGAAGGGAAGGTTCTGTGAGGTTGTAGCAGGGAGGAGTCAGTCCCAGGGGATGAGCGAGCCAGTTTACAAGTGTTCTGAGCAGTTTCAAACCCCCACACTGAACGCCCTCCAGAGACCGATTACCAGAGGTCAGAGCTCTGGTCTCGAGGCTGCAGCTCTGCTGAGGCCTCTGTGTGTAACCTGTCAAAGATCAGCTGCGTGACCTGGGATTGTATGAGGCTTGTTGGGATAGTTTGGAGGTAACAAGTGTCTGCTGTGGATCATTTGTGTGTGAGGCATTGAATAGATCTGTTTGAAGAAATCAGATTTTCTCACACATTGATTTGAGCTGAGCAGCTGTTCTACGGGGTTTAAAATCCCCTGAAGTTTTTCTTTTAAAAAATTTGGTAGGTGTGTTTTGTAAACTCATGCATCTCATGCATTATTGCCACATGTCACATGATCTGTTAGCACTCAGATGATGTGTTGTGGGCGATTCTTACATATTAAGACGCCAGATATTAGCTTAATGTCTGTAAAATAGTTCCTTTGCTTAGGACTTCCTGAGAGTTCCATTAAAATGTGTTCATGAGTTATTTTGGTAACAGACAAAAGATCACACACTGGCTCAAACATTATTACCTGCCCTTTGCCTTTTAATAATCAGAACTCCCTACTTTCTAGATTCACATATTTCAGATTTATAGACACTTTGAGATGGAGATGCTACTTGTGTCCTCAACTACATCCTCTGCTGTCCTTTTCTTACCTTGAAATGTGTTTTATTGCTTTTCAACTTGGTGGTTTCTGTGATCTAACTACAGTGATGTTTTTCTTCTCCCTCTCCTCATAAAGGTCATCTCTTTGAGTTGCATAAAACATCATGTTTACATGATTGATATTCTGATATTGACTAAACACTTCCTGATTACCTACATCTAAATAAGACTGGCCTAATTGATAATGACAGTATACTGTGTGGAGTGTTCTGATTTTATCTGCATTAAGATCACATGTAGATCTTAATCACCCTCTCGTGTTCTGCTGGTGTTGTCATGGCATCCTGTAACACGTAGCTGCTGTGACACATGCTCTCCAACAGTCAGAGCAGAACAGAACGGCGGCACGATAAAAGAAGGGCCCCTTTTGGGAGGAAACTTGCATTTTCAGGCATGTTGACGTAAGGAAAGCTTTTGATTGATCAGATGTCGTAGTGGTGGAGTCTGCGTCAGCCTGTTCTGAAGCATGTCAATGGGAAAACAAATGCAATTAGCTGTAAGTGGCATAAATGGGAAATTTTCCTATTTAGGAAAGTGTCAATTATAATTGTAATGTTTGGATCTGTTATTTTGTTATGTCACTTTGTCCAGATTTGAGATATTCAAACTTTTCGTGGCTTTAAGACAAAATATGTTTACGTATTACCAGCTCCTTGTCTAAGGAGAATTATATCCTTAACAAAACTGAGCTTGTTGATGAAGCAGTTGCCACAGCAACAGAAATGTGTCCACTTCATCGTATCTCAATTGCAGTTTATTGCAACAGGCAGCCTTGTGCAGGCTGTCTCTTGGTTGCAGTGCAGAAAGTTCATTCACAGTGTGTGATGCCAGGTAGAGAGTGTGCCGCATTTATGGTCTCTCAGGCATAATGATTCCTGCACATTCATATCAATCAAACGGCATCTCTTGGTAAATGACTGGGAAAAGATACAGCTGCAGCTGTATGTTGTAGCTTTTTACAGAGGTAGAAAAGACACGTCTGGTGTTTCTCAGTGGATGAATGTAGAATATTTTTTCTGTGTATTTTTGCTTTTTTCCCCAGTTTTTCACACTTCTGCTTCTGCTGGCTCATCAGAAATTATAGTATGCTCAGGAATTTCTCAAGATTTTAAGTTACAAACTATAGGGATTATGTGAAACTGCACCATACCTGCAATTATGTGCTGAAATTTAAGCCCTGGAGAAGAACATTTGGTCACATGCATTCATTAGATTTGGATTGCATGGAAACAATGTTGAACTGCTAGCTGTGATTATTATTAGCTACATTATTGTAGGTTCATCTGACCACCTGTTGAAATAAAGACCTACAATTCCCTGCATCAATGCATATTGGCTGTCCTGTTTTATGTCTTAAACTATGATTATCTTAAGTGAGGATTATGACTTATAGCCAAATCTTTAAAAAAAATGTGCAATTTCGCACAATGTGCCAACATCTCCAACAATCTGTTGGCAGTTACAAATTGTAACTCAATACCTGCAAAATGGACAGAGTAAAATACAGTTTAGCTGTGGCTGCCATCTTGAACTTGGGTGACTCCAAATATTAATCAGTTGCAAGTGGACACCAAATGATTATCTTTTAAGAATTTCACTAAACTCCCCCCAGTGGTTCATGAGCTATTTTGCTAATAGGCAAACATACAGGCAAAAACACTATCACCTGCCTTTGCCTTCTGACAGAGGACTGTAAATATTTAGTACCGTATGTACCAGAAATGGTATATGGGAGAATTTGTATTTAAATAAACGGACAAATGTCTAATAAATCTAAGAGGGAATTGTATATTTCTTTTTTATCACAACTCTATTCCATTTATTGTCATTTTATTTGCAACAGTTGTGCAGATTTAAAGCTGAGATGCAATAAAAATGGTCTATAAAACTGCAGAGATAAAATAAATCGCACTGGTGCAGTCAGCGGACATAACGGCACCAACGCGTGTGAACTCTAATGCTATCCAACCTCTCAATGAACACCGCTGTAAAGCTTTTGTTATCTTCTCCATAAAATGCCATCTAAAAGCATATTACAATATAGTGCTACATTGTTTCTGTTATACTGAACAATAATGAAAACACTGACAGCATAATGTAACCCTGCACAACCCCAACTCCAACCACAGCCACCGAAATGATCGTATCACTCCTTTCTTATACGGTCAACAAAAAAAGCATTATATTCCTAACAAAAGCAACCCATATTGCAGAACTGTTGCGCAGCATTGCAGTGGGATTTACAGATCTCATGTTCCTTGTTTCACCTTCTGTTAGGAGACAGCCACCACTTAGGCAATATATTGAACACAATGACAGTTTTTCAAACGTCGCTCGTACAAGCTCCTGTGGACATAATTGGCTCTACATCATGTGTGCCTTGGGGGAAAAAAAAGCTGGTGATTATCAGTCAGGAGGATAATGGTCTTGTAAATTTGCATGACCAAGTTGGAAAACGTCACCCTCGTTAGTTTATAATAGAGTAAGAGACTTTTACGCCTGAGTGAAGATGAGATATTAAGCTGACTCACTGAAATGTCAACAAAAGTGCTGCCAAAATATATCCTACTTCAGTACGGACGCTAAACTCCAAACTTGCTGAAAACAAGAGTCAACCAAGTGGTTGGCTGAGGATTTATCTGTATATAAATCATGAATAACATATTGGACGCCTCGTCTAAAACGGTCTGCCAACCTTTCAGAGAAGCTGCGCACACGGCAACTTTAAAGACACCCCAAATAGGTGTGCATTTTATTGGTTTTATCTTTATTTATGTGTGTGTGTGTGTTCTGTCTTTCCACAGTCTTGTTTCTGTCCCAGGGTCTTTATTACATGCCAAGATGACAAAGGATGCACGTAAACATTTTTAGCATGCAGCTACGTTACAGAACACACACATACTCGAGCATCAGATAATTCAAAGCTGTGGCATGTGACAGGTTGTGTACATAACGTTCCTTCCTTTCTACCCCTGCAGTCCCTCAGTGCTTAGTTGAAAGGACCTGTAACCCAGCGTGAACTTTTTTTTTCCTTCAGGAGACGACCTATAATGAGAAAGCCCCATTATGTGTCCAGCAGGAGCCTGAGCCTGTGCGCTGCTGCTTCCACCACAGTTACCCATGAGGTCTTTCTCTTTGTTAGTTAAGGGGAAGAGCAGCCGCAGACGTCCCTCGCTCTCTGCTTGTTAGCCAGCAGTAATGACTAGGCTGTGGGGAGCCAGGCAACAAGGCCAAGATGCTGGCAGCACGTTTTCTTTCTGCTGGCCCTCAGCTCACCGACAGGAAGGGGAACAGAAGCAGACAGCACACAGGACACACTGGGAGGATCAGATCCAACAGACTGAGGAGGGAAGAGGGGATTGTAGAGGAGGAGAAGATTTTACCTCCGGACAGATTGAGACCAGACTAGACCATTATCGACACACACACACACACATAAAGGTGCACGGGGTCCAGCCAGCACCCTGCTCGTTGGCGTTATATCAGTGCTAGCTGAGCAGAGCGAGGATCAATGCATAATTTGTACAGAAATTGCCTCTTGGGTTTATGTGTTTCTGCGGGATCCTGTATTCACGAGGATGTGATTAGAATTTCTAAAGCAAGTGGCTGTTTGAATCGGTGAATTTTGTAACGAGCAGGACTGTAGCAGAGGATTTCCCATCGCAGTCATAAAGGACAGTTTTTTGTCTCAATAGAAAGAAAAATACTCTGACTGTGGCATTTTCCTACATGACATTATTCTTTAAATGCCATTCATATTATGATGATGTTTATTTATAACTCAGGTATGCACTGTCACATCCTACATGCTGCAAAAGGGAGGTATTATGTCTTCTTATTGTATTTATGTCACAAGTGACCAGATCAATAATTCTCTGGCAGACACCTGAACCATCTGCATCGCAATGCAGTACACAACAACAACAGGAAAGAGCCTTTGTGACTTTTCCTATTGTAGGGTTTTCTGGAAAGCAATGGAAGTAAACAAACATGCACATATTAAATGTATTAAATGCATTCCATAAACAGTGATCTGTTCTAGAGTCAGTTAGGACTGAAATGCACTTGACTGTCACTGCTTTGGTTTGTAGAGTTGAACATGAAGCCCGTTGATGCTGCCTGAGGGGAGGATAAGCTTTTGAGGAAGGGTTTTGTTGCTCAGCTTGGCTAGTATTTATAAGCTGCAGCAGGGAAGTACTTATAAGCATGGGCAAAAGAAGAGGGAGAGGAGCACAAAGACGAGCAAAGAAGAGGACTTTAGTAGTTAAAATTATGGCCCAACTTCCATCTTTACTATTGGTCTTCACATATTCATAAAATCATCAATTGGCTCCACTCACCACTCTTCTACACACACACACACTTCTGTTTTACTTCTTGCAAGTGGAGACATTGTGAGTTCTATAGATTATTTGAAAATTAGAGGACTGCATTTTGTACTTTCTATATGTGTCAATATGTATCTTTCCTCGGAAAAACAATAAAAAATGATTGTGCAAAATTTTGCAATATTAATCTTCTGATATCGATCTTGCAGTATTGATGTTGCAGTATTGAGCTTGTGATAGTGTGCAGGGCGTTGTTATATTGACCTAGACATATTGTAGGTGTTCTTGTGATATTGAGCTTGGAATTCTGTGAAGTATCTCGCAGTAGTGATTTTGTGATATTGCATAAGAGCCTCTACTGTTGCATAAGATCATGGTATGTTAAAGATTTGATACATCCAATATTTTGATTTATACAAACATTGTTTCACTCTTAAGTTCCTCGTGCTTTCTTTTAATCTTCTAGCATCATCTGCAACAGTGGCAACAAGGCATTCCCTCAGTCTTCCATTCTCCTGCCAAGTTCCCACCCAACTTCCCAGAACATCCTCCCATCCTCTCCTTTCTTGCCGTTGAGAGGACCTTTCGTGCAGACTGTTGACTTAGCATGGACCTGTCCAGACCTGGGCTGTGGAAGCACTCAGATGGAACTGAGCTGAGCTGACTGCAGGGCTGAAATACAATAGCCAATGCAATATTGATTGTGTTTGTGATCTAACCTTGGTGTTCAGGAGCAAACTCCACAGATGCATCTGTCCTTGTAGTCATGCATAATTTCTGCACCCTTTTATGAAAAGTTGGATGGACTGTAACAAATGTCCAGTAACTCTTCATTCTAGATTAGAATTAAATTTGGCTCCTGATTACCAAGTAGTGGATGCTGGCACCGGTCATCATAGCAGAGTTGTAGAAATAGAGAGCGAGTCTCCACGAGCACGAAATGGGAGAGCTCCCTTAAAAATAGATGTCATCAATCAGAGGAAATGTCCTTCATTTGGCACGTGTCAGTCCTGGAGGGAGAAATGCATATTCAATCTTGAACAATGAGTGTCAGTCACTCTGCTTTCATCAGACACATGACAGCTGTGCGCAGTGGCTGGTTACACACTCAGAGAATTGTAGCTGCAAGGAAATAGTTGGTGGAAGTGAAAAGCCAATCTGTGCAAGAGCAAACTAAATAAGCAATAAACCATTACCGTCCCAAGAGGAAGATTGATGGACGTGTTGTTTAGACCGGAGTCCGAGACGGCTGACTTGATGCACATGCAACGCTACATATTTGTAGAATGATATCTGATTTGCAAATTTGTTTGACCTGCAACATGCGAGACTATTGTGAAGGAGAGCTTCAGTTTCTCTGTCCTCGCTGGACGTCCCTCAACTGATCCTCACAACTGTAAGGGCGCCAGTATGTTGAAATGAGGATGCAGCTGCTCCCAGTTGGATCACAATGTTCTGCCAGCAGTGGAAAAATGTTTAGTGTCTCTCTTCACTTTCAGCTTTCACTAAGTCACGTTGTGTAAACTTCTGCTGCTCAGGCTTTTCCGTGTACTAATAAGGCCTCAGTGGTCGCTGCAGCGAATGGAAGTCAGGGCTGGAAAATACATCTGTTTGCAGAGACGTATAAATGTATTTTTCTACTTTTCAGCAGGTATGACATGAGGAATGGGGGATTTCGTTTGTAGGCGTGATTGCATCAGCCAAGGCAACAATGACTCAAGTTTTCTTATTTGCCGTTAGCAAATGTGATTTGGGCCACAGGCCCTGCTTCGTGAGAGACGGTGGTGGATTTCTCAGAGTTGGTCAGTTGGGCTTAGTTTAGACAGTGTGGCATCCTTTTCTCTGAATCACATTTGAGTTAGTATCTCACCGGGCAGTGGTTGTTGGTAGCACCTGCATACTATTTTTAAATGTCTTTACGTTTTCTGAACAAGTTTAAAAATTTTTGCATGACAACTTTTCTCTCAGAATCTTCCCAGGTGTCTGAAATTTTGAATACAGTGAGTGTAAACTGAGAACAAAATGAGACATAATTTAGATAATTTGTGACTACATTGTGACAAGAAAATTGTCATTTACTGCACATGACCCATCTTTTTTTTTTTTATAAAACCTGTGGCATCATTATTAACGTGAATAAAAGTACTTTTTTTTTTTCCACAATTTTACATCTCCAATGGTTGAAACTCAGTGAAAAAGTGACTTTAACCTTTTAAGGTGAGGACGAGATTTTCTTATTTTCATAAAGATTTTTTCTTATGGTCCAGCGGTTGAATGTGGAGATCAAATTTAAGACCAAGCCCAAGTGAATACACAGAAGAAAAGAGCTGGTTATGAAGAACCACAGAGGGAATGTCTGCTGTGGCCTGTAATTGTCAGTTTCATTACACTAACAACCAATGATATAAGCAGTTCATGAAAGTCAAGGCTGAATGTAGTGAATCTGATTAGTGTCTCCAGTCAAGCAGAAATGCTTTGGTGTAATGACAGGATTGTTTTGCTACAACAAACTCCTCTTGAACCATTGAAAGTAAATCATGCCTACGGTCGCTCACGCAAAAAAGGTCCACACATAGAAACTGTTACACAATCAATGCATTAACTACTAAAGACTTACAAACAGGTCACATCAAGTGGAAGGAGCGTCCAAGTGGAAGCTGATGTGCTGAGCAGATGCAAACAATGCCAGACGTAGAGCTGGAGTAGAAGAGACGGAGGCGAAGTCATGCATACGCACGGCTACGAACCCGAAGCAGAAAACACAATCTGACGGGGACACGGAGTTCTGTCAATATGGCTTATGATGAATGCAGACCGCAGCAGCAGACACACAAAAAGGCAAGAGTTAAAGAAATAAGGTGGAAGAAAACCAGCAGACGGTAATGGTAAACTGAAGCTTATTAGATTTATTTATTAAATGAAAGTATCTTAACATTTTTCAGTCAATCTTGATCCAAACGATTACGATTAAATAAGAAAATTCACTAGAAATGTTCCCAAGTTTTTGTCTCCTGGACTCCCAGTAGGTTTGGGTTTAAATGTCAAGCTCTAACAAAATTCCATAAAGATGAGAAAGTAGAAATCAAGTTAAATGGAAGCAAGGGGTCAGAATAAAGCAGGAGTGATGAAGTTGTGAGGAAGGATGGTAGTCTAAACTCGTCAATTATTAATTTCATCGTCAGTTCCAGGTGGCCGGCCTTTTTGACGCATCCATACAGATCTGAAGGTCAGAACATGCAGGTCTGGTCATTGTTACATTTTAGTTTCTTCCCACTCGTATGTTTTTGGAGCATGGGAGGAAATTTAAAGCACAAAAGTGGTGAAGTAGACACAGAAGATGCAGAATATTTAGGTCTTTTTGATTTCAGTTGATTAACGTGACTGTTGCTCAACTCTGAGCTGTCAAAAAACGTTAATCCTGACTTTAGTTGGTGAGGGTTTACTTGAAAAAACCAGATATATGTGTTGTTATGTTTAAGATGAAGTTAGACTTGTAGACTAAACGGAGGATAGGTAAACGTGTCGCTGAATGGATTTCAGGTCACAGAGCTCTCTATTGAAGATTTCCTAGCAGAGTCGGATGAATCTGTGGGAACTCTATATGTAACTGTTGTTTATTGAACTTTTGCTCTGTATTACTCAACACTTGGGCTCTTGGAGAAACACTTCATCTTACCCTCTCTTTTTTCTTTTTTTTTCCCCACCACCACCATTAGATTGCCTTTTCCCCAGTTTCCACTTTTCCTTCCTTCCTTTTTTTTCTCCCATCTTCTGACTCCAGAACCATTTTTCTTCTTTGTCTGTCCATACACGCATGAGCTGTGTCCTTTGGCCTTTTCCTTGTTTTTAGTCTTCCTCCTCTACAGCTGGTCTCTTCTCCCCATCTATTTTTTTCTTTTCTCCCCTCCCGCCAGTGCTTTATGATTCAAGCCTTAGAGAGCGAGCTTTGAATTGTGGCAGGGCGGTGCTACATTTGCCCTGAGCCAGGGTATAATGGGAGTTAACCACTGGCTGTAAATTCAGTCGCAGAAGATGTGAGAGGTATGAAATGTTCAGCGGTGGGGCGTGCTGCTTATTGTGTTGGAAATGTAACTTATTGCACAAGAGACCGCCGAGCCCCCTGTTCTCGTCAATCCTCGCTTTTATTGGGAGATTGCAATAGAAGATCACAGCAATTTCTCCTCACTGTCTCCCCTCTGAGGCTGGTGTTCCCTAACCGCCTTCTTCAACCTCACACACAATCTCTCTCTGTCTGCTCTCACCGCAGTGCCATCCCAGATTGTTTTTCTTTTACTTTCCTGTGAACTCTTTCAGTCAATCTGAGGTTAAATGTCAGCTGTCTTTTTTCTTTAACTGATCACAAAAGTTCCCACATTCAGTGTAACCATAATAGAATTATTATGCTTGTTAAAAATGTTGGTCAAAGCTTTCATTATGACTTCTGTTTGTTCAAAGTCTGAACCAAAAGTGATTATTCTTTCACTCAAGAGAGGTTGCAAAGTTTTCCTAAATGTTTGCAAAGGCTTTTAATTTTCTTGCATGAGTAGCAGGGCCTTAGTGGTTCTGGAATTTTGAACATGTTTCATAAAATAGTCAAAGTTATTACAGAAACCCATCTTAAACCCTTCTCAGTTTAATATTTCTGAGTAAAAATGTGCATGTAATGTTGGCAACATATGACTGATTGGATTGCAAAAGATGTTGTGCAAATTTCATAATTTGTTTGCAATTTCAACCTAAAGTGATGTAAATACCATTTCAGTGCAATTCCAACTGAAAATCTTCATATTTTCTCTCAGTTTTGTGTCTCCCAGTGGTCACAGCCCAGTGAGGTTCAGGCTTGAAAGACACTGCTTCTAAACTGCCTGAGACACCTCATTTGTAGTCCAGGCTTTTCTTCGAGGAATTGATAACATTACCATGAAACAACCTTGCATTATGCCTGCCTTGCATCAACGTTGGCACACCTCAAAAACCAAGAGCATCTATCTATCTTACTTTCTGCTATTTTCAGTCAATCAGGGTCGATTAAACCTCCTGGAGTGGCCCTAAAAAGGCAGGAGGCAACGCTGGGCTGCTAAATTTGTAATTAAATAAATGCTGCAGGCGGCTACAAAAATACTAATTTCAGCTCCTAAATGAGCTAAATTTCAGAATATTTAACTGAACGCTGTTTCGAACATTTTTTTGTTTTTTGAAATTTCTTTTCATTCTCACTGGATCGCAGTCGCATTACAGAAATTGCAATCACAGCGTTAGCCTGACCACTTTTAAGTCTCGCTTCAAAGGTCTGATTGTAATCTGAGCAAAATCCATATTCAGTGGATCCCCTGAATTGCATTACATTGTGAATATTGTGAGGATAAAATCACACACTTATGACAGTGTAACAGTAGCTCCTCTCATTTCCCCCGTTCCTCGTCCTCTTCCTTTCTCTCTGATTCCGTTCCATTATCTCTTCCTTTCACACTCTCTTTTCTCTTGTGTTTCCAGCTACTCATTAGGCCACTTTAAAGTGACCGAATGAAGGTTGGCACCCTCTGTACGGGGTGACTGCAGGCCCAATCACCCTCCCTCGCTGACCCCGTCTCTTTAGCCTGTCCCCGGCACCTCGGGCTGTGAAAGGTCAGTCGTCATTGGGACTCATTATGTGGAACAGAAACTGGAACGGACAGTAAATGTGTGTGGGTCCCAGCAGCAATTTAGCTCAAGGTAGAGGGGCAGCGCTGACCCTGAGTTTATGCTTTTTGCTCGCACATAATGATGGTCAAGGTTTTTTGCAAGTGAGCACGCAGGCTTACACACAGGACTCTCCTTCTTAACATTAAATAAATGATCAATTTCAAGTTTCTCTGCAACCCACACATCACCACATAAACACTGACACTCAAGGTCCTTTCTCTTGCTGCAGGCATGATACATGCAGCTGCTGGAGTGTTATTGACTCCTGCTCTTTAACTTTCTCTCCCGAACACAAACGCACGCGCCGTTGCAGAGCCAGTTCATCACCTTCACTGACACGGAGAATTTACAATGCTGCCCTTGACCACGTCTTAGTCCAGAGATCCACCTTCGCTTGTCGGAGGACAGACTGGGTTGGCAGGTGCAGCCGCCGCCCAGGTCCACGTTTTTATTTGAACATAAAACAGTAATAAAACGAGAGTGATAGATGCATTTTGCTGCTAATTATGTCCCCCTGTTGCAATTAAAAACTTGTTTGCATAAACGCTTTCACAAACAATCCGCACTGCACCCCTCACCATTTGGTCAGTGAGGTGTGTGTGGGTACCTAATCTTTGTGTCACCCTGTGACTGTGTGTTTGATTGTTGGTGTGTGTGTGTGAGTGTCCTGCTGTCAGCGAATTCTCCACAGAGATAACCTTGAAGGAGAGGCTGCATGCTTGGCTGTGATACCGAATTTCCAAGCTGAGTTGGGTCTCGGTGGTACCACGACTAGAACGTCCAGCTGCCGTTAGCGACCCCTCTGGAGCTTTACTCCAGAATAACGATGAGGTGATCTTCAATGATTTAATTTACAAAAATTAGAATTAAACACTTCTAATGATTGATTTTTAAGATTAAACCATTGCTTGGTCATTTTTGCAGAATCACAATCTTACATTAATTGCAGAATTTTGGCGGGGGTTATAGACCCTGTGCACGTTAGCATATGCTACTTCCGGTGGGAAGACTCCTGTACAGTGTGTTATTTCCGGTTTGATATTCTCACCTGGTCGCACCCTATTTACGGTCTTGTATTCCCGAAGAAGTCGACAAAATGAGTGGACTAAGCGGCGATTTAAATTCTTCTAGATGTCTAGGGCATTTGCCTAATATTTCTGTTGATGATGTTCACCGACTTGTTGATCGTTTTTCCCTGCGCCAAAGAGCAAACGAGAGAAAGGCTTCACGTTTTATATTTCGCAGGATTTATCTAATTTTGAAGGTAAGTCACAACCCTCCCCATCGTCAATACTTATAATTTGAGACCCTTACCGACGTAAATTATTTGTGTATATGCTGAGGCTTTTTTAGGTTTGTTTACATGCTGTGTAATCCTCCGCTGACGGTCGCAGTTTGGAGAACCTGTTTAGAAGCTGCAGATCGCTCGGTTCCTATTCGATTGATCTAACACCGGGCCCATTTAGCACATAAATCCATAGGATTAGACACTAAATTAGTCCATCAGCCAGTCATCATATAGAAATAAAAACTCTCCGGAGTGGAGCGCAGTGCAGCAGCAGCTGAGGCACAGCTATGTGCGCTTTGCGGGACTCTGTATAATCTTAACGTTCATTATGATTTCATGAGAGAGAGAGATGAGGTGTTCACAACCTTCCCCATCGTAAATCCTAATATATAGCAGGGGTCCCGTTAACCGGAAATTTCCCGTATTTAACCTTTTTTTTTTACTTTGACGGAAAGATCTGAAGGGCGCCGGTCATTCTGACAGGTTTGCACACGAGCCTGCCCGTCCATACCGTCATAGGAAATCACTGAATTGTCCCCTCTAATAATTTGAACCAAGGATGCAGAAATAGTGCAGCATCTCCACCAATACCTGCAGCCCAGACTGAGGTTCTGTGCTGCTGAGCGCAGACCTGTGATCCAGACGTCCTGCGCTCTGCAGCAGAAGAACACTGGTCGGTCCCGCAAAGCGCACAGAGCTGCACCTCGCTGCGAGGCGCTCGACTCCAAACGGAGTTTTTAGAAATTTCTATAGGATGACTGGCTGATCGACTAATTTAGAGTCTAATCCTATGGATTTATGTGCTAAATGGGCCCGGTGTTTGAGTAATAATGCTACTGAAAATGTAATTATTATAATTTTTAAAATTAATAAGTGACGGATAAAAATAGATTATGACCGGATTTTTTAAACCCTGTCAGTCAAAATGACGGAAAACCAAAAAGTCTAGAGCGACCTCTGATATACAACAACCTTTTTTTAACCCGATCCTTTCCTTTTCGTAATTTGGACATGATTCTGTAGTCCATCTTCGCAGTAAGGATTTACCGTCAAATACAGCTACAGGAAACGAAAGACAGCACATCCGGTCTCAAACCCGGAAGTTAGCATTTTCTCGTGCACAGGGTCTATTGGGATTTATGTTTTGGCCAACGCTTTTGTCAAATGAGGAATATAACAATGCAGTTTTTTACCATTATTAATTCAGGTAATATCCCATTTGAGATAAAGAATCCCTTTTCCAAGGGAGACCTGAAAGACAGTCGGGGGTTCAGTATTGAGCCCAAAGATCCTTCAACACATGGCTTGGGCCTCGAATTGAACCCAAGGCTCCCACATGGTAGACGGCCTCTCTTCCCCTGAGCCACAGTCACCCTTAAAAATGACTAATGAGGCTAACGATAAACTACTTAGGGGGATGAACACTAGTCAGGCTCTGTCAGAGTTGACAGGGGTGACAGTGTAGAAGAAGTGTGCAAGCATCGAAGGAAGTGCACACAGAAATAGTGCAGGGGAAAGGAAGTTCAGGATAGATGCTTGAAGTTTCTTGAAAGTAGACAGGTCTCCTGGTCTGGTAGCACTCAGCAGGGCTTTCCACCACTAAAGAAGTCTAGATTGTCTTGAACATTGTGTATGCATCACTAGTCAACAATCCTTTGATGACCGGACTGACCGAGTGATGACATAAGTCTTTGCAAGAGCATTCAGGTAGATGGGAGCTGTTCCATTCATTCAGGCATTTAAATCATTATTGGTCAAAATGACTTTATTTAGAAGAATTATATTGTAGATTTTAAACCACGACAACCAATAAAAAAGTGTTTGTTTATATAATAGTCAGACTTTTCCCATCCCATTTATTTACTCTTAGAAAGTGTTAAATTAAGTAACGCATTATGACCAAAAAGAAAGCTTTTTGGCCTTGAAGTGTTTGGTGACTAATACAGCCACCCTCCTTGTCACAAACTGCCATGAACCTTCCTCTTTGCAGCAAATCAGCTCCTTTTTCTGTAAAATGTACATTTAAAAGGAACCCAGATCTGAGTCAGGTTTCTGGTTAGCAAAGAAGTGAAATTCTTGGATGCATGCCATTAAAAATTGTTCTGTATTGCATAAATATTGTGTGCTTAAGTGTTGCAGAATTCTTTCTTTGCCACTGCATGAGAAGAATATCAACAGATGACATACAGTATTTATTTGTGGCGTTTTCATTGATGTTCAACCCCAGAGGTAGCTTGTTCTTGCTAGTAGCAGACAATACAGATAAATGAGTTGATATTGAATTAACTGAACAAATTGCAAATGCATTATGAACAAAAGTATTCTAAACTACAGTTTTACATGGTAGACTGGCTTCTAGTTCAAGACGCAACTTAATTCATTGGACTAAATTCTGCAAATTGGCATCTTTGATCAATTAAAATCCTATTCAATTACTGTCACAGTCACACATTATTACATGTGGATTCACTGAATGGTCATCGTATTTATCAAAGACTAAATAACAAGTGTGATGAATTGGTGACCTGTCTAGGGTGAACCCTGTTTCTCACCTAATGGCTGCTAAATATGGGCAACAGCGCCCCCCACCCCCACCTGCAGTCCCTAACAGGAACAAGCCAGTAGAGAAAACTAATGGAAATACTTGATCAGGTAGAAGCCACTTCAGTAAACTGAATGCTGACTTTTTCAGCTATAGTCACTTGAATCATCCAGGTGCACAATTTGACATTTGACCGTGGCAAATATAAAAGCTCAAAATCACCCAAAAAACAACACAGCAGTTATTACTGGCATTCTAATGTGACAAACTAGGAGATGAAAACATTTCCATCCTGAGTCGAGTTCAAAAAAGGGTGACAATATAAGAGATTGACACAAAAAAGCAAAACAAAGTCACTTTCAGCAGCACATCACGCCGGCTGTAGTGATGCAATAAGCATTAGGCTAACGCCACAACAAAGCACAGCTATTGCAACAAACAGCTAATGCTAAGACTGTCTAATAGCTCTGACTTTTAGATGTTTTAGTTTCAAGGTTTCTTCATCTGTAGTCCTGGCACGGCATTGAACCCCACTACAGATAGCGTTGTCTGCTAATAAAACATCTCTTTGTTAGCAGCTTTTATTTGAATCTGATTGGATAATTGTTACAAACTTTTTTCTTTTTTTGTTTTTTTTGCAAAGAGCCCCTGGCTGCCAGTCTAGGCCTTGGAGCTCTCCTGAGATTGATTTTGAGACTAATATTTTTCAAAGAATCCTCCAAAATGGGTTGATGTGAAATAGCGTTGTATAAAACAGCCACATGTAAAGTAAAAAATGAAAATCAGTCTGGAAATGCAAATCGTGTCCAATTTGTTAGAAATTACAGACATTTGCTTTACAATAAACTCCCACTGAGGATGTGACCGCACTGTATATTACGCTGGCTGTGGGTCTCTCTTTTATGTGTGTTTATTAAAATTCATTGCGTTTATTTGGCCGTCATGCCCTTTAGTCTCCCAGCTTTCCATCAATCTATTTTCTCCTCTTTCCCCACGCTTGTCCTCACACCCAGCTTTCTCTCTGCCTTTTAGCTTAAGTTAATGGACTACTGCACACTCGGCTTAGAAATGTTGTGAAGTAAACAGCAGCTCATGAAATATTTACCACTCTGTAAGTGTGCATGGCTTTCTGTGTGTGTGTGTGTGTGTGTGTGTGTGTGTGTGTAGTCAGCTGTGCCGAGCAGTGCGACTCCCACACATCTTCTCTCTGGCAACACACTAGCATATAAAGCACCAGGGGCACCCCAGAAAGCTTAGGGTGTCTCCGCATCTCGGCTCTGAGCCAGCGGTGTAGCGAAAGGGAGCTCTAGGAGTGGTGGTGGCGCTCTGCTGCTGAGTGACTCAGATGTTTGGTTGCATTTCCATCTACACATATACTGACAGAGTCACAATTAAACCTAAACTCGTGTTTTAGTTGGGTGAGGTAAAAAGCATCTCATAATATTTCCTGTAGCACTTGCACCATTATTTCTGTAGTTTTTTTAATATTTGCACCGACTTGTTTTGTAGAAACATTAGATAACTTATTTAACTCAACACAAACAGTCTTGCAGAAAATTTGTCATCCCCGTGTGTCTAAAATGATTGTGATCATGCCTTAAGATAAAAATTTATAAGAATACTAAACTGAAGCTCCAAACCAGCCATGAAAATATCCAGAAAAGCTGCTCAGCAGCCAGTTTTAAGAAAATGTTGGAAATGAGTGTAACTTTATGGCTACAAAGAGCTCAGTTTCTCCAAAACAGCATGCTCAGCTAAGATCCATTCATGGGCACATTACTGTTAAAAGTGTTTTTATGTAGTTTTTCTGTATTCCAAACACACCATAAACTGATGAGAACAATTGGTCGATGGGAACATCTAAATACTTCTGAATACTTTGACACCATCAGCAGAAGCACATCTGTAGTCAGTCACAGGTGACGTTTAGTTTCATCTGTCACACGGATGTTTCAGCTTCACACTCATATGAACGTGTAAACAGCTTTTCCACATTCTTTTTTTTAATCCTATCACCTTTCTTTCAGACCTGTTTCTCAGTCGGATCCTTTTTTTTTCTCTTTCCTGTTCTTTAAGCACATTGTCATATCCCTCTGCTACTACTTTACATACCATGAGATGCATCACATCTTGCTACATATTCCCTTAGGGTTGCCCCTAGCAACACTTATATATGATCATATGCAGTAAAGTAGATGAGACGTGGCAGTACAGTCATATATATGTATCTAGATGAATGTAGTGAATAAGTATATAATGTTGATATAGGTGAGATAATATAAGCGATGCACCCTTCCCGTTGTCCTCAAAGTTGAGTGGTTATGTTGGTGGAACAGAAGCCATCCTTCCCTGAGCTGCATGCATAATTCAATAGGGAGCCTCATTGCAGTGCTTATTGTCTGTAGAGCAGAGGCTGCTGATAGATGACCCCTACCGCGGCCTTAGTCACGCAAAAAAACACCAACACAACCCGAAACAGGTCATTACTGTTGACCCTTCAGGCTCTTTTAAGTTGCTGCTGCTCAGCAGCATTTTGTGACGAGACAATCCAAAACACATACACAACAGGTTTTACCGTAAGGCGCACGGCGAGAGAATGTTTGAAATGATGTAGCTGGTGCTGATAAAAACAGTACAAGCCCACTTATTCATCCATATGTAAAGTAGCAGGGTCGTGAATTCAAAGAAAACCGACCACATATTTCATCCCGTAGGAGCTAGGGTGTGACATTTATGTGTCCGCTTTTATGGCAAATAAGGAGAACCGTGGTGGACAAAAGAAGCAATAAAAAAAAAGAGATGGGCAACTCCTCAAAAACCCCACTGTCAGCATATCTTTCACACAGTCCAACTTTGTAATGATTTCACCACATATTTATTTATTTAACTGACATTATAATAATTTTCATTATTTATGTCTCCAGTTCCCCTCATTTGACTGAATAGCAGATGTGAGAGGTTTTAGTAAACGCTCAGATCTACAGTGCTTTCCTCAACTGCCTTTCCAGTGGAACATTACACTGACAGATTCTCATCAGTGGAACAAATTGTCGTGGAGTGTCATAGCAGAGCAGCGTTTTCTCTTTAATCAGGCTGCATTCTGCGGACACAGGACTCGATAGACGTCTCCTCATTCTTTTAATTATAAAACCCAGCTATCTGAAACTATATAATGTGTTTCTTCTCTCCTGTGCCACTTGATCAAAGCCGAAGCTAAGCTGTAAGGCATGATGAAAAGGGACTGTACAGCCATGTTCGCTCATTTGCTGAAGCCATTGACTGGATTTGATAATTGTCATAATATGCAGTTAGTGGAGATGGCTTTCATTTCAAAACAGAACCAACCCATAAGCCTGCAGGTTTTGCACCTTCTAAGGTGAGTATCTGTCTTTGATGATGACTCATGGGTGTCTAGTGTTTTATTAAAGATATGCTCTTTCGCCTAAACTCCACACAGCGTTTACTCTCACTGAAGTGACTAGATCATCCCACTCAGCTCTGACACAATGAATTTCAGCTTTGCACTTATTAGTGATTGGCTTTTTTTGAACTATTTTGCCAAAAATGTGACGTTTGCTGTGATTTCCAGCAGGGAAAATTAAAGTAAAACGCCTATTGCTTGCTCTGTCAGTTTTCAACATGAATCTAAGGATTTTCAAGGTTGACAGCATTCAGTGTCATTGATGCAAAATAGCTTTTAGGATGAAACACATCACTAGGCTGAACACTAATGGCTTGTTTTGGCTAAAACCAGTACAACGGTTAGAAGTTTGACCTTGGCATTTTGGGTTTTGTTTCCCTGATTAATATAATAAGTTCATTTTATTTCAGTGCATTTATATAGCACTAATTCTTGATAAATTTCACCTCAAGGCATTATATAAGGCATAGGTTTATATGTCTGAGTCCTATCCAATCCGATTTAAGCCAATTCGCTCCAGTTCAGTTCAGCTGTGTTCCTGTTTAACCAAATTTTGGGGTCCTTTTGTGTTTAGCTCATACTTCAGAGTTAGCACTTCCACAGCTTAATAGGTACTCTCAAGTTACGTAATGGGTTGTGATTGGTTCATGCAAAGCGTATGTGGCTCGGCGGACCAAGCTAATGGTTTTCCAGCACCCGCATTTGTGTCGCTTAAGTAGACGTCACTAAATTATTACCATCGTCTATGATGTGCTCATCCTTGAACTTATCGTGTCTCTCATTAATGTCTTCTGAATGTTTTCAGCACTCTTTCAAACTCCTGTTTAAAAATTGAACCAAAGAGCCACAACTCAACGCCAGCTACTACCAGCCGTTGTGGTTGTTGGCGTATGTCAAGTGCATAAGGGAAGTGGCAGTGCTGAATGTTGGCTGAAAAGCTGTGCAGTGGTTCATAGCATAGTTTGCTAACAAATGAACAACTGTGCAGGTTTTGGCTTTTGGCAGTAGGTGTGTGTTTCAGTGTGCCACATTCTTGTATTTACTGATTGTATACAGGTTTATATATACACAGTATGCTGTATAACTTTAGCTTCCAGTTGAATGTTTGTTGAAGATTTGTTATGTCAAATAATTGATGGAGGTAAGGGAGTAGCACAGGGTGGGAGGATGCTTCAGTGCGGGTTAGAAAACTACATTTCTGTCATGTAACTTTTTTCAGCAGAGCAGATGAAATTCCACCCTTTTGCCCACAAAACACCCTTTTTGTATTGTAACATTTCAGCGTCGGTGTTAACCTTTAGAACGAAATCTATTCCCAAATCAGATTTGATCTTTGAGCAGTTTGCTAAGTTTCAGTTTTAGTCTGCTGCACTCAGACTTTATTATGGTTCCTCAAACACAGTGACAGGAGTTTATTCAGCCTGGCTTTTAGTGAAGTCCCAATCATGCATTAGCTAGTAGAGTGCTATCCTCTTGCACTTCTTATTTTCCATAATAAAGCACAGCTCAGCACTTTGTTGTGCTGCATGCATAAAGAGGAGGTACCTGCTTGTCAGCCCAGGTTTGTTCCAACAGCAGCACTGGCAAAGGAGGAAAGGAAAAGAAAAGGGGGGAGTGGATTGTGGTATGTATACACCACAGTACAACGTAGTGGAATCTTTCTCTGCATTTGCTGGGGGTTTAGTATCTTGCCCAAGGATACTACGACACATGGCTGGGCCTGGAATTGAACCTCTCTTTCCCTTAGCCATGTTCTCTCTATATATTCATATGTCATGTTTTTGTTTTTAGTCCTCAAAAAGTGAAAGAATTATTCACATCTCATTGCTTTACTGATCCAAGCTGCTCCCTACTGGACACTCTGCACCACTGACACATGAGC
This sequence comes from Callopanchax toddi, assembly GCA_006937965.1. NCBI lineage: Eukaryota > Metazoa > Chordata > Actinopteri > Cyprinodontiformes > Nothobranchiidae > Callopanchax > Callopanchax toddi. The sequence goes on along the minus strand of SSNR01000020.1, from coordinate 2,970,174 downwards.
CGGCTCTATAGTTTCATATCATGACACCATTTATGTCCTACATCTCAACCTGACTGCCAAGGTAAACACAAGCTGCTGTTAACCTATTTCTCTGCTGCCGGGCGAACCCCAGCAGCAACATCCTCCCCTGTTTTGAAAGCTCACAGACAGAAACACCAGAGACACTGCAGCATGTCAATCATACCCATCCCAACTGGTGCCACTCATGTAAAGAGGCTTGGCATTATTCTAGTGTGCTGTGATGATGGCACACGCACACACACACACACACGCATTTGATGACTCTCATGCACACATATACACATCTGCCAGTCTTCATCCAATCACGCGTTTGGTCTCGGTTGTATGGCAGGGCTTTGTTGGGGAGTTGACAGCGAAGGTTGCTTCCTACACCCGGCACGCATCCATCACCATTTTTTCTGCTGCTTTGGGATGAAGGGAACTGATGATCAGGGGATTCCCCCCCCCCCCCCCTTCTGCTCTGTTAGTTCACTGTATCACCTTGACAATGCTGCGTTCTGTCACAGAGCTTACTAGGGTGGCGGTGGGTATTTATGAAAAAGGAAAACGCTTAGGGAAAACTCTTCCTGGATTTTGTAGAATTTTGTTGACTAAATTTACTAAGCAGCACGCTTTAGCTAAGATGGAGGGATAAGGTGTTGGAAGTGGGTTGTGGTTGGGTGAAGATGTGGTTTGGAGGAAAAAAAAGATGCTTTTTTTTTTTAGTGTGGCTGCTTTTGTGCTTTTATATGCGGCTTTGGAGAGACTTCATTTTTGCATGAGTACAAGAGTGTACTATGTAATGTGCAAACAGGCAAGACGCAGCAAGTGGAACATCCATGTCCCGTCTCGACAGCACAGCTTAGGGACTGCACATCACTGTGTAAATGCAAATTGCAGTGTCATGCTGATCAATCCTGTAGGCTGCTGAGACAGGTTTCTGTCGAGACCAGTCAGCAGCATCATGGCTCTTCTGTGCACTGTTTCTGTAGAGCCCTGTCTGTCTCTTTGCTTTGTTTTCCTCTGTGGGAGAATTGTTCTCTCCAGCAGCCTTGCTTTGCTTATTGGTTTTATTTGCTCCTGTTTGACCAAGAATCTCAGGAATCATTTTCAAATCGACAAATACTTCCTGAGCTTGTTTGCATGTCAAAATTGTCTTGAGTTAACCTAACTCTCTTTTCTTTTATGTGTTTTTACAGGATGCAGCTTGAATGAAAAAGAAATCCTGTGGAGCTGGCGGGAAACAGCGCGGCACTCTTGGAAAAGCTGGTCAACACGGCGCCGGGTGGAGGGTAAAGACACCGTTAAGGCCATCAGAATACTGTCTTTCGAGGGTGCTAGCCATGCTTTAGCACTAAAGACAGGCTGGTGGATTGTTAGAAAAGCACCCTTTGTCTTTTTATAGACGTTCCTGAACCACTGACGCACAAGTTACCCTTTCATCTGCCATTTATCATCCTTGCAAAGATGCCAATGCCGAGATTAGTGGTGTGGCACTTTTGGTGACAGAGCACACAGCGTGCGCATCCAGGCAGGACGGAGGATTGGACAGGCACACCACAAGGTATTTTTGGTGGGTGTGGTTGAAGCATGCGGCCCTGGGCAGGTTCATGGCGTTGGATTACCCTGGTGCTGTTAGCCTGGGGCACACTCCTCTTCTACATCGGTGGTCACTTGGTGAGGGACAGCGAGCACCCGGAGCGGTCCAGCAGGGAGCTCTCTAAGATCCTGGCCAAGTTGGAGAGGCTTAAGCAGCAGAATGAAGATCTACGGCGCATGGCTGAATCTCTCAGGTAATGAGCTTAATGTTTTAACAACTTCCCTCATTTTGCTCAGTTGTTCTTCTTAAGTATTTTATAATGTTCCCACCACTCTCCTCCCTTATCCCCATCATTAAACTTAGCATGCAGTAAATATTTAGAATGATTTTTCATGTACTAAAAAAGTTGATCTGATGTTTCATGCACCTTTAAATCTCTTCCCAGTCAGTAAAAGTTTGATTCTTAAAAAAGGTTCTGTGACCCAACGCCTCATTTTTAATAAATCCAACAAGCAGTGCAGCATGTAGCTCTTTAGTAGTGCAATCAAAAGAATAATACAGGCATTAGAACGCAACAGTGAGACGAGTGACGCTTTCTACGGCTCATGGTTGAACAGGGTTTTATCAGATGACCCTTTCACAGTTTGAGAAGCCGATCAGTAGTGTGAGAGATGCTGAGTGTGACAGATGGATGGTGTGTCATACACCTCACCAGATTCCGTTATTTTTGAAGACAATGGCACATTGTGCAAGTCCATTAACCACACAGCATCTTTCACACATTTAGGCTATTTGTAACAGTGAGACAGATGGTTCTGCTCTTATCTCCACATGCTGACAGTGTTTCTCTTCACACTCAAACACTAAGATCTGTACGTGTGTGTGAGTGTGTGAGACTGTGCCTTTCAGGATGCGGTGGTTCCTGTTTGTGTGTGTGTGTCATATTAAAGGAGAGCTTTAGATGTTGGCATTGCTGCGCTTCTGTGATATTCTGATTCACTTTGATGCGAGGTCCTCATCAGTGCAGACAAACATAAAAACACACGCGCGCATCGCTTCAGACAGCCGCTCTCTGATTAAATCCCTTGCTTTTGTAATTATTCAGAATTGGCTCAAAAACAAAGGTGGAATTCATGGGATGAAGAAAAAACAAGTGCAGCTTTCAGTCGATGTCCAGATGGGTCCTCGACACACAGCATGCTTGTTGCTTGTTATTGAGTTCAGTTGTTGATCTGGGACTGAGGCCTTCACAGTTGTTTACGGGGGCAGCGCTACAGCGCCTTCTTGAGTCCCGTTAAGCTTTAGCTAAGGATCCAGTACAGTTCACCAAAAGCAGGCAACTGGGCAGCTGAGGTTAAGCTTTATGAGCTATCGACAACAACAGGGGTTATTTTTCTGTCCAATTCTGTTTCTTTGTGCACGTTTGTGTGTGCATTGGTCAGCCGAAGAGAAAGCTCTCACCCCTCATCCTGTCTAGTCTCTTATCCTCGTATTAAAGCCCTAATAAACACAAAGAGGCTGTTAGCGAGCCGTCCGTCATCCCTCCATTAGCCTCTCCTTTCTCTCTTCATCAACTCCCCCTTTTTACTCATTCACTTCACCTTCCTCCTCCTTTTCCTCCGCTGAGTCAAGTCCCAGCCGACGTGTCACCTAATGACTGACTAGGTAACAAGTCGCTAACATCTACCCTAATTCACCAGCTTGTGCTGATTTGGATTGAGAACAAGAATCTCTGCGAGCCGTTTAAGCAGCTGAATCGGTTCTTTGGAAGCACCCTGCTGGCAGCGAAGAAATAAAGAAGAATTCATCCAAAGCACCTAACTGTCACATTAGAGCCTTTATTTTTATATGAGTAGCCTCGGAGAGATTTAAACCCATCAAACAGACATTAAATCACATCATGTTGAGTTCTTGTATGGCAAAAACTCATTGCATTCAGACTGATTTATAGATCAGAGTGGGGTTTAACTTAGTTATTGTCATTACACCACAGCAGATAGATGTGTTTTGTGTTATCAGGCCGTGTGCTACATTTGTTATCTTTCTGACAGGGTCTTTGCTGGGTTAGTTTATTTGCTTTATGAAACTAACTTTGCATAAGACATTGATTCTGTTGATCAGATGCTCACAGAATCACATGAACATATTTGCTGTTGAGCTCCTTCAGTTGAGTCCCCATTCACATGCGTTACTTGTTTTTTTCTGAATTATGTTACAATAGAATTGTCATGTCTGGTTAATCAGTATCAGTTTGGATTCAAATTAGAATCACCTGGCTGGCCTGCTGATGCTTGTCCAATGATTCAGGACATTCGTGAGTGATTTGAGTGACAGGCAGCATGCCAGCCCACCAATCACCCGGCAGCATTAATGAGAGGTGAGCAAGAGGTCGAGTTGCTCGACGTGTCTGGCTCCGCCCTCTCCGCAGCTGTCAGTCACCTCGGGCACGAAGCTACTGCTCCCGTGGAGACAATGACACGCGGCAGCCTGATGGTGCGACACCAGAGGGAACGAGGGGTAAAAGTGACAGCTGGGCTGAGCGATGAGGACCTGATCGATGCCCCACCTATACCCCCCACCCTATGGCATGCCAACAGGGGGACGAAAAGAGGGAGGGAGGGGAAGATGCAGAGGAGGAGAGAATGGGAGCATGATGGATGGCACGAGAACCGCACTAAGTAAAGAGCAGCAAGGAGGAAATGAAAAATGAGGACTGAGGGGATGAGAAGAGTTGCAGAGACCACAATCATTGCCCTAATCGGTTTTATTTGTTATTTCAGCTTACCTCAGGGCCAACAGATTTGTTTGCTGTTGTGCAATAATGTCAGAAACTAGGCGCTAAAAGAGATTTATGTATTGCGTAGATTTGTTTCAGTTGATGCAGTGCTGTAAACCCGTGTAATGTGTTCTGCGAGTAAAACAGATCCTAAGAATTATTCGCACACACAGAAGCATGTGACTCAGATATATGGGACAGATAGAGAGGAGAGCAGCGCTGACAAATTGTTTTTACATGCTTCAGTGGAATTGTCTTTTAATGGCATGGGCTATTGACCATTAGACCTCTATTGCACGCCTTCGTACGTGTCCCTGTTCTTTTCTCAGTCTGCTTCTTGCTACAAAGGTTCTTACTTTTTGAATACGTTTGCTTAATTTGGATCCTTGTTTTTAAAGTCAAATGAGAATGTAAATGTAAACTGTGAAGCGGCTTTTGTGTAGTTTCGTGTGATGAGGTCAAAGTCAGCGGATGTGTAAGGAGGCGGGGGGGATTTCAGCTCTACGTCACCCTGAAATGGAAATGCTGGCACGTCTTTTAGGCTCCCATCAAGCGGAGCGCAGGCCCAACACGTGAGGTCTGCAACCGCACACACGAGGCCCATTGTTGGAGCTGTCTGTGGTCGAGACATCTCTGTCAATTCAAGCTCAGAGCAGAACTGGCTCTCTGTTAATGTACTGAAACGTTGGAACATGGAGGGCTGGAATGCACCGTTCAGAATCGTTTTTTTCTTGGGATTCTACGGTTTGGATCTGTGAATGTAACTCCGAGGCAGCAAAGGAAGGAGACAAACTGATCTGACTCATCACATATCGCATAATAAAAAAAAATAAAGGAAGCATCAGTTTTAAAAAAGTGAATCTCTTGTGGTTTACAGAACAGTTATTGAGCTCTAGTTTGATGTTTTTATACCGTATTTTTCCACTCTTTTGTTTCCCTCAGCATTCCTGTCCATTATTAGCTTGACTTATTGGAGTCAAGTGGTTGGAAACTGGACCGGTGTAATTGTGCATGAAAACACATGTTTAAACAGACATGTCGCTTCCTAATGTAAAGGCAAATCATGTCCACGTAGAACCAGTTTCATCTCAGAGAACGCTCTACGTCTCCATCCATATGCATGACGTTCCAGGTCAGCACATGCACTTTCTTTTGAAGTCAGCTGGAATATTTAAAATCCATTCTCAGAAGTACAACATGCATACACCACATTGTTGTCCCCCCAGTTCAAACCGCTTGGCCTGGGTCTGATCAGCCTGTGAACTCCATGAGGTGCAGGGGCTCCAGGTGGAACTGGGTTGTATGTCAAACCTTACTTTTGTGCATGGAGCCAGCGGGGCTCCTCACGCTGCGATGTCAGAGCTTTTCTTCTCCTCAGCATCTCTCTAAATATTTGCATCTCACCTCCTTTAACTCAGAGTTTTACTTTCCTCTATTGTTTTATTTAGATGTTGTTGAATCCAGCTGCCTCGTCTAGTCTCTGCCTCAAGTCCTTCTATCGATGCCATCAGGGATCATTTGTTTCTTCTTGCGATGTTTGCCTGTTTTTCCTGGTCTTATACGGCTTAGGGTTTGGATGTATTTCATATCGACGTCTCTTGCTCTGGATGTATTTTGCCTGACTCGGTGTGCAGCAACTGCACTAACAATTTGTATTCTAGATAACTTCTATACTGTGTTCCCACTAATTAGTCTGAGCTGCTTTGGCCTATTTCTTCTGCCGTGTTCAAGGAGATATCAAGTTATTTATGTCACAGTTTTAGCAGCACTTAAAACCCTCAGGGAAATGATGTAACCAGTCTTGTGTTTTTGTACAGTGGTATAACTGGCAGGTTAAGGTGTGGACCATGGGGGACGCCTGCTGAAAATGTCTGACAACAAAGAGGAAGTGTCGCTGGGTTTTGTTTTAAAGATCTGTGTCAGGAAGCTGTAAATGAAAAGATCTAAATTGGACTTGTTAACCTTGCAAGTGTTTTTTATTGTCCGTTATTTACATGAAGAATACATTGAATAGTCTGCACCTTGTAGGGGGGGGAGTGTTGTGTCAAAAAGGAGCTGTTACAGCTTTAAGTCTCATCTTTATGCCTCACAGTGACTGATGTTCCTTACTCAAGAAGCAAATTGAGTTTGCATGCCTTGATAACTCATTACGGTTAATGCACAGGGGCACTTGTACATACAATGTTCTTTTTTTATATCCCCCATGGCCGTTTTCTCTTTCTTTTTTTTTTTTTTGACTGATGTCAACTTGCTGCTCTAAATGTGTTGGAATGCACATTTTTGATGCATGCATGCTGTAGTTATTCATGGTTCACCAACGTAGCGCTGTAAAAATGCTAATTTACATTTGTCAGTTAGAGATAATTGACTAAATGGTTAAAATATGCCGCTGTAACACAGATAAATTTGGTTATATGCAAATGTAGTTTATGACTGTACATTAGGCTCATTCAGCTGAGTTTCTGTCCAAACGTTCCTCACTTCAGCTGTAATGAGAAACCAGCCTCTGCATGGTTGTCTTCTATAAGTTTTCTGATTTCAGCGTGATGCTTTTGAGCAAAGCCAGATATTATGCACAAAGGCATCAGTAGTACAGAGCGGAGAAGACCCCTACTATTATTATTGTCTTTATCAAAAAGCTCATGCAGTTTTAATTTTGCACTCTGGTGTTTCTTTTTCTTTATCATCAATTAATCAACAATGAGTGACTTTTAAGTGGAGATGTGTTACTGTTAAGGACATCTCAGGTGTCATGTTGGGTTCATCAAGTCCTTTCATGTGGTTTTTGTTTCCACTATGAAGAGAAAAGATGAATTCTAGTTTGTGATCTTTGATTTCAGTCAGTCATCTGAAAGTTTCAGCAGCTACATCTGCAGTCCTGATCTCTGCAGCTCCTGCTCAGAATAAAACAAGCTACAATGGTCACGTGTATTCACACTTATTAAATGGCTGCAAATTGCACATAAATGCACAAGGAAATAAGTAATTACTAGTAGAATTAGCATTACTTGAAGGAATGCATGTCACCTGCTGTGTTTTAGGCCAGAATTTTAAATTAACATCATCTTATGCAGGGAATTGAAGTTATTGCCATTTTTATTAAAATCTTAATAACGTGCAGTCTCACTCATTGTTGTGGGAACATTTAACTTAATATCTGTAAAATTAACCGATTTGTAGCCATTATGTGTTTGATAATGTTGATCCACTGTGGTTATGTTGAATAGAGCTGACAAAGTTAATCAGTTGTAGCTGAACACCCAGTGATTACTCAGTCAAAAACATTATTATTATTAATTAAATTAATCCTAGATTTTTCTTCTAGCATCAAAGAAACATCTGGCCTTCACAACCACTGGAGCTGCTATATAAGGACAGTAAGGCAGGATTTTAACAGATAGTGATTTATAAATAATTGACCCTACAGTTCAACTTTTCATTATATTTGTGTCTTTTTTTTTTTCAATTATGAAATTCATCAGATTAAATTGGATGCCATTCCAAAATAAAAGACTTAAATAGTTGAATAGTTTTCAGCGCTTTATCAGACTCCTAGTGTCAAAACTGAATGAAAATCCAGGTTTATAATTGCTTTTTAAATTTTCTTATTATTTCACAAAATAATAGCATTTCACTATAATTTGCAATTCAGTTTCTGCTCAGGACATCACTTTTGGATAAATGTTGAAATAGACAAAGACGTGAGCCTAACAAACACTGAAGTGATTCAGTATTCTGAGCGTATCCTTCAACTCAGAATTAATACACCAGGGCAGGGCTCTGGGGGGGCCACACTCTGGTGTTCCAGCAAATTACATTTGTAAAAGTTTCAGTATGAGCACTACAAGACACAAGCCTTCACAGTTCCTTTTTTTTTTTCCTCAGCAACTTTTAAATTGAGCGATGAGATCAGAGTCGCCCAAGCAAGAGACGTCTCGAATCAGACCAACTGCTGGATATCCTCACCGCCTCGTCAACCTCCTGAATCACAAGTGACAATTAGAGCAAAGATTTTTAGATCAAATATTCTGTGAGTGGGGGACATGGAGCATCTCTGTAGTTTCATTCACAGAATGCCAATAGACTGCAAGAAGAATCTGACAGTGTTTGAAATACAGAAGCCCTGTTTTCTGCACTTAAGAGTGAAGGTGACGGGCGATAATGAGCTGCACGAAAAGCTGGTGCAATAAAATCCTAAAGCCACAAAGTTTATTTACTTTAATCCCCTTCAGAGGTGCATAATGTCCTGTTTACTGTGCTTGTGTGTATCAGTGTGTTAATTTGTCTGTTCTCTTCAAAAACATCATGAACCACTAGATTATAGATTTGAATTAAACTTTCAGGAAGTAATTATTGGATGTACATGTACAACTTTTGGCATCAACCCGATTCAAGCTGGCTGCCACGCCTAATCGACATTAGCCGAGCAAAAACTGTTTAACTGTCAGTTCTGCAGCTGTTGAGCTCATTTTTAATGTTATGGTAGTTGAGTCATCCCCAACACAGTTTAAAGGCATACTATGCAGTTTGGGCTTTTTTTTAGCACCCCCTAGTGTCCATTTTACATTACTGTCATAAAAACGTTAGCATCATCTTCATTGCTTTCTACTGGAGCAGTTCATCACTCATTCAGAGACATCAGCTGTGTTCAAGCAGGAAGAGATTAAAAAAAATCAGGAATCATGAGCTAAAAACACTCTGGAGCTAGCATAACAGCTAGCTACATTGGGTTAGCCTAACCCTCGCAAGACACGTGACTTTGTGAGACTTCAGGGCACCAGACCAGAGACTCAGAAGTTTGCAATCGTGGTATTCTGGACACAAGCAGCAGACGGGGCTGAGTGACTTTTCATTAACCCTGTAAAAGGTCATATTAGCACAGACTGGCTTAAGGAAAAGATTAAAAAATATGAAAAAGTTACATAGTGTGCCTTTAAGCTCTAACTCTGAACTCTAGATATTTGTTTAAATTTATTGCCGGTTCAAACTCCTGGAAAGTTTTCATTGGAAATATCTAGACATATCTAAAATTGATCCAATTCATTATGTTCCAGTTCCAGACGACTTTACTAATACTGGGCTAAACCTTGGTGTTGTCATTGTTAGGAGTCCTCCCTAACACCTACTCCAAGCACTAGACATTGCACAAACAACTTTCCTTAAAACCTTTGGCGTTAATTGTTGGAGTCAACCCAGTCTGTCTTTTTACAAAGTAGCTCATGAATCACTGAACAAATTTTAATAAAACTCTCAAAAACACATCATCGGATGTTCATCTATAGCTCACTAACTTTTAGACTCAACTTGATTCCAGATGGTTACCAACCAACCTTAGAAAGCACAAAAATGTCTATTTTACAGATATTGGGCTCACTTTTTAGGGTTAGTAGCTGAGAATCATTCACAACACATACAGAGTGCCAACAGTGATTTATAACAGTGCCTGTGATTTTGAAGAATTAAGCAAAATGGCCATAACTCCATTATTTAACATAAAATCATAAAACTCCAGCATTAAAGGTATTTCTTTTTGACTTATTAAACTAATTAGTCACATTGTTTTTTGTGTTCTCCAGGATACCAGAGGGTCAGGCAGAAGCTGGGTCCCTGGCAGCAGGAAGGCTGCGCTCCCTGGAGGACCAGCTTACCCGAGCCAAACAGAAGATCCACAGCTTCCAGAAACTCACCGGAGATGGTAAATTCAGCCACATTCAGGGTTATTTGGTGCAAAAATCACAACATATAGCATATTGAAGGTATGTGCTCTGACTATTTAAATATGGTATGAAACCATTCAGCTGCTTGTGTGAGTGTCTGCCTGCAGGGTGAATGTCAGTCCAGACCAGTGTTAAACCTGCTGTAGCCCAGCAGTGACGATGGCACAGCCACATCAACAATACGCAGGGCCGTGTGCATTTGCTTTTCTAAGCAGTGGTCAGAGGGGCAGGGAAGCTGTCAGGTGAGTAGGGAAACGTGTGAATGAAGTGGAAGTAGTGTGAATCTCCCGCTGGCAATGCAAGAGAGTGAGAGGAGAGGAAAAAGACAGGGAGGAAACAGAAAAGGACATGTGAGCGTGGAGGGCAGCACAGGGTCAGTCTTTCCATTTTGCCGCAGGGGGAAGAAAAAGCTAAAAATACCCTCCAGCTTTTTTGCCCAAGCGATGGGGTAAAGAGAGAGGAGAGTATGAGATGGGAAGTTTGTTTTTTCTTTTTTGTTTTTTTTTTTCTTTTTCTTTTTAAAAAAGAGCTTCACCACTATCGTCACAGTCTCCTTCCGCTCCAGGCTGTTTCTTTTTTCCGTTTCTCTGCACAGAAACCAGAGCAGGCAACTGCATTATCCATGTAGGCTGTTCCACATTGTTTGGGTCGGAAGGGGTATAAAGTTCCTGTGTGTGGAAAAACATGAGAGAGACGATGCACAAAAGCAGTGATCAAGTGTTTCTTAATGAGGTCAAAGTAACACCCAGAGACAGAGTATGAAAAGAGAAAGATTTTAATGGTTATGTTCCTAAGTCGTGCTTTGTGCCAGGAGGTTTTTGATGCTTACACAATGCTAATGCTCAGACACTCTGGAAGTCCTCCTGACATCAGTTCCTACTTTGTTTCTTCCTGCTGACTTTGTAGATGCCTTAAATCTTACCTGCCCCTGAAATGTTACACTAGCTGTGGGTCTTTGTTTTGTTGGGGGGGGGGTTCTTGTGTATTTTTGAGCCATTCATCCTCAGCACCCCCTTTTTTTCCCTGCAGGCCCTGGGCCCACTCAAGAGGAGCTGCGGAGAAAGGTGGAAAATGGCGTTAAGGAGTTCTGGTACTTTGTGCGCAGTGAGGTGAAGAAATTGTCTAGTGTTGAGCCCAGCGAGAGGCAGAAATATGCTGACACACTCCTGCAGGAGCTCGGACACCAGGAGAGGTGAGCAAGTAAATACATCGTACTTTGGCTCTGTCTTAGTGAACAGCACCTCGTACAACAGTGTGGAAAACAATAGCTACTTTAGAATCATAAAAGCACATCCTTTAAAGAATGTATGAGTTACTACTAACTCAAAAACAGAAATAAACACAACCACACTCCACCAGCTGGGTAGGAGATATCTCATTCAGTCAGGTGTTGGGATTTACAGGAATCTACAGACTCGTCTCAGACGCAGCCTTTTCATCTTTTTCTCCACCCATATTTAGCTTCAGATCATCCTGCATTTACCTGTTATTTTTACTGCAAATTTTCTTCTGATCTTTTATTTCACATAAGGAATAAACAAGTTAATACTCTTTTACCCACGCTTTGTTTATTTTTTGGTGTATTTCAACTGAAAAATTAGATTTTAATTTGGGAACTACACATACAAACAAACAAAAACAATCCAGTTGTCTGTCTCGCCGAAGTGCCTCAATTCTGCACTGCTTGGATTCTCCACTAATGGAGCATTTTAAAGCAGAACATCCCGGAAGTGATTGAAGGTCAGAAACAGCCGGTTGTTACCGCTTTAATTTTAGGAAAAAATATCAGAGTCCCAAAAAGAAAAACAACTTTTCAGCTAGCAGAAAACAAAAAACATTGGATGTAGAAAGAGGTCAAACCTGGGTGAACATTAGCATAGCGTTTCAACGACTGGTGTTTTGCACTCGCTTGTTTACTGTGGCAATGTGCGGTCCCATGTCCGGGGGAGGTGCAGCATAGAGATTATAGCCGACGACGGGAGGGGTGAGAGGTCTGAGACGTGTTTGTGTAAAATAGCTAGCGATACCTAGCTTGGTTGAAAATCACCTTTAACCCAGTTCAGAATAGCTACCACAGCTAATCGATGCTAGCAAAGAACAAAGTGGGTATAACTCAGTCAGTTTTACAGATAGTACAATTTGTTACTAGGCAAGAGTCATCCCTATCACATACTCAACATACAAGGTCTTTGTTTTAAGATGTTAGCGTTCAGTCAAGCATGTCTGTTAGCCAAATGTCTCATAAACCACTGGATAGGTTTTAGTAATAAATCTACAACTGCTATATTTAATGAGTCAGCCAGATCACTGTTTATTGATTTTAACCAACACAAAAATGGCTACAACTCGTTCACTTTTATAGATACTGAGCAGTTTCATGTGGTAGCAGCTGAAAGTCATTAACAACACATACTTGATAATAGATCACATGATATTTTACATGATGTTATTTCCAAGATTTAACCAAAACTCCTTTATTCCTCAACATATGATTTTATGTTGAGGTCTGAAGAGCAGCAGGCTAAATACATCCCATCAAGTGTTGATCATCTTACATATTCTAAATGATTTACTTTAAACTATTAATATTAAATTACTTTTTTTTCCAGTCTGAATCATAATTTAAAGCAATGGTTTGTTTAATAAAAATGTTTTGTCACCTTAAAGGCCAAACAGCCACACTGCTCATCAGCCTGCTGCTGTCAGGGCTTTACAGCGTTTGAACTTTCTGCAGGGTAACAAAGAGCAAAGATCACAGACACACCCTCTCTGAATGAACTTAGCCAAGTGTTTCTACTGTAGTCCTTCTGATGTGGTTTATAGGATCTATTGTTTTTATTTATTGCTGCCTAAGAAGCTCTCCGAACACAGAGATCACATCACATACACACGGTTATAAACAAAAACCATATTTTCACCTGTATTTACTTTCCATCTCCATCTCCTCTCCACACATTAACTAGTATTTTCCTCTGACAAATGAGCCAGTAAAGATAAAAACAAGGTGGAAAAAGCAATAAAATGAGCAAATGCACAGCTTCCTCATTTAAATTCTGCTCAGAACACGGAATGGGTGTGTGTGTGTGTGCAGTCTTTGTCTTGAGTGTTTCCAAAGTAAAAGTCAAATAAAGCACTCTAGTAGTAGTGCTAAAATGTTTATCTGGTGTTTTAGTCAAAACGGCCAGAGTTGTGAGGTGCTTTTAGATTGATTCCTTATTTCATCTAGTCATAAAGATGTGCTATAAAACAGCAGTTCAAAGGTCAGATGTCTGCAACACCAGTAAATGTCCACCAGTTCTCTCAGTAGCCATGTTTTACTGTATTTTATTTCTCAAATTAAACTAAATCTAAAATTGAAACAATCCATTTAAGGTTTAAAGTTCAAATTTGAAATGTTCAGGCAGACACAAACGCAGGAATATTGAAGCACCATCTGCTGATGATGATTATGCGACGAGAAGAAAAGCCACATTCTTGATCTGGCACTGATTTACTCTTTAGATTTTATACAAAAACACGTGTTTGATTTATGAGATGATCACCAGATGTCTTTGACAGATTGAGGGGTCTGTAAGTCATTTTACTCACTAAATAAAGGAAACACAAGCAGCAGGTGGATTGAACTTTTATACTCTGGTTATAAAAGTTCACAAATACAACTGGAATACATGAATGAAGAAATATAAAATCATTGGGAAATCAAAACTTTATCAGACTTTTGTGTGTCGCCCGACGCACACGGAATGATTCAAACCCTGTCTGTCTGTTAAAACTCTGTTTGGGTTTGAAACGGCGCTTTGTGTCTGTCTTCAGCCTTTGTCCATCCTTTCACTCGCCTGACCCTTTTATATTCATGCTGTAATCTGAACCTGAAACACTGTATTTGCTGCTGTTCCAGTGCAGCGTTAGTTCAGAGTAAAACTATTTATCAGTAACCTGGAACCAACCAGGCTGCTGGGATGCCCACAAGCTTCACATAATAACCACATATTAATATTAAAATCTTATTTGTGTAGCATCTTACAAAGTTCTTTAACTGAAAAGGTGAAGCAAGTTCAGTCCATTAGATGTTCACCATAAGAATAAATGCCAAAAAATATCAGACATTGCCAGAGGCTTTCACAAAGAGGAAAGTTTTATGTTTTGTTTTTGAAAGCGAATAAAGATTTGATGTGCCCTAGTTCTGCAGGCCAGTGAAAATGGCTCTCTAATGGAGAGTCTCCCATTGTCACAGACTGACCTGAGAACAGTTATCAGGGCACTGTCAATGGATCTCAGTAGTTAGGAGTGTGCAAACCATGTCAAAAGGTTTGTGATGTAGGACATTTAAAGCTTTAAAGGTGAGAAGCATGATTTATAAAACCAATAGCGAATCTAACGGGGAGGAGGTGTAGAGGAGGCGAGCACAGAGGAAATGTTTGTGTGGTGTTAATGAGTTCTGAACTGGAAAGGGGGTTCTGACTGGAAACTCCAAGTGCATTTAAAGGGTCAAGGCAAGAGTAGACAAAAGTATTCATAACTTGAACGAAATCACCAGATGTTTAACTTGATCATCGAAACTGAGGTTGTCAACTCTTACTCTTTGATTCTCAGCAGATTCAGTGACATTACTGACTGCCAAGATTGGAACCAATAAGACTTTTGGGGAAAAAAACAATAATCTGGCTCATCAGTTTAAAGAAGTTCTGGGTCATTCTGGATTTTATGTCAGAAAGACGAGCTGTAATATTAGTAAGAGTGAGTAGAATAGAGTATTCCTTTATTAGTCCCTCAGCGGGGAAATTTTCAGTGCACAGCAGCGGAGTGACCATGACAAATTTAAATTAAACACACAAGATACACACATGACAGGGCATATATAAAAAATATTGAAAAACAAATATAAAAATCTATAAAAAGTCTCTTTCCCTGCAGAGACACAGCCCTCTGCTGGTAATTCCTTTTAGTTTTTTTATTATTATTTTTCTTCTGTAGATATGTCTCACTGAAGCCCAAACCAGCAGGAGTTATGAAAAGTTATTTGAAGTCTGCGTACTGTGAATTTCACATTTGCCAGATAGAAAAGTTTAGATATGTCAACCTATAAGTTGTGCTAAAATCGAAGATTTGTGTTTGGTAGGTCTTATAAACATTGAAAGTCTTGTATCTTCATAGAAATATCCATGCAATAATGTTGAATAAAGTCATAAATAGAAGGCATGCTCATTCATAATTGAAGGGAGCCAAAGGTTGATCCCTGATGTACACCA
Source organism: Callopanchax toddi (assembly GCA_006937965.1). NCBI lineage: Eukaryota > Metazoa > Chordata > Actinopteri > Cyprinodontiformes > Nothobranchiidae > Callopanchax > Callopanchax toddi. The sequence goes on along the minus strand of SSNR01000020.1, from coordinate 2,954,892 downwards.
CAACCTAAGAAAGTCACTGAAGATGTACAGGTACTGAGAGTGTTTTAGCCACTTTGAGTCACATATACACCAAACAGTCTACATAAGCAGGACTTTGTGTTTGTGCAGGCCTCTCCTGTCCAAGAGCCAAGTCCCACTGGGCTTGTTTGTTTTTTCCTTCTTGCTACATTCTTCGTCCCGGCAGGTGTGCTTTTCCTTACCACCCAGGGTTCGCCGTGGTCCCTCTGTGTGGAAAAATGCAGATCCATTCACACACACTCTGTGGTTCCTGCTTCAAACTGTGACAGTGAGTGATGATACTGTCTAAGTTCACTTGGAATAGCACTATTCACAATGCCACACTGCAGAAATGAGACATAGTACGTTCATCTTCTTTGTGTGCGTCTTTGCATCGGCTACTGAATACGACTATAAGAGCTCTCAGTCACACAGGATGTGACTGATTTGGGTCGAGAAGTGAGTAATAAATTAAGCTTGCATAAGTGCGTGTTTGCATCTGCCCTTAGCTGCATATATCAGAAGTCGTGGGCATGTCTGTGAGTGGATGGTCACGATGTTAGGCAGTGTGTGACAGGCGCACAGATTTGCTGTCAGTGGCAGACTTAATCCAAACAACAGCTTAACGACCAAGAAGAAGCTGTTGTTGTCTGTCAACATCACAAATACGTTAAGTTTTCTATAAATATCTGAAAGAATGTCGAGTGTTCAAATGTTTAAAGCTACCAGATTCCATAAAGTATGTTTTTATGCAGATTTTTGATCATACTTACAAGTTTGTTGACAGATTTTGTTCAAGTAAAGAGATCTTGAATAAAATCGGTTTTATCTAACAAGATTTTTCATTTTTTTTCTACGTGTGTAAATGTATTGTCTCAGCCTGCTTGCCCCTTCCAACCTCCTCACTTAAAACACTTAACATCTTTCTGCAATTCAGCCCATCTGGTTACTTTTTCCTGCAAATGTTGTGGCGTTTCCCTTTTTGGGTGGTTGCTCTTTAAATCAGCACCTTGTGACAAATCCAGCAACTTTTTTGGACAAGCTGTTCTTAACATTCCAGCTCTGCACAAACAAGGTATTTCCCCACACAGTCGACACAGGTCTCCCTGCCTCTGCTGCTCTCTGTATCAGAGAGCAGCACGCAGCAGAATGGATGAGTAAGTCTCTTGCACAGGCACAGCGTTGTTCTTGTGTTTACGCAGACAGAGGCTGTGCAGAGTGTGAGAAAAAGAAGTATGAAGTCATTGTAAGTTTGTCACAGTGATTATTCTGCATAGAAATACGAGTAAGACAAAGGTTTGACTGTTTTGTTTTTAAAATTCATTGGATTCATGACTAATAAAACATAATCTCCAACATTCTTTATGAGAAGAATTAGCTGCTGTAAACAGGTCAGTTCCTGCCATAACGTTGGGTATTTTAAAGCCATATAAGGTTGGATTTATGCATGCAGGCTGATTGTGTAAGCTGTGTTTAGATTTATAGAAGTCAGTGTAAATCTCTTTCCCTGCAGAGACACAGCCCTCTGCTGGTAATTCCTTTGTTTTGTCAAATGTAGCTTTCTTTAAACATCCAGGGAACGACCTTTGAGCTGAAAGAACTAAAACATATTGATCATTTCATATGAATGCATGCTCTGTGACTAACAAGAGGCAACATTCACAGATATACCAGCTCAAATGAGGTTTTCCTTACCGCTTTGTTGCGTTTTAAATTTATTTACCAGTTAAAGTTTTATCATTTTTGTTTTTGTACTATTATCTAGTTTCCACACTGTGAGTGTAAATGTAAGTTTTATTATAAACTTGTGGTTATGAAAGAGTCAGAAAACTTTGTGTCAACTTTTTTGTGTTATATATAGTCTGTGTATGATAAGGACGGTTTTCACAATAAAGCTCAGTTACATGATTTGCATAATTGAAACGATTTTTAAAAACATTTTAAATGAGCAGAGTGAACAATTTTTGTTTTAATGGAAAAATAGGAAAATGGAGGTGATGGGGAAAAAACAGACGTTTTAAAAGTAGAGAGGTAAAACCATATTCAAAACGAGGTAATAATTTATGAAGTAATCTGATTAATTTAAGCTGATCTGAATAAAAGAGACACAGCTTAATGAAAACGGTTTCCTCTGGCGGTTTCCTCCTGTTGAATTTACCATTTGAAAGGCAAAATGAGCAATTTGTCATTTTAGAAATGCTTCTTCAAAAGAGATGCAACAAAAAAAACAGAAAAACCTCATTAACTTGTTAAGGAAGTGATCAAATGTAGGCTGGTAGGAGAATAAAACAGCTAATGGTCAACTAATTGAATTAATTAGATGTTTTATTTTAACCAGTTCTGATATTTAACTAAGCTGTGTGTTTTAGGGGGTTGTGTGGTTTTTTTTTGTTTTGTTTTTTTTGCAATTTTACAAAAATAAACCTAATCTTTTAGTGGTTTTTACTTTAAAGTTTTGCTATTTGTGTCCATAGGTCCATCATGACAGACTTGTACTACCTCAGCCAGGCAGATGGAGTTGGTGACTGGAGAATGAAGGAAGCTAAAGACCTGTCGGATCTGGTCCAGAACAGAATCACCTACCTACAGGTATCTACAGACTCAACTGCTGCATGCCAGCTGGCCTGGATTCTCACCCACACACATCCATTCAGACTGAGCTACATTGTGCGCTCCTCACATGGATAAGCACATGTGCATTCTTGGTCTTTCACTCCTCCTTGTCTCATTTGCACCATTTTATCTGTCATTCTATCTCACCATGCAGCAGGTAAAAGGAACCAAAGCAGCCGGTTTCAGCAGTTGTATCTGACAAGCAGGATTCTTGTTATTTGTCAGCGGTTTAGTGTCAAACACACACACACAAACTCAGAGCGGGAAGGTGATGGATCTGCAGACGCACATGCAGGAATGCAAAAATGTCTAAGCAGTTATGAAAGACAAACACTTACACGCTCTGTGAGGCTTGGGCAGATTCACGTTTGCTCACAGCCCCACGCAAACATCATAACCTGACACTCAGGACACATCCGCTCACCCAGCCGCCTCCCCCACCTCCCTGGCTCTGATTCTGCCGGGTTCTGGAGCGGGGCGGTGCGGCAGCGGGTCCTGCTGCATTAATGAGCCGGTGTGTTTGATGAAGAGGACCCAGTCAGTTTGGCGGGGTGGAGACAGCACCACTAACAGCTGCTGTCACCACTGCTGAGGGATCACACCGCTCTACCAGCTGCCATCACTAATTCATCACAAACACACACACACACTGCCGTGCACAGATGGGTTCACACACACCTATGCAAGCAACTGCTGCACACTAACGATCGAGTTCACAACACACAAGATCAATGCACATGCTCGTATGCAAAGAGGTAGCCTGTAAATTTGGGAGTGTGTGTGTGTGTGTGTGTGTGTGTGTGTTACTCATACACACACAGACAGACTCCTCCCTCCTGTACTGCTGCCTCTGCCACCCACAGCAGCTTCTGCCTTCATTCCTAGTTTAACTAACTCCTTCTCTGCGTCTCCTCCATCTGTCCACTCAGTATCCGCGGCTCCTTCAGATGGAAGGTTTTTCGTTTCCTTCTTTTTTTCAGCCTTTGAATTTATAGTTATTTGTACTGTAATGCTTGTAGCTGATTGGTAGTTATAAGGTCCCTAGAAATAATTCATCACACAATAAAATGGACATTTTAATCCTGTAATAAAGGTGATGTTTAGGTTTTATGATGAATCTCATAATGAAGCTGCGTTGTGTTTCAGTAGGAGCACTTGTTTCCCCTCCCTCCTGTCACATCATTCCACTGCAGGAATTTTTACAAGCGGAGCGTATCGTCTTCTACGTTTCTTATTTTATCAAATTTCATGTAGAAAATGTTATGCCTATTTCAAAGAATAACAAGATGATGAACATTAAAGGTAAATGGTAAATAACTGAATGCAAAATAGAATAAAAAGCTTTCTAAAGGAAATGGGAAAATCTTAATTGACAGAGAAGCAGAGGCTCGTGTAGTTCAAGATCCATCAGTGTTGTCAGAAAATAACATTAAACAAGAGGCAGATATAGCTTTTGAGGCCTTTGAGTTTGAGATTTTGCATCTCTCTGATCTTTATCAATAAATCTGGTTATTTTAAAGAAAAGAATGTACAGTCTGTTGAGGACGTATTCTAGGTATCTATAGGAAAGGTTTTGTTTTGTTATAAAGAACTAGTCGGAAATGACAAAGTAGAAAACATAAACCAGGGGTGTCAAATTGCAGCCTAAGGGCTACAAACGGTCCTGAGAGGAATGTAATGCTGTTCTGCTATGACATCACAACCTGACCAATACACAAGTATATGCTGGTGTGTATACTCTTATAGTCTAATGAAGCAACTAAATGAGCTCCAGTGAGAAAACTTTTTTAAAATTAAATAAGCAAAATCTATCAAAACGAGTAGTGGTCACTAGTTTTACAGGAGTTCAGCAGCCTTTGAAGTCTTACAAAAACCTTCAGGCATGATCCATTCAGTCTGCTATTTAAGATTTCTTATTACTCAGTGAAAGCAATGAAAACATAAGTGTTGCATTGGTAATCTAGGAAATTAAAGACACTTATAAAAAGCCCTTAAATGTCATATAAAAAGACAAGATGACAATTAATTCAGAGCAGATGGTAAAACCCTCTCAGGGTTTTACATATGAGAACAATTTTTAAGTGTATCAAAAAATGGATGGTGTCTTTTGTCTGCTCCTGGTCAGGAGATACAGTGGGGAAAAGGAGTAGTTGATCCCTCGCTGATTTCTCATACATGAAGTCTTTTGATCAGTTGCTTCCTTGGCTTATGCCACCAGTCGTATTGATGTTGTTATATTAGAACAATTTGGAGACAGCATGTGCAATAAATTAAAAACGAAACGGATTATTTGTAGGTTCAAACTCCCATGTCTAAAACAAATACTGTACCCCTGTATTAAAAACAATGATTTTTACCATCTTTAAGAGCAATTTGAATAAAAAATACCAACAGGTTTGTTTAAACTTTACCTCCAGACTTTATTTTATAATTTATTTACCCTCCACATCTTCTTCTTACATCAAAAATGTTCCAAATGTATAAACATTACATTTATAAAAGCTTTTAAATTAGTCTTTTTGTCTCATGAACTGTTGTAAGCTGTCATAAATCCGTCTGGGATCATGACTCATTTACAGCAGAACAGAAGGTAATGGTGACTTAGTCAAACGGTATGGTATCAAGAACTCTAAAAACCCAACATCTAGGTTTTTAATTCCTGAAAACTACTGGTTAGAGATAAAACAATAAATGTCGATGTAAAAATTGCAAAGAATTTCATCATCTATACAAACTTGGATTCATATTCAGATGCGAGGAATCCCAAAACGCTAGCGACTGGAGTTTGAGTCCCATGCTGATATCAGCTGAGGGCACTTTAAAGTTTCCTGTCTAGTTTTTATTGTTTTTGTTGGGAGAAGAGTTCACAGTAGATGTGTTAACTATTTAAATATTTACTCCATGCTTGGGTCTAATGTAGCCCAGTCTGGAATTATTTTTATTTAAAACTCATAATTGATGTTTTTTTGTAGTATTAGACAATAATTAGAAGTTTTAACATGTTTGTCATTCAGTTACAGTGACTCTCAAAAAACTTGGATCAAAATATCAGAATCAGTCTTAGAAAAATGTAGATCCATAGGCAGATTTTATTGATGAAAAGATATTCAAATGTTTTTCATACAATATAAACAGTTATGCAAACTTCTTCTGCTAAATCAAAGAAAATCCCTTCATGTCAACCAGTGCTTACATGCATTCTAAATAATGAGTACCATCATTTGACAAACCTCACTAGTAATGAAAATCTACTCAATAAAAAATACAGAATGAAAGATGCTGAAATTTTAACCAGCAGAAAAATATAATTTTTATTATAATAACAAACTGGTTTTAATGAAATCCCAAACCCCTGAAGATCCTTTTGGTTGTATTTTAGGATGATATTTAAGTTTAGTAAAGATGCTGCTCAGTAACATGTTTGTGAATGTTCATGCAAATTAACCAGTTTCTCCAAATAAAATGTTTTCACATCTTCAGCTGTGAAATCCGTCACCGTGCTCTGCAGGTGTTTTCCTAAAAGGGCATCCATGAGGAAAATCCAAACCCCTGTAATGGGATGAATAATGTACCGTGTACAGATGAACCGTTCCCAACGTCTTCTGGCGCCACAGTTTAGCAGCTAAGAAAAGCCTTTTAAATGCACTCGAGTCTCTCTTTAAACATCTTGAAGTGAGGGAATGCAGAAGCCTGTTGGATAATTACCTGAGGTTATTATGCTGTCAAAATCACTGGTTCTCAGCTGCAGCTCCTAAATCAACAATATAACTGTGGTCAATCACTCTGCTTCTGACCCAGTGTTTCACACTCAAAAGGAATGCTATTTAAAGAGGTACTTAACCTACAGTAAGCGCCCAGCAGTACCGAGAGGCTGCCTGTGCGCACGTCTGGCGTCATTATCTTTGAACCCGTTCCTCTCAGCGCTTCAGAGCCTTTCCAGCTTCACCATTAGTAACCCAGGATCCAGTGGCGTCCTTCTTCACATGACTCATTCCATGAAATGATCTCATGCAGATACATCGACAGACACACAGAAAACAAGCCCCTTAGTGTTGGGATGTCACTGTAGATTATCAGTGGGTTCGCTTACACCTGTGGGGCTACCAGCTTGTAACTAAGAGGAAATACCTGTGTGGATTGTTCTGTCAGCTCAGCGGCTGTTGATTTCTGTTCGTGTTATTGAACAGCAGTAGAGTTAATCAGTTTTGTGCACCTGAAGGTTCTTCTCTTTTCTTTCTTTCTTCCTCTCTTTGCCCTACCTCCCGTGGCCCCCGTTGTCTTTTTATTTGTTTCATCTCCTCTTGTTTTTTTTTTATTCTCTCATTGCTATTCCTTGCCTCCTCTTTCTTCCTCTACTCTCCTTCTCATGGCAGTGCGTGATAGGCAGCGTTAGCCGGTGGGTGTTGGGCGGCCTGATTACTGTGAACTATCCACAGCTGCAGCAGCCTAATGAGGAAAACACTCCCATCAGCGGGTAATTGCTGTTTAGGAAGCCGCTTGGCACGAGCGTTTCAGTCGTTCAAACCGGCTACAGATCACAACCCGCCTGGCAACTCGTCGTTAACGCAGCGTGCATCACACTGCTGGCTTCCACATTTTTCTTAGACAACTTATTGTTTCTTCACTAGCTCCACACATTCAGCACGCTTCCCCCCAGACAGTATGATATTGAAGCTAATTTTTGAGTTGATGAATTGAGAGCGTGTTGGAAGAGGAGAGGGAGGAGGAAACAAAGAATAGTGAAAGATGGGAAGAAGAGTATGCATGGATGAACGGCAAAATATATAGAGAATGGGTTTAAGAAAAATGAGTTGGAAGATGCAAAAGCAACAAAAAGGAGATTAGGACAGAAGAGATATTAAAGAATAAAGCTGCTGGTATTATTTTTGGTTAAGAAATCCCAGAAAAAGACCAAACCAAAGAATGAGTCAGTTTCCTTCTGAGGCATTCAGCACATTTTTCCAGAGCGGCACTTAAATACCACCCAAACAAGACACAACTGGGTGTTTTCAGAGTACTTTATCTTAAAGGATGCTAATATATGCTAGTAAATATGTATTTGAGCTTATTATTATTGAAGAAACAGAAAAGTGTGACTCATTACTTTGATCTGAATGGTGTTTGAACACCGATGATGCTTTTTCTTGTTTAAGTAAAATGTAAAAATCTTTTAACAAGAAACATGGATTGATGGGGAGGAAGGGATGGGTGAGGATAAATTGATTGAAGAAATGAAATTTGACAAGTATTGTGAGGGAAACAAATGACACTTGAATAAAGGACGTCAAACAAGGGGGAAACATAACAGGCAACAATAAATCGGAGTTCAATATGAGGCTGGCAATGCAAACAAATAAAAGCTTTGTGTTATTACAAGTCAGAGAGCAGCTCTCCGAGAGATGCAAGGTAAAAAAAAAAAAGTCAAGCAATAAAATGGTTGAAGCATTCTTTCCTTCGACTTCCAGAACCCTCCGGATTGCAGTAAGGCCAGGAAGCTGGTGTGTAACATCAATAAGGGCTGTGGTTACGGCTGCCAGCTCCACCACGTCGTCTACTGCTTCATGATCGCCTACGGCACCCAGCGCACGCTCATCCTGGAGTCGCACAACTGGCGCTACGCCCCCGGAGGCTGGGAGACCGTCTTCCTGCCCGTCAGTAACACGTGCTCCGACCGGTCCGGAGCTTCCACGGGGCACTGGTCAGGTGAGTGCACGGTCCAAATCAACAGAACCTCAATGAGATTTCTAGCCTTAAAGCTGCACACAACAAGTTACTTTATTATCAAAACACCTTCACTGCTTTTGGACTGCCCCAGCTAATGTCCGCTGCTTTTTGCTTCTACAGCAGAAACAAAGATTGTGTCTCTGGGCTGAACATGGATGCAATTTCCATTAGAGCGTTCTGGCTGCCAGCAGCAGGATAAGTTGCTCTTCATAGATTTCATCGCCAAAAGAGTCTCACGACTTTATTTCTATAAACAGAGCACTCCACTCCTGTCTTGTTTGCACTTGCCGTTTCTAATACACAACTTCACTTTATCATTTCCTCCATATATGGCTTACATTCCATTACAGATTTAGCAGAATATCAGCAATAAAAATAACTGATGTAAAAATATATTTTCTATATATTTTATCACATTAAAGGCTCATCTCTAACAACACAAACAATTTTCCCTGCCAAAAATCCATTCTGACCTAAATACTTAATGTCATGCTGAATATAAAAATAGTGCTTTCCTAAATCCACTTGTATTTTTTGCTATGAATATTTAATATCAATAATAAACAACCCTTCAATAATGCATCACTCATATTTAGCCCTAAATGTACTTTTCCTTCCAGAAGACACTTTCTAGCCTGAACGAATCATGAACATCAGTGTGGATTCTGGGAATTTGATATTTTCCATATAAACTTCATATTTCTCCTTCTAACTGGTGCCTGCAGCACTACACCTATATGAGCTCATGCTTATGGTATTTGGGTTGGTGGTGTCCAGCGAAGCTTAAAGTCTTGGGAAACTTTAACTTGACTGAAGAAACAAAACGGTTTCAGAATTGACTTTTTAAATTAGGCTAGGGTTAGATTATTTACCAGTAGTATATTTAGCCGTAGATGTTACAAAGAAATAAGATATTCAGTTATAAAAGGAAAACAAATACTGTGATGGTGGATTTAACTCTTTATAAAGACTTATTAGCAATGTGTGTAAACTTTAACCAGCAATAATTACCGTCACATGTCTCTGAGACACTTATCTTAAATGTTTTTTTTCTATAGCACATTTAAAGTGCTTTACAGAGTAGATATACATTAAAAATAAACATTTAAAAACAGTAAAATGTACAAACACAGGAAAATGTACTAAAGCAAAACGAGGGCATATCTAAAAAGACTTGAGGGGACTCGAACTAAACCTGAATTAAGAGCCAATGTAAAGAAGACCTGATCAAACTGACTCTGCATGAATCTAGAGTCGAGGAGCTGCCGCTGCAAAATCACCTCTAATCTTTAATCTAGACCTCGGCTGCACTGAGAGCGTCTGACCAGATGACCTCAGAGGTCTTTGGGGGTTGAAAAGAACAAGCAGATCGGTTAAATAGTGGCCAGTAAAAGTATCCTAAAATCAATACAAAAATGAACAGGCAGCCAGTGTGGATCTGCTAACAGTGGAGCAAGTGGTCATGTGATCTAACACTGATTAAAAGACGAGTTACAGCGTTTTGGACCAACTGCAGGCGATGAAGAGAAGACTGCTCAAGGCCAAATATAGAGGATTGAAATAATCCAGTATGAAGGTGAAGAAGGCATGGAACAGTTTTTCAAGATTTTGTTTTGGGGGGAAGATTTTGCTTTGTTTGGCACTTCTGATTAAAACTGGTGTTAATGACTTAAAAATTAGTACGACTAATGGAGAAGGAGAAGACGGACATTGATGGTAAAGAAATCAGTAATGAGTTCAGTGAACTTTCAGTAAATGTACGGGCGAGAAAACAATAAGACGACAAATTAAAAACAATAGTACCATAAATAATGTCGATAATGGTGTTTTGGTGTTGAAGCAGGACCCAAGTGCAGGTAGACGGTGGAGGCAGGAGGCTGGTGAACCGGAACAGTTACATCAGGGAGGGAGACGGGTGAAACCAGGAGGACAGCAGTACAAACAGGATCTGACGAGGGAGCTTAAATACATGAGGGAAGCTAATCAGGGGAATGAGACACACCTGTGGAGGATTAGTGCAGGAAGACAGGAGGAGAAACAGGACAACACAGGAGGAGCAGGTAAAACTAAGCTAACCAAACACAAAGGGAACGAGACACACCTGTGATGGATCAGCAGGGAGACGGGAGGTCACAGGGGAGGAGGAGCAAGCAAAGCTAAACTAACAGAACACAAAGGGATCATGACAATAGGTCAATAGGACAATATGGTTTAATGACAGAAAAAACAATGATATATCGTTAAAAATGGATGGAATGGAACTTCAAAGGGTTAAAGAAACCACATTTGTATTGAGTCATGTTTGATGAAGGTCTGACCTGGAAGTCACTTATAGATTATATCAGAAATCAAACTGCCAAAGCATTACATAAAGTCAAGTTTGTACTGAATACTTCCGGGTTGTTGACATTATATAACTCACTGATTGTACCGTACCTATTGTGTAGAAATCTGGGGATCCACATATAAAACTTTGACACAACCTTTGTTTATTTTACAGAAAAGAACATTGAGGATCAATAATTATAATCACTGTAAAGATCCCTCTAACCTGGTATTTAAAAATGATAAAGTACAGACATTTCATGATGTAGTTGATTGGAAAATACTGCAAACAATGTACAAAGCTAATATAAGTACTTTACCAACAAATATTCAGAAAATATTTGTAAAGAGAGAAATTTGTTAAATGTTGATGGGAACAAAAAACCTCGATTTAGAACCAGAATAAAGGAAATGGGTGTTTCTGTAAACGTCATGAAACTGGAACAGGCTTAACAAGGAAATAAAAGAATCAAAAGTCACTAAATATATTTAGAAGATGTATTAAATTATGTGTATTAGGAACTATGTGAATGTAAATTAAAATGGATCTCTGGATTATTTTTCTATGTATCAAAGTTTTCTAAATGTTTTAAATGATATTTCAGGTCTAAATTATGATCTATGGGTTGAGTTCCACAACATCTGTCATTCTGATGAAGACCCTCCTTCCTCCTAGAGACCCCTTTCCATTATTTCTTGCCGCCGACATTTTTCAGCCAATGAAATTCAAATTTCTGCATTCTCTCAACATGCACGCGCATCGACCAAACCTGTACCAGTAGGGGGCGCTGTCGTACAGGATGCTCCGTGTGTTTCTCTGTTTGCCGTCTCGTTCACTGAGGTCTCACGGCTCATTTCTACTAAAAACCTACCCATTCTCTAGCTAAAGATGGATTTATTTTTATTTTTAAACCTTTCACCTCACAGAATGGCAAGGCTTGACAGGATTATGCGTTTATTTTGGTCAGAAAGTTCATCCAGGGCCGAGTCAAGTTCAGCTTCAGAGTCCAGCAGCAGCTCGGTGCTAACAGAGCTAATATCAGAAGCAGCAGGGACAGAGAGGGCTCATCAGACCCTCGTAGTGTTGTTGGAATAAGATTGTGAACTGTGAGTGATTAAACCCTACACATTGAGCTGTACAGTTCATGTCCGAAGTATATGCGCCGCATGCACGCGCGCACACGCGACCGGACACGCGTGTCGAGATGTTTTAAGGAGGAGCCTTTGGACGCTAGATTCAAAAACTGCTCTCTTGCTGAAATAATCCAGAGTGCGGCTTTAAGCTAATGTATGTGATTAAATCTGAAAATTAGACCAGGAATGTGATAGAAAAAAATCCATGTTTGTTTGAAAGTTGGCAAAAGAATGTCATTTTAAAAAACAAATTTGTAAAAAAAGGCAGAAATATGAGATATTTTCTTCTATCTGTTCTTTTTCATTCAAAATTGTTATGTATATTCATTTTTTTAGTATTCTTTTTATTTTTAAGTAACCCTTGGTTCTGTTTATAATCTCTGATCATTACAAGCCTTTTGATGGTCGACTGCTCCTGGGGAGGTTAACAAATATATTCTTCTTCTTGTTTGGAATCCGCATGACTTTATAATAACGGAGTCCAAACTTTTAAAAGATGTTTTTATCATTTTTTTTCCCAGCATAGGCAAGTCTCAAGATACAACTCTTCAGGTTTTCTGAACAAATCGTGTTCTCTTACTTAAAAGGCCCCCCACGACGGTGGGGATGAAACAAGAGTCAAATTTGACGTTGTTGTAAAAGACGGAGAGCCCTATAAGCTGCTGGAAAAACTCTAAATCTGGGTTTTGTTTTGGATCAGCATGGTTTGATCCTGGAATCCCAGGGCTCTATAGTGACAGTGTTGCATATTGTGCCTTTAAATAAAACTGGATGCTCACTCATCTGATTTTTACGCCTTTGCCTGAAAACACCTGAGTAATTTCGACATCAAACTAACTTTTGATCCTAGAGGTGCTTCTGCCACACAGACGTACAGAATCGGATAATTCGTTATATAGTTTTCTGAAATAATTAAAAGTTTTTTTGTTTTGTCTCTCTTGTAGAGTTTTATTCAACTCCTTTTAGGGCTCTGACGCAATGAGTAATTTATGCAAAAACTTTTTAAAATCCTAAATGGTTGCAGGGATATGCGATGATGGAGAAATGAGTCTCTGTTGCACAGTCTGTATGTGAACTTGTGTGCTGAGAGGTTGTTTCCTGCTGAGTACAAAGCAGGAAGAAATCTTTACTCTAACACATGATGGATGTCTGTTGCAGTGAAGAAACACAGACCAAAAGCTGGTATTTTGCCTGAAGCTAGGTTTGTTTGTTTTTTACATTTTCTCCAAATTTTCTGCAAAAAACCCTTCAAAATAGAGAGTATAGTGATGTGTCCAAATCATTAAAAGCTTTAGAGATACTGGGCAGAAGTAAAAATAATATTATATAATAATATAATTATAAAAGTGAAAGATGTAATGGTAAAAGTATAAAAGAACCAGAGAATTAGAAACAACAATGAACCAAACCAACAAAAAAAGCAACGGAGAATGGTCATTATTCAGGCAAGAATCTAGCAATATGATATGCATCATGATACACTGCAACGATACATTATATTGAAATATGTTGCAATACTACAAGTATGGATACAATATATTGCGATATTTATGATTTTAATTGTTGAAAAACTGTCACAGCTGAACAGAAAAGTTAGCACCTTCAGTTGTCCGCTGAGCAGAATCAATTAGCATCATGCTAAAATGAGCCTTAATGCTACGTTGTCACAGTATCTAGTCACATTTGCTCGCAAATTTGTCGTGCTACTCGAGTATTTGACCCTGCTGCTGCAGATTTTACTGACTGCATAACTCCCGTCGCAGTCTTTACTGCCTTTCTTTGTTTTGAAACTAGAATATTTCCACACATCAGCTTTAAAAGCTGCCGGGGCTGGCTGTATCCTCTCCGCTCCAATTATCGGTTAGTTGTGTGAAGTTAGCAACATTTGCCACTCACCGATACTATCGCTTGATCTTGATGCTCCGTGAAAGCAGAGGACTGCTGAGGATTAATGACTGCAGCCAACAAGCGGTCGGAGGTTGAAATGCAACTTGCTTGTAAATTGTTAATAAGAAATCATATTGTGCTTTAAGAATATTGATATAATATTGTGACACAAAAGATTGTGATATTTCAGTGCATCTGTTTTTTTCTTGCACCTCTAGCTATTATGTACAAGAAATGGTGAAAACAGCCAGATGTAGGTCATTTCCATAAATATGGTTGATGTCGAGGTGGTTTCTGGTGCATGTGGGAGACGATCTGGTGTGCATCAGGTTTTTTTCTCCCCTTGGGGCTCAGTGCCTTCCTGTGTTTCATGCTTCACTTCCTGTGTCGGAGCAACAGTGTTAAATATTATAAATGTGAGTGGGAATTACCCCCACCCTGTTTTAGAATTCTGTGGAATTACACATTACCTGCATTAACAAGCAGAAAGGTTATGTATAGTTTTTAGTTTCTTTTAAATTATGTGTTCTAATTTAAATTTGTGTACAAAGCAAAAACCTTTCTAAATCTGTTATTAGTTTGTGTACCTTCCTACGTCAGTCAGTCTCTCATGGCTGTCCTGTTCTCATCACTTCATCCTTTCTGCTCTTTATTTTTATCCTATTGCTTCATTTGACTTGTGCTCTCCTGGGCTCTCTCTTCTTATCTCCTGCTCTCCCTCTGCTGTTCGCTCTCTTATTTTCTTGCCTTTCATGTGCCCTTTTCCACATTTTAATGCGTTTCTGTATTTTTTGACTGTGTGTGTGTGTGTGTGAGTGTTTAAAAAAACAGCCTCCTATACATCCATATATGCCACATGGCTACTCACACCCAACAGATAGCTCACTACAGGCCTTTTAGCATTCAGAGTTGTTTTTCTTATAATACCTTGCAATTCGCAGAAGCAGTCGTTTCTAATGATCGCGCCAGCTAAATAGATGGCATAGCTAATGTAAGTCTTTTGAGCACTTGGCTTCGCCTGTGGTCATGCCTGCTGTGGTAACAGAGCGAGCAAGCACATTCCTCGGGGCGCTGGACCACAAAGGGATGCTAAAGCCTTGGATTAATAAGTAGATGTACACTGAATATTGCATTAATTAAGTGGAATGTTTGCCGATGCTGCTACAATTACAGTGTTTCCATGTAGTGAATACTGATCGCTTCCAGGGGAGGAAATTTGACTTCCTGAATTCTTGGATGGTGGAAAACTTTTGCACATTAACGACTCAATCAAGCTGTCATTTTCTACATTTGTTCTAAAATCTTAGCTGTATCATTTGAAGGTAAACACCACTCATTTTCCTTCCTCGTGATGAGCTTTGCTGTTTTTTGTTTTGTTTATATTTACATGAACAATAGACATATGAAATTCCAATTTCCACCCCCTGTATCCTAACATGAGCAGCCCACTGTCTGTTAAGTGCTTCCCATGAGATCTGGGATGATTATAGACCAAAAGAAGATGCATGCTATGCATCTGTGACGGGGTATTTCTGTCAAGAAAACGTATTGCTTGGGGGGTAACATCAAAGATAGCGATGCAGTCATTATGGGACTCAATGATTTTCTTTCTGCAAATGCAAAATGGTAAAAACAAAACACTACAAGAAAATCCACATTGACACAAATACAAGACACAGACCTCTGTTGTTTGCTCTGCTGCAAAGGTAAAATGGTTCATGTCTTAAAAATATCGATTTTAGTAATTCAAATAAATCATTTAATTCATGCAGA
This sequence comes from Callopanchax toddi, assembly GCA_006937965.1. Lineage (NCBI taxonomy): Eukaryota > Metazoa > Chordata > Actinopteri > Cyprinodontiformes > Nothobranchiidae > Callopanchax > Callopanchax toddi. The sequence goes on along the minus strand of SSNR01000020.1, from coordinate 2,939,439 downwards.
ATTGTGAGCAACAATTACAAATCAGAATTTAGTCAAATGTACATTTGTGTAAAAAAGAACTTTGATATTCATGTGAGATCAGTGGCGGCCCATCAATAGGGGGCGCTGGTCTCACAGGAAAGGGAGGAATAGTTCAATAGTTTTAAAAGAACCACGAAAATGAAACTAAATGATCTATCCACTCTACCTACTATAAGTTCTGTGTATAATCTGCATTTAGGTGTAGTTTTAAACTGTTCTCTCACTTTTTTTACCAGACCAAAAGGTCGTGTGACGTACTTCCTGTTTCTTTGGGGTCTTCTGCGCATGCTTTGGGCACAAAAATCTTTACCATAGACCTACGCTATAACTGGTGCATGTGCACTGGAACCCCCTTCAATAGCAAACTTTTGCACCTAAAGCATGCGCAAAAGACCGGAGTCTCAGTTCAGATCAGGACGTTGACCCAGAAGCTCTTAGTGGCTCGTGGAGTTTTTATCACGGAGGAAACTAAATGGATATTTATTCAAAGAATCCTTCTTGACAACTTGTGACAACCCAGTCGATTGATTCCATTTAACCAACTTGATGGTGAGTCGTTTGGTTTGTTTGTTTCTTTTGTTTCATTAACACTGCATCACTGAGTTACCCCCATTCAAAATGACGTCTCAGCGCTCTCACCCCTCCCGTCGGGTATAATCCTTATGGACTCCCCTGGACGTGGGAGCGCATTGCCACAGTAACAATAGCCGTTGAAACGCTAGGCTAATGTTCACCCTGGTATTTCCTTTTTCTACATGCAAACGTTTTTTGTTTTCTGCTAGCTGAAAAGGTGTTTTTCTTTTGGGGACTTTTCCTAAAATTGAAGCGGTAACAGTCAGCTGTTTCTGACCGTCTCTCACTTCCAGGATGTTCTGCTTTAAAATGCACCAGCACGCATTAATGGAGGATCCAAGCAGTCTGGGAGTGTGGCGCTTCGGCGCGACAGACAGCCAGATTGTGCATTTCATTCGAAACATATGATTTGCTGAGGTTTTTAGAGAACTGTGAGGGAACCACCTCATGCATGTAATCTCAGGTCACTTAGTCTCTGGATACCTGAGATCATGAAGTATTTTATTTACCCATAAATAAATAAAAAAGTGGCATTAGTTAAAAACCACAACTCTAAGCCTGAACAAACATTCTAGAGCTCGCCTGGTGCTGAGTTTCTGTCTGTAAAGATCACTCATTGGTTCCCATGTAAATGGTGCTGCACTAACTGTCATGTTTAATGAACGGTGGAGATCAGAACCAATGCATGTCTGCTCTAATGGAAGTCTAAACTCCAAAATATGAAACCAGTCCTCATGCAGAACCACAGAGCACCTGATCAAAGGGCTAATTTGCCAGGGAAAGTCGGTTTCTTTATGCTTCTCTGTAGAGATATTTCTGTCTTGTGTGCGATTCTGAGAGCAGCAGGAGAAACGTAATGTTCCCTGACATGGAAAGGCCGGAACAAGAGATCTCTTAAGTTCATAACTTCGTCTCAAATGTATTATGAATGGAGAGGCACTGAATTTTGTGTCTGGATGGTGTCGCTCTGGGTTCTCCTGTTTCATAGCCTCTTATGAAACATTTATTAGGCCCAGTGTACATCACAGACTTAAAATACAGTACATGATTTCTGCTTCAGTTCAGAGCCATACACTAAAAGCGATGCTGTGTGCAGGAAACATATGCAAAGGCTGCTAAGTTGAGATGCCTTTTTTGGAAGCTTTGTGATCTAATTAAGTGATGGGAAGATGCACAGCATATCTGCATGTCTGCGCCAAAATGTTAAGGCCTGAAAATAAGCCCATTCCCCCTTCTATGAATCATGCCAGTGTTGTTATATAAGCAAAGACAAGCCTGGGAATATTTTTTCAGTTCAATATTTAATGCTTCTACGAATTTATATTCGGTTCATGCTCCAGCATACACACACTTAAATTTAAGCCTCTGTTTCTGTCCTTGTTTTTAGCATATTTTGTGCCTAGCCTTCCTGTGAAAGGCCATTTTTAATGAGTCATTATGCCATTTATCTGGAAGTGTCTTATGGAGGCTGTGTTCACAGCCGTGTTACGGCCTGTCGCTGGCAGTTTAAGGAGCCACTTCAGTCTGACAGAGCACAGGCCTCAAACTTGTTTTTAATCAAAATCAAGGATTTTACAAACACATAACACACACACACACACACAGCTCAGGGTTTAAGGCTGAAACGGTGAAGGTTGTGTCTGCCAGGCATATCGCTGCTGCTGAGATGTGATTAGCGGAGCTCTTTGTGTGTGTCTCAGAGTGTGAATACCATTTCTTTTATTGTTGTTCTGTTTGGATCCACATTAGTTATCATTGTCACAGCACATTTTTCCTTTCAGCTCAGAGGATCTTCTACATGGGTGTGTTATTGTGTGCGTTTCCATTAGAATTCTTTGTGAGTGGATACATGCATGTCTGCATGCTTTGACTTTTTGTTCACACATGAGGGTAGACATGTATGTTTTTCCATGCAGGCAGTTGGGCTTGAAGGGTAGGGAGGTCTGGCAGCTAATGGGGGGGTTTCTGTTGTCCAAAGGGGTGACCTTCATAATCAGACTCGTTCAGCTCTCTGCTTGGGGCTGCTTCCAAGCAGGACTCAACCCATGGGGGTTCAGACTACAAGCCACCCCCTCCCCTACCCCTCCAGTCCAGGTGCCTTCTGGTCCTATTTAACCTGATGGAGAGATTATGTTGGCCTCTAAGCAAGGGCAGGTAAAGTGCAGCTGCCAGTCATAAAAGCTTGACTCCCAACTTGACATTAAAACATGAAAAGAATTAAAGGCCTGGTGTCCCTTGAAGGAAGGCAGACCTCAAGCAGCTTTTCATGCCAGAGTTTTGAACCTCGATCATGATGAAGTTAGAGTCACTTTGGGCAAATCTTGAAAATAACATTTTGTGCAATCTCATACATTATTGCAAGATTTTGTGTGGTCAGATTATGGGATGTGAATGACATTCAGCCACTGCCACAATATTAGCTCAATATCAGTAAAGCTGATTAATATACAGCAAGTTTTGTGTTCGGACGATTAAGTACGTGCATCCAATTATAATTTTCTGAAGGTTTCTTTAAAATCCATCCAGTGGTTTGTTGAGAACATGTCCACGCACACACACAGAAACACCATCACCTGCCTTTTGACTTTGAGCAATAAGATAAAATAATAGCAGGTCTGCAAATTAGAACACGTTGAAAACATGCAGTGCTAAGAAATGTACAAAAAATCATATAAATGGATAATAAAAACACTTCAAAGATAATAAAGTGTTTAAATATTTAGCCCAAATGATGGCAAAACTGAGAAATTGCTTATTTCTCCAAACGAAACAGTTTTTCTAGGTTTTCTATCCTTAACAAGCCAGTTGTCAAGGCAGCAAGCTGCGATTCAAACTCTGAACCATAGAAATATCAGGTTATTTGATCTCTACTCAAATAAAGTTCACATTTTTAACATTTACTTTCTTATTGCTCCTCTCAGAACGTGAAAACCAAAGATTTTATCAATAAAAGTGAAGTCTGGTGGAAATCTGAAGAATTTGGCTGCCTGATGCTTGTTCTCTGGTTTGAGTTGTCCTAATCAGCTTAATAGAAGCGTTTTTATAGCCGACAAAAATAAATGACCAAAAACGAACCTGTTTGTTTTAAACTTCTTTTATTGAGCATTTGAGTCTTTTCTGTTCACTAATTCCTGTTTTTAATATCCGTCTTTCTTCTTTGACTCCTCTAGGTGAGGCTCACGATAAGGACGTTCAAGTCGTGGAGTTACCCATCGTGGACAGTCTCCACCCTCGGCCCCCTTACCTCCCCCTGGCAGTCCCCGAGGACTTGGCTCCGCGTCTGCAGCGTCTGCACGGCGACCCGTCCGTCTGGTGGGTGTCCCAGTTCGTCAAGTACCTGGTTCGTCCCCAGGCGTGGCTGGAGAAGGAGATCCAGCAGAGCACTGCCAAGCTGGGCTTCAAGCATCCCATCATCGGGTGAGGACGCTTATCTTTCACTTTCTCCATGTGGCTTTACTATTGTTTTTCTGTGGTTTTAAACACATCCACAATAAGAAATGTGTCTGCTTTGTTTACAGCTTCTGTTTTTGCAAATCAGCCACTTTAAAGAAACGTCATCACACTTTGTCATCACTCCGAGGTTTTGTTCTAACAGCAGCTTTTTGAGCTCATCTTGTTTTTGTTGTCACCATCACTGATCCTTGAATAACAATATTTGATCACTTTTTGTAACAAACACTCAAAAAATCATTTTCAAGGCAGATTCAGAAATAGGTGAAATTAAACTCGACATGGAAAGTGACCCTTTATCACGGCATTAAAGTAACAGCCTCCTTTATCATTGTGTTAGTCTTTGTTAATTAGGGCTGTTTACTTCTCTTTTTATGATGTCAACAAATCTCATAAAAAGCACAAACACAGCCATGAATGTGTCAGTCTGTGCTATTATTAAGCATCATTCTTGTAATGAAAGTCGTTTGTTCTGTTGTGTCACTGACCTCCGCTGTCATCCAGAAAATATTACAACACATAAAGAGCTAGACCTGTGTACCAGTAAGGCACTGTAGTTTATTTTAAGGTGACCCCCACATTTATTAAATAGTCTTTAGAAATAATGTGTAGCTGAAAATAGTTCCTAATAAATGCAGTATTTGATCCTTGTTACCAAACAGTAGTTAAAATTCACTTTGCCTGAAAGTTTTTGGAAAACATCTTATTTATGAGCATCATCAATCAGCTGTTTTTTAGTTGGATCAACCACAGATTCTGACCTGCTGATCAACATCAGATTCTTACACGAGTAGCAGAGTGCTCTGCAGTTACACACACGTCTTCAAACGAAAAGTTCTACATGTATTTTTATGAAAAAATACTTATTTGCTCATTGTACAGAACTTCCTGAACAGCCTCAACTTGGAGAGAGAGCTTTTTACTCCCTACAGGACTGATGAGCTAACTGCTAGTCCAAGTGCTGCTAAGACAGGGGTTAAAGTTCTCCGTCGTGGAGACAGAATTCCGTCAATTGGGACTAAAGAGAAAAATGTTCCGTCAGATCCCTCGCTCGCTCGCTCATAAATAAAGATAAGTGAGAATAATGAAGGTCATGGACCTTCAAGCAAGCAGGTTCTGTGGTGCACTGCTCAGAAACGGGTCCTGTACAAGACTGGCCAAAACCATGGCGCACCCGCGGCGCAGTGCTGACATCTCCGTTGTTCAGCCTTTAGCGTGGACGGAGGTGACGAGTCCCCAGCAGAAAGTGCGCTGCATCCCCGGCGCATCAATAAGAATACAGCACCGCAGCGAAACGAGGAGTTGTGCGTCCACGTGAAGGAGGCGTGATATAGACCGGTCTGGAATGAGCCACTCAGTCCAGGATGTACGCTGGGCTGACCAGATGTCCCGTTTTGTGCGGGATTGGCCCGTATTTTCATTACTTTTTTCATGTCTGACAAATTGAAACACTGTCCCGCATTGACCCTTTACCATCTAATGCGTCCTCGACGCACGTCTTCACTCCACAGTGGTTTGTGCTATAAAAAGTTCAATTGGTTTTTGGAAGAAGACAAGTTTATCTTTCAGCTCAGCAAATTGTCATTATGGTTATTTACGTTCCGCAGTTGCATTAGACACGCGAGTCAGCCTCCCTCTCACACACGAGCATAGCAGGTAGGAGAAGAGAGGAGTGACACAGAGAAAAAGCGAACAGAGCAGGAGTATTGAACCTAGCGGTAGTGCAACCGTGTTTCAGATTGGAAGACCTGGGTTCAAATACAGGTCTGAGCGTGCAATTACATCAGATGTCATTTTTCTTTAAGAAAATAAATATTGAATAAAGGATTTATATTAATATTATATTATAGAGTTTGTGTATTTTACTAGCGGTCCATGCATCCTCCACCTGCACAGAAGTCCGTTTGGACCGGGCCGGTCTCAAGCAGAGTTGCGCTCCGCCCTAAATCTTCATCTTTTCATGTTGTCAGCCTTTCAGAGACCTGTTTAAGACCCTTTATTGTTGAATGAGTACCCACAATCCTTCAGTTTGCCCTCAGAGTGATTAACACAAACGTTTGCCTCCATGCAACACTGTTCTTAAAATTAAGAAGATGAAAATTGGGATTCGGTTCTGAATTTGTATTATTTTTTTACTCTAAATAAAGTCTACTCAAGCAAAGCAGTTGAAAGGAGCAGTCCTGTCCCTGAAGCAGGATGTGCTTTGAGCCAACTCCTAAGATGTTCATGGATTAAAGCTTCTCAGATCAATACCCACGAGCTAAATGCTGCTGAAACTCAAACAATGCCTCTTTCCAGCTGCCACAAGCTAACCTTCATCAAAACCATGCCATGGATTCATAACTTTGGTCCTCGTGTGCAGCTGGATGTGAGACGAGTCCAAAGAGACTTTTTCTGGACTCTTTTCAAGTGGGATGTAACGCAGTTTATTCTTAGAGGATTTTTTTTTATGTTCAAAGAATCTCTGATGGGAAGTTTTGAGAATAATTTTATTACCCACTGGCAAAAGGTAAATGTTCGTTATCAAAAAAACTCATGAAACAATTGATGAATTTGAAACTATTAGAAATGATTCAACTGATGTGCATCAATAATTGATTAACGTTTAGAATCAACCCAATTAAAGATGGCTGCCACAGCCAACTGATCATGTGGTTAAAACTCAGTTTTGCAGATATTGATGTCATACTAGCTAAAAGTCCATGTCAACACAAAACCCAACTCCTAGCAGATCCTAAGAGACCTTGCAACATGATGAGTCTCCACAGAATGGACTCGCTGTTTAAATCGGACTTGACTGTGTAAATTCCCACCAGTGGGAGGCGATCGATTCCCTTAAAGAAACCCACACTGCCAGAGATCAGTTTGATTGCAGCTTTCGATGAACTCTGTCATTTTCAGCTGTTTACTTTTAGGCGAATCCTCCCGTCAGGCGCTCCGTCAACCAACATTCACCGTGTCTGCCAGCGTTTCTTGACTCATGAACAATTCTTCTCAGCAGCACTTCAAACCTGGATCAAATTTGTAAAAAAGTCTTGGCGGTTTTTAAACCTGCTCTGTCTTACAGATGGGGTAGGATTTACCACTTTCAGGCAATAAACGTAATGGCTGGTAAGCTGTGAGTTTTTGGAAAGTATTTGGGAAAAAGTTTTTGGTAGTTTGCTGAGATTGTCTTAAATTTCGACAGCGTCCCTTGAGACTGACTCCACCTGTCTGTTAGAAGAAGTTTGAAACACATGCTAAGTCTTGTTTAGTTATGTAATGTCTTAACAAATCTCCGTCAATATGTTCGTGGTTTCTGTGCCAGACGCTTGTCTTCATAATTCTTCGTTTTCTCGTCTTTTCCACGTTTATCTGAAAGCAATCATCTCTGGTCTCCTTCACTTTCCCTTCTCTATTCTCTCGTTCTGCAGCTCTTGGTTTGTTTGTTTTTTTCCTCCTCTGTGCTCATCTGTACCCTCAGTAGCTCCCATCTCTCTTTGACCCCCCCCCTCCTTCGAGCCACCCTCACATCCCCTCATTTGTGATCGTTCTTCTGTCTTCATTTGTTCACTCTGCTCCAGGATTTTCTTCACATATTTTCCTCCCTCCTTCTCTCTCTCTCTCTCGTTCCCCCGGCATACATCCACATTGCTCTTGCTCTCAGTTTTCCACACATCTCTATCGCAGCTCTTTGTGTTTCCAGCTCGCATGCTCACATATTCCATCCTTTTTTCCATCCATATCACTGGGGAAAGGGTTATTGAAATGGAGCGCTTGGTGGAATTAAGTTTTTATCCCTTTTCTTTCCCTTCTTCTCAGCTCTAGATACAGCCACTCCACGCTGTACTGATGTTGCTGCAAAGTGCATTTGTGCTTCTATTAAGCAATACAAGTGTGTGTGGTGGAGGAGGGTGGGCTGTTTGGATCTAAAAGTTGGGTTCAAAGAAAACCTTAAGAAGTGCTGCAAAGAAAATATAGCAGAGCAGCAATGGTGGGGGGGAAAAGGGGTTGATGGAGAGAGATGTAGAAAGACAAGTTGTCCCCAAAGCGCCCAACAACTGTCAGCCGACCCCCGAGTGCCTCAGTCATCACCATCACTCTCTGCATGCGTCTCCCTTTAGACCGGAGATGCAGGATGGCTGAAAGCCATAAACTAAAAGCAGCAATCAGCAGAGATCCAGCCTGCAACAATTTAAAGCTGCGTAATGGTGGTCAGAGCGAACGGGGGAAGTGCTGCATCTGTTACAGGAACGGCTCAATCGTTATGACCACAGTCCATATCAGATCTATTGTTCTGCGTTTGATGTATTCTGTATGATTGGCGTTTTCAATAATACTCCAAACTTTAACAAAAGACATAAAACTTCTCAGTAATCCATTCATCTGTTTTCTTTATCCTCTTGTTCTTGTTCAGCTGGTGATTCGCCAATCAGTCGCTTCTTGTTTTAATGTTTATGCAAACTTCTAAAGTCATCAGCAAATCTCAATGTAAATTATAAAATTCTAAGTCATTTAAATGTTGATGTTCTAGTTTTGGCACAGCACAAAGTATGCAACTAAAGATTTTATTACAGGTTATTTTTTCCCCTTGTTGTGGACATTAAAGTGCCTGTGACTCCATATTTAAATCACTTTATATTAAACAGGTGTAATCTTTGATGCCTCTAGATCAGCGTTGCACCATTATAACTCAAAATACGCTGTAATTATTTCCTAAGGAGCAACTCAGAGATCAGAAGAAAGCGCCGCCTTCCGGTTCTGCTGGGTTTCTCCTTATTTGGCAGCCTGACACTTCTGCTGCAGCAGGGGGCAGTGCCGTCGCGTGAAAGAGAAACGAAAGTGAAACTAAACACTACACGGTCTATGGGCAATGGCGGCGGCACTGCCTCGCTCCAGTTGTCGTGAACGTGCATGTGAGAGGAGAATTTACCATATAAGCAAGTCCGGCTCACTATGACCTCATAGCGGGCTGGAGTGAAAAAAACTGTTTGAAACCTGGGTCTGAAATCTTGAAGAGCTTCTCACTGGCTGTACTAGGAGACAGATGGATGCCGTTTTTTGCTCTTTCTGGCAGGTTTAAGGTGAGAACTCAACGCTGCAACATGATAGATAAGTCAGAAAACACGGAAAACGATGTCATGGGACCTTTAAAGGGTTAAAAATCATATTAAGATGCACTTTTGTTGGTTCTCACCAGGAAATAGAAAAATATAGGTTTTGTGTTTAAAACAAAACTTACTGTAGAAGTTTTTTTTTTTTTTTGGTTTGTAACTTCTTAATGAAAACTTTTGTTTACAGTCTCATATTCTTTAAGAAATGTCCATAAAACCCCAATGAATTACCTTAAAACCTGCAGCCTATTAGGAAAAAACTACTCCCTGTACAACCAGTGGGGGAAATGTTGGGGTCATAGAAAGTAAAAAAAGATCCAGAGAACATTTAAACTCACCACTGAGCTGAGAAGAATTACAGAACCATGTGATCAGTCTTTATTCTTCCTTCTTCATGATGGACTCTACTTACTGAAAGCAAAGCTGAGGATTGCAGTCTAAATCTCTGGAATGTGAGGAAAATGACCATCTTCAGTCTATAGCTGTTATTTTTAACGGTTTCCTTTTCTCCAAATGCAAAATAACTAGATTTAAAAAGTGCAAAAATGTAGTTCCGTTAAACTATAAATGAAAAAGTCTGAACCATTCTCCCAACAATGAATCCTGATGTTTCTCAACCAGTCTCCTAAATTTGTTGCAACAAAGACGAAGCACAAACGTTACATCCGTTTTAGTCGGAGAACCCCACACGGTCCCTTCAGTGCACGTGTCATGCTTGGACACGTTTGAAAAATGGCCTCTGTCGCGTTTCTATAGCTAATACTGCCAGACCCATTACGGAGGGCTCCAGGGAAGAAGAGGTTAAAGACATAAACAGCAAATATATAAACGGTGGGGAAACGTGACAGAAGTCGAGGGCTCATTCTGTTAAAGTCACCAGATACCCGTTTTGTTAAAATCGTGTAATCTTTGCTGAAACTGCTGATGCTCCTCTGGAGTATCATTGTAGCCCAGACAGCTTATTGAAGCGTTCTGTGTTGGCTGCTCCTTAATTTCTCATTATCTGTAATTATAAGCAATAAAGAAAAGTCTTAATAACACCTCTGGCATGTTTTGGTGTCACAGCACGTGTTGGATAAGCAGTGATTCTCTGGCTTTTGTGTGTAATTATGAGCAGTTTTCTGATGGAGGCTGCAATTCGAGCTCCTGGAGTTTGTGTTGTCCTCCTTGCAGGTTCTGATCAACAGCCAGGAGCCCTGAGGTCACTCTGCAACAAGTAATTTATTCAGTCTATATTCTATTGTTGCAATGTTCCAGAATCAGCACTTGCTGCGTCCTGTGTGGGTGTGTTTGATGTCTTTAACGTATGCTTTTACGCCCACCGTGAGAAGTGCCCCTGCCTTGCCAATACTGTATGAATAGACGGGATTGAATTGAATTATTGTAACGGCAGTGTGGGAGAGTGCCGGTGGGATCGGAGCTATGTGATACGTCACCGCGGCCTGAGCTGCTCTGACAGAAAGAGAAAAGGGCAAAACAAAAAGAGGGTTCACGGGAACAAAGAGACTCAGACATGAAAGAAGAAGAGGAGCAGGAATAGAGGGATCCTCACAAAGACTGGTGTCAAGGCCTCTGTCCGATCAGACCAAACCAAACGCTCCAACCTGCTCCACCTCCCATTCTCACCTCCATTCTGTAGGTGGTGTTTGTCACGTAAATAAAGGCGAGCATCCCTCAGCAGTGACTGATCTCCTGCCAGAGGTAGAAATCAGCAGCAGCTTGTTTACTCTTCCCCTCTGAACCTTGAAGGAAACTGCTCTGTTTTATGCTGCAAAAGAGAAACTGTGGTTACCCCCGGGGTCCTTCGTCCCAGGTTCGTATTGCTGAGGAGTAATACTTATCAGGCTGGTAAGAATGAAGAGTCAGGAGACCGTTCTGCGCAGAAGGGGGAATCTTTATTGCTCACAGCAGCGTGATACAAAGATTCTGACTTTTGCCAGTCATGCAGGTTCTATATAAGCATGGTAGATCAAAGGGAAGGAAGGGAGCTACTGGTTGCACAATGTTTACCAGCAGTTCAAAGTCTCTCAGGACACGGTCACCTAGTCCCTCTGCTCTGTTGACAGTTTTGGTCAAAGTGTGGGAGCACATCCTTTTGAATGTGCACATACTTTGTACAAAGTTGAAAACACAGGAACACAATGTGAGCATAAGAAGTCCACAATTCCCCCTTTTGAACTATGTTAATAGTTCAATATGGCGCAGTAAAGCACAGATATATAGCCAAGCTGGAACATCTCCTCTGGGTCTTTTCAGTTATAGGTGAGGAGTAAAACAGTCATGGCAGCCACCCTGCCCTGGGTCGGCCTTCATCATCTGTGGCACATCGTCAGGAATACATCACAGCCTGAACGAGAAAAGAGAACAACAGTGAAAACAAAATCAATAAATCACAAAACCAGAAAATGTAAAAGCATAAAAACTTAACAAAAATTAGAGACTATCCGGAAACAGTGAGCAACTCTCAAAGCTAAACCAACATCCCTGCAACCGTACTGAATCAGAAACTCTGAAACAGGAAATCTCAACCCATATATGCATTCCCTGCACCGAAATGAAGAAGAAGAGCTCAAACAAAATCGACGGCGTCAAAAATGAATCCGCTATACCCGGAGTCACCAGAGTCGCCGCCAGAGTCGCCGGAGCCGGTAACGGTGGAGTCCAATGGGGGAGCTGTGGTAAACAAGTCACCAAGACCGTAGAGTAGGGGCATCTGAAGGGAGGGGTCAGGACCACGAGATTCAGGGGATAGGGCAGTAACAATCAAACGCTGAATAAGGGCTCTAATGCACGGAATGCAGCAGCAGCCGCAAGTGACCAGAACAGCTGCAAACACAGAAAGAGAAAGAAGGACGGACAAAACTAGATCTTTATATTTACCAAACACATCACCCCAAGAGTCGAAAAAGGTCATGTCCACGCCAGAGTGTTCCTTCATCTTGTTAGTCAGAGCAGTCAGGCCAGTAATAGCCTTGGTCAGCGAACCATCCGGGGCAGTATTATTAGGGATGAAAGTACAACAATCCTGACCAAAAATACTACACACACCCCCTTTTTCAGCCAACAAAAGGTCCACGGCAATACGATTTTGAAAAGCCATCAAGGAGGTGGCTGAG
>SSNR01000020.1:2884325-2916110 GCA_006937965.1 Callopanchax toddi | reverse complement strand
ATATGAGAGGACACTACCTCATGTTTTGTGAGTATTCATTCAATTTACTCAATAAAAATGGAAACATTAAAGTAATTGGCTTCTAGTTATGAAAAATACGTGTTTGGCAAAAAAAATCGAGATCGGCAGGAAAGGTTGTCTAAAGATCGGTGATCGGCCAGAAAAATGCAATCGGTGCACCCCTGGTTGCGACGCCCATGGGTGGGTCACCATGCCAGGGTGATGAGTCACAGTTTCTTAAGGGGGGGTGGGTTCCTGCAGGGAGATTCACGCTCCTGAAGGGGTGGGTCCCCGCACATCAAAATTTTTGACATTTAGTTTTTGGGGGTCAAGCAGTTCCCATGGGGGCAGGGGGCAGAACAAAAGGTTTCGCACCATCCATCAAATTTTGACATTTAGTTTTTGGAGGTCACGTACAATAGGGAGATCAAACAATGGAGGTCAAGGGGGCGTGGATGGAGGTCAAAGGCCACCATCCATCAAATTTTGACATTTACTTTTTGGGGGTCACGTACAATAGGATGTCAAACAATAGAGGTCAAGGGGGCCAGGCTGGAGGTCAAAGGTCACCATCCATCAAATTTTGACATTTACTGGTTTAACTACTCTCTCCTGTGGCTTCTATTCTGAAAAGATTGGTCTAAAGAGCAAGTTTTACATCTGGTGTAACCTTAAACTGGAGGGTGAGTGGCAGATCCAGCAGGTGAAGTCTACCAATGAGTGAAAGAAAAGAGTGAGAAATGAAAAAAAGACAGGAATTACTACGAGAGAGGATATACAGGGAAAGATAAAGGGTAGAATGTGTGAGAGTAAATAAAAAGACAAGTAGAGTGGATTAAACAGAAAGGAAGAATAACAAATGACTAAAAAAAGAGTTCAGAGAAACTAAAGATGGCAGCAGAAGATTCAACAGTGGACCTGATGTTTATTTATTAAACTGTGAACAAATTTCTTTATGAGCAGAATCCACACTTAGAGGAGCAGCTCACTCAAACCAATGAGAAATCTAAATCTGTATGTGAGAGTGAGCAAATGAACAGCTGCTCTGGTGAAAGCAGAAGACATGCTTCAGTTCTTAGCAGCTGGTCCCTGCAGTTGGCCTCCTCCTCCTCCTCACATGAAAGGGCAACAGTCACCATGTGCGTACATGCATTGGTGTGTAGGACATGAAAGAAAAAAGCACCAACAGACATCACCAGGAAATATCCAGTGCCTCATTAATCACTTCTACACCATGCATACCATTTAACAGAACATTTGTCTCGTGTGTGTGTGTGTGTGTGTGTGTGTGTGTGTGTGCGTGTGCTGGTCAGAGGTGTGACCAAGTCACTGCTTTGCAAGTCACAAGTCACAAGTCTTTCCCGTCAAGTCCGAGTCGAACACAACCAAGTCCAAGTCAAGTCCAAAGTCAATGACGTGCAAGTCCAAGTCAAGTCAAGTCCTTAACTTAGAATTTTCAAGTCATAATCGAGTCATCTGACAATTATAATTTGACAGTTTTAATAAATGATTTCTAGATAAACCTCTCTCATGAGCTGAAACTAAAACATTTGAAGATCAGTTCAAATGTTTTAACTTCATGTTTCTCATGAACGTCTCAACCTGAACATTTCATGTCTAAATGTTAGATAATGATCCTCCATCATGGACACCTGTCTCTCAGAAGGACACCTGTCTCTCAGAAGGACACCTGTCTCTCAGAAGCAGGGCCACCTTAAACTAGCCGATAGGCCCCGGGGCTGAGAGGCTCAGCAGGCCCCCCACGGCCCGAAAACTTCCTCTTACTGCACTCTGTCTTATAAACAATGTCAATACATATACTACACATGCTTAAAAACTATAAATAATCTGCTCAAAATTGAAAATATATTATTAAAGCCAGACCTATTTTAAATTTAGACATTATAAAAAATATAACAAAATAATGTGAAAATACCACCAGTGACAGCTGGTGGTATTTGGTGGTGGTATGGGGTGGCGCCGCCCCACCAGTCCCAAGAGGAAGAAGAAAGGAATAGTGATCACAAAATATAAAAAACTAACATGAAAAAAAACTAAACGATCCATCCATTATATATACAATAAGTGCTGTGTATAATCTGCATTTACTAGGTGTAGTTTAGAAAACGTTTTCTCACTATTTTTACCAGACCGATAGGTCCTGTTTCTCTGGGATCTACTGTGCATGTCTGGACGGGACGCCATCCCGAGACACCGCATTGTTTTCTGCTCCTGGCCCATGCGCACTGGTAATATTTTCCTGGCGCATGCACACTGGAAATCATCCTTAATGCAAAAGATAGGAGACCGATCGGGACGCAGGTCATAGCGTCCCTGACATGCGCACAACGGTACAGTCAAAACCGGAGAATTAATGCTTATTATTTAAGTATTTAATTTAGTTTTTATCATTAATTATGGCACTGTAACACACTGATAAGTCAAAGTGATTACAAATAAAGTAAAAAAGAAATAGAAAAACGTATTGAATGACTTAGACCGGATGTTGACCCGGAAGCTCTACAGAGCGATCGTTTGCTCCTGCCTGGCAGAAGACGTGAGTTAAAACTGGAGAGAACTAACTGACAAAATGGATATTTATTCAAAGAATCCTTCTTGGCAACTTGTGACAAAAAGCCATTTTATTCCATGGGTCCTGATTTCATCAACTCCATGGTGAGTGACTTCGTTTGTTTTTTCTTTCATTTTATTTATGTGTCTCGCCAATTTTTGCTATTGAAAATGCCTATCAGCAAATGGCAGAGACCTACTGTTTTGTGGATTTATACCTTAAATAGCAACATGCCTTTGTAGCCGAATATTAGAGGGCCATGCATACTGTTGAATGAATGTTGGTTCATGTAGTTTAGCCCGTTTTGAGGCGCTGGATGACACTTTTAATAAAAAACGAAGGGTGCTCTATGGGAGATTTTGAATGTGGTCTAAAACCGTAATTTTACTTATTTTGATGGGACTTATCAGTGGATTTGACTTTATTTTGTCGTTAATTCACTTCATTAGTTGAGCTGATTGTCATGACTTGCTTGGTTAGTGGTTGTTGTCTGAATTGTAACATTAATTATCTGACTGTTAGTTAGAGATGGATTTATGTGTTTGTGGTGTCAGTAGAAAGCTGATTGTGAATATTAAGTTGTGTTTCTGACCTTGTGTAGGTCAGGTTGTTTTTTCCTTGAAACTCTTACTTTTGTTATGACCACATTGTGGTTGTTTTTATTTTTATTTGTATCTGATTATATTGATATTATTCTAAGGTCTCCTCATGAAGACTTTATGATTTCTTTACTGTTTGATGTGTAGAATTAGACCTAACAGCGCCACATTGTTAGAGAACTGGTGGTAGGGACTTTTACCAGCAAAATATTCAGTCAGATGAAAATATTTTGCTTCATTCCTGCTCTAGTGGTGATATGTGATTATTTGCGCATCTGAAAACTGATTTGTAAAAATACGCCCCACCCAAAAAAAATTTCACCAGCCGCCACTGAATACCACCATATACCATAACCTCTGCACAAACATCTAACAGTGATAACAGCAGAAACAATAAGCAGCAGCCAGCAGGTCAGTGCTAGAACCTTCTCTTTAACCTCCTAAGACCTGAACTCTTTCATAACTGCATTTTAATTTATCTTAGCTATTTTGGCTTATTGGGACCTGATGGATGTAAAAACAAAGAATTATCTTTGTACCTGATGTAGTTTCTAAGAGAAATGATGTCCCTTTATGAGGTCATCATTTTAAACTGAGATAAAACTCTATAAAGTCACCACTGAGTCATGATGTGATCAACTTTATTTGGTGTCTGAACACAGCAGGATTTGTCCTGAGTACAAAAACAAAATGAGAGCCTGGTACTGGTCCACTCTTCAGACCCAGACCCAAACTCTCTCCCTCTCTCTCTCCCTCCCTCTCTTTCTCGCTCTCCCTCTCTCGCTCGAGTTTTGACACGGTTCAGGTCCAAGTTCAACTTTTGCCCAGAAAGAACGTATTGTTCAGTGACGATGCTCCCACCCCAGCGGCCCGAATCATTAATGTTTTCTACCTTCTCTGCTGCTCCAAGTACTCAGCGCACCTGTCTCCTCCTCCTCCTCCCCGGCAGCGGTTACCTGCTGCGCGGCCGACAGGCGCTACATCATCTCCGCGGCTCCGCCCGGCGCGTGTGTGAACAGACTCTGTCCAACTTCTTTATTGGCTGGTTTAAAAACATTCTGTAAGCTTTGGTATATTCTGTAATGTCTCATGGAGCAAATTTCGTTTCTGAGCACCGCTCTCAAATTTCTTTCCCGACATTTTTTCAAGTTTCTTTACGTCTTGAGGAACACGCCCCAAAATCATCTGTGGTCCAATGGGCCTTTACAGATCACGTGGGGGATGTAGGTCACTTCTAATTTGGACCAATCATCAGCCTTAAACGAGATGATTGACAGAATACCTGACAAATTGTAAAACAATGTGTTTTTTTTTCTTTTTGTTATGCCTGAAATGATAGGCCCCTAAATATCATAGGCCCCTGGCCACTGCCCCGGTTTGCCCGTGCATTAAGTGTCCTTGCTCAGAAGGACACTTCCTTAGTTTGCTCTCTAGATCTTTGGCCTTGGCTAGATGTTCAATATTGTAAGAAAAAATTACAAACAATGTACAAAGCTAATAAAAATACCTGACCAAACGTTTTTTTTAAAGTGGTTATAATTTAAAAAGAACTGAAGTCTTTTTTTCAGTTAATTTAAATAAAATTATAATTATTACTTAATGTTAAAGCTAATCTGATTATCAGTTTGCTGCTGACTGACGCTGAGAGGCAGCAGGTAGAGGAGACACCTGGTCAGAGCATTGAATGTTGTTTATAGATTTAGAGCTTTTGTCCATTTTGGGGGTCTTTAGCAGGACAAAGGACCCAGTGATCTGGACCAGGGTCTGACCTAACCTGGACCAGGGTCTGACCTAACCTGGAAAGTTGATGCTCCTTATCAGATCATTGGTCATGATTTTCACAAGCTCAGATCTTAACTTGATGAAAAGTTAATAATTCTTTGAATTTTCTCTCTTGATCCACTAAATCCACTCTGTTCATCTGACTAGCCTAGCATACTCACCTCTCTGACTGCAGCACAGGAATATCTGGACTACAGCCAATCAGAGGGAGGACCGGATCCGGTCCGTGAGCCGCTAGTTTCTGACCAATGAGTCACAGAGTGTCTCCAGAGCTCTGGTTCTGTCATTAAATCCACGTCGTCATTGTGAGTCGACGCGGGGTCCACGCAGGCAGGGGCGGGGCCACAGGGGTGGTGCTGACCACCCTTGAGATCTGATTGGCCACCCTGTCTGACCACCCCCACCAGAGCTGTCAATCAGTTTTTGTATATTATATTGAAAGGTTTTGTGGAATGTTTTGCCAAAATCCACAAAAACAGACATATAAGCTGTTCTAATCTTTGATGTTTTGTCAATAATATGCAGAAACTCCTGTAATTCAACATTATTATTATTATTATTTTGATGTTTGAAAGCTCATTCATAGGCAGATGATGTATTGATGTGCTAAAATGTTCATTTGTATTCTATTGTGTTCTCCCTGATTTTGAATCTGCTGCATAGTTCTTGCATGGTAAACAGATCCATGTGTTTTACTTCAGTAAGTAAATAAATTAAAATAATCAAAATGTTGGTCTGCTGTTTAAGACTGCAGAACATTTAAATACAAATGACTTTAGTGTGCCCTTCTATAATCTTTGCCCCTGACTGCCAAGAGAAAAGTTCTAGACACGCCCCTGCAGCAGCACGGCGATCAGCTGCTGTTTAGTTTCTCTTTAGCAGCAGGTCACTCTGCTGGCTCTCATGAAGCTGAGAGGTTACAGACTCCTCCGGATCGCGGACTTCTTAATAGAAGGGCTCCTTTAGGATCTGAATTTGAGTTCTCCTGGTCTGTCTGCTGCTGAACTTCAGAGACACGTTAAGCGTCGGAGAGTTTCTCCTGCGATCAGCTGATCGCTGCGGTGCGAGGGAGATTTTTAGCAGCGCCAGTGAGGGATGAGGCCGCATTTGCGCCAAATAGGTCTGATTTAGAGCCGTTTTCAGTGCTAAAATATCAAATATCTTCAAGTCATCATCAAGTCAACACACGCAAGTCGAGTCAAGTCGTAAGTTATTGACGTTCAAGTCTGAGTCAAGTTGCGAGTCTTTCTAGATTTTACCAAGTCGAGTCAGAAGTAATCAAAATGATGACTCGAGTCTGACTCGAGTCCAAGTCACGTGACTCGAGTCCACACCTCTGGTATTGGTTGAAGGGGTCATCACTATTTTCAATCCACTGACATTTAAACATTTTTACATGAAATCTCAACACATACTCATTTATTGTGATAATGTTCTATTCTTCATGTTGTTTAATTTCACGTTTGATAAACAGTCTTTACCCAAGATCACTTTCCATTAAGTAGTAAGTAAGTAAAGTTTATTTATATAGCACCTTTCACAGAAAAAAATCACAAAGTGCTTCACAGAAAACAGAATCAAACATGATAAAACAAATAAAATTAATAAAACAAACAAAATATCATTACAAATCAAAATCATTAAACAACAAGAGAACACAAAAGAGTTATTTAAAAGCAGTTTTGAATAATTGGGTCTTCAACTGCTTTTTAAAGGAGTCCAGACTGTCTATACAGCATAAAACTAAAGGAAGGTCATTCCAAAGTCGCGGTGCAACAGACTGGAAGGAGCGATCACCTCGACTTTTAAATCTGGTCCTTGGAACTGTTAGGAGATTCTGGTCTGTGGACCTGAGGACTCGGGTTGGAGCGTACGGCTTTATCAGTTCAGTAACATAAAGAGGAGCTTGACCATGTAGGGCCCTGAAAGTTAGAGTCAGGATTTTAAAATGAACTCTACATTTAACAGGTAACCAGTGCAGAGACCTCAGAATAGGGGTGATGTGATCTTTTCTGTTTGCTCCAGTGAGGAGCCTCGCTGCAGAGTTCTGGACCAGCTGAAGGCCATAAAGGGCTTTTTGGTTCAAACATGTGAAAAGTTTGTTACAGTAATCTAGACGGGAGGAGATAAAAGCATGAAGAACCATTTCCAGTTCAGGTTTTGACACCAACTTTCTCAGTTTGGAAATATTTCTCAGATGATAAAAACAGTTTCTGACCAGCTGTTTTGAGTGACCTTCAAGAGACATTGATTGGTTGAAAATAACACCCAGATTCCTCAGGTTTGACTTTACAGCAGAACTTAAATGTCCAATATGTTGACTGATCAGAGGGACCATTCTATCAGGGGCAACAATCAGACATTCAGTCTTTTCAGGGTTTAACTGAAGGAAGTTATTTTCTAACCAGTTAGTAATAGCTGACAGACACTCCAGTAGTTCAGACAGTTTGTAGAACTCTGAGTCCTTGAAGGAGCAGTACAGCTGAATGTCATCTGCATAAAGGTGGTAGGAGACATTGTGACATCTACTAATGATCTGTCCAAGAGGATGGAGATATAGTAAAAACAAAAATCAAAAAGGTTGTGTTGTTCCAGAAAAGAGACCAGCTGATCAGCCACAACTCTTTCTAAGAGTTTAGAGATATAGCTCAGTTTGGAAATGGGCCTGTAGTTATTTGGTTGAGAGGAGTCCAGACTGGGTTTTTTAAGGATGGGTTCAATAACAGCGTGTTAAAAGATGGAGGGGACAGAGCCGGTTTGGAGGGATAGATTAATAAAATCAACAATGCATGGGCCAACTAGGTCAAAAGCTTTAAGAAGCAAAGAGGTTGGGAGAATATCAACAGGGCTTGAAGATTGTTTCATGTTTTTAAGAGTGAGACAGATGTCCTGAAAATGAACAGGTGTGAAGAAGGACCAGGTATGGAAAGGAGGAGGGTGGATGGGAGAATAAGGAGCAGATGGGGGTGAGAAACCTGACCTGATGTTTCTAATTTTGTTCTCAAAGAATGAAAGGAAGTTGTTACAATCAGACCTTGAGAACACAGGGATTTGGGGCGTTTTAGGTGAAACTATCTGATTGATCGTGTCAAACAGAACTTTGGAGTTTTTATTTGAGGAAATTAGTTGAGAGAAGTAAACAACTCTGGAGTTTTTAACCATTTCATTTAAAGATGTTATCAATTTACTTAAGGTACAGTCGGTGAATTTCCATCTTTGTTGATTTCCAAAGCCTCTCAGCTTTACGACATGTCCTTCTGAGATTATAAATATGTTCGTTCATCCAGGGACTGTTCCTTCTGTGAGATACTGTTTGTTTAACTGCTACTACTTTATCTAAGATAGTAGAACACTGCTGATTAAATGACTGGATGAAGGACTTAGGCTGTGCATTTCACCCCCAGGCTTTCAGTGATTTCCTACTCAGTCCAGCCTACACCTCACAATACCATCATTATGACACCACGGCTCCAGAATCCATACAGAATCACACACACATTGCATCACCCTTAATATGGACTGGTCACGTGACACTAAATTTCCAGACCATTTAAAATCAAAAAGCTCTCATTCACAAATAAAAGTAGGAAATCTAAGACCACGAATTCTATCAAATCTCAAAATTAAAACTGATTTTAAGAGATTAGTCAACAAAGTTTTAATAAATTCACCAAAAGTATTAAACAAGTCTGTCCAATAAAATGCGCATGTCACCTAGCTGCTCTAGGTAATCAGCGATTAAAGAAAAACAAAAAAATGAAGTGGTTCTCTTGCATTTGTCTAAAAACCTCAGCTAAGCACATGTTTCAGACCAAAGCAACTTTTGGACAATCTGGTTGTCTGTCTCGCCGAACTGCCACATTTCCTTGGGTCCTCCATTCATGCACGCTGACACATCTTGCATTATAGCTGATGGGAGGGGTGAGAGTTCTGGGATTTGTTTAAACTAGCTAACTATACCTAGCTTGTTCGCAGATTAGCTAGAGCAGCTTTAACAGGCTAGTTAGCGGCTTGACTACAGCATAGGATAAATAGGCTTCTATGCACCTCTCAATGGTTCGGCAGAGCAATAACCTAGTTTCTGTCAAACAATTCGTGCTGCAATTACAACTGCGGGAAGCGGAATCCCCCCCATTCCCCTGACAAATCACACCCTGGCCATAATTGTACCGTGATGCAAAATTACGGAAAAAATGGAAACGAGAATACTTAAAAGGACATGAGGCTGTAATTGTAAAATAAATGGTGCATGCATGTTCAGTTTTAAGTAATGAAGCATTTTAAACCAGAAATAATGAGGCCACCAATGTATCATTCCATTATCTAGAACTGGCTGTGAGCTGTAAAATGCTCTGCAATTCGGGCTCGAATTTCCTGCGCTGTCCTACAGATGTGACGCCAACTGACGCTGCCTTTGTGTTCTGGAAAGCTTCAAATATAATAAGAAATGTATATCCAGTAGGTGGCAGTATTGCACCGTTGTGTTGCTGGCCAATGGCTGACTTCCTTCGTTTGAATCTGTGGTTTTTCTCATAATACTGGTGGCATTTTGGCAGCGTTGAGCTGAAAACCTCTTTGATGAATTACACAGGGTTTAACAGAGCTAAAGGTGCTGTTGTAGAAGAGCGCACACCACACAGCAATCTGTGGATGTTTATGGGTCTCAGGACAAGGACTCAAATCCCCGACTGTTTCCTGGCCATCAGTTCGCTTACAGTGCATCAAAGGTGGCTGTGCTGCACACGCTGCTCCAGAGCTCCACTCCGTGAAGCAAATTTGAGAAATCTAGGGTGATAGAGGCAGTGGAACCTGCCTCCATCAACCTAGATTCCTCAATTTGCCTCCGGGAGTCTGAGAACACCAATTGATTACAGCTTTCATCAATACGGGCAGCGGAGCCGGACTGGAACAGCAGCTACTGAGATTAGTTCTGTTAGCTCGACTCTCGCGGTCGGACCAGTGTGTGTGTGTTTGTGTCTGTGTGTGTGGCGTGGGGCATTGTTTTACCATATTTCCTTTTGTATTAATAAAATGTATTTTTATTTATGGAATCAAGTCTCAGCTTACCTTTTTAAAAAAGTTTTTTTATTTAAGGATCCACATTAGTCTTCACCTTAGTGAAGACTATTCTTCCTGGGGTCCTCTTCATTTAAAATAGAAACATATACAATATTATATATACAATATATAAAAAGAGCACATACAAAGCATATAGACAGATGTAAAAATAATAAAACCAAAACTAAAATATATATAAAAACTATTTAAAAAATCTGATTAAAAAATAATAAAACAAACTAGGAAACGAACCCTGATTGTTTAGCTACAACTAATATTTAAAACATTCTGGAATACCAGTCTCTTAAGATGTGCTTTGAACCTGCCATGATCATTTATTAATGTTATTTCAGGGGGAAGGACATTCCAGTATGGAACTGCTCTGTAAATAACTGTTCTTTTTAGTGCATTAGTTCATGGCAAAGGAAGAGTAAAGGTAACACGAGAGGCTCTTGTGTTAAAGTCATGTCGCATACAGGTAGCAGCTCTCTGAACAAGCTGAAAGGTTTATACGACTTCTAAATTTTGTGCAAGGACAAAACCATGCTACATGCTAGTCTGTCATTTACCTCAATCCATGACAGACTATGATGCCTTTGGTTGAACCCTTATGATATGAACTAGTGAGAAGTTTGTGCATGCTCCTGTTCAAGGCTGTAGCTATTTGCAGCGCCGGGCGCTGCGCTTGTGAGGTCCGTTTCTTAATCTTGACTTCCGTCCCTTTAAGAAGAACATAAAGTTGGAGATGTACAATTCTGATGAAATTGGTTTGTTGGAACCCGTTCTAAGTCGGAACCAGTGTAGGTACCAGATCTACTTGAGCTGCCAGATCTGCTCGGGGCCTGCGCCTGCCGATTATGTAACACGAGCTGATTGGCTGAACGTACGACTAACAGGAGTGACGTTACCACATTCGTAAAAGTTACGTAAGCACGCTGACACTGAAGCTTTTGATTGGTCTGGACAAATTTGCGGTTGTAGTCCTTCTTTATTGGAGTAAAGACTTATATTTTGAATAAATCTTTAGATTTATTTAAATAGGAACTAACAAAATATAGCTACAGAAGAATCCTACAATTATACAAACGGCCAGGCCTGCAAATTACTGTATGTAAAAACATTCACATATAAAAACTATTGTGCTTATTTGGCACAGTCTGATGTTGATTTGATGTAGTTTGTGTTTTTATTAACAAATTACAGTTATAAAGAAAGCATTTAGGCGGTAAGAAACATGTTTTTATTAACAAACCTGCTAAACTCTTTCCAAAACGTGTGGAAGGACAGTATCGACAGGGATTTACAGCATATTTTGTCCAAGTGGCTTTGCCGTAGTGTGACATTGTTAGCAGGAGGAGGACTCCGTGCCGATCTGGCAGCCCGAGCTGATCGGGTACCTACACCGGTTCTCAATTCCCATTGGTAGGTGGATTGCACATGCCAAAAGCATCACAGTGTACTGCAAAATCTGATCCTGGGTTACAAAGGCAAAATATCTGACGCTCGTTCAGTAAGAGGAACCTGCCAATATCCTTTAATTGCATGTTTTTAAATCTCATAAAAAATATTTTCTTAGTTGGTTTTATTTGTTTTGACTTATTTTAATCTGCTGTCTTTGTACTTTGTGCCCGCCTACAGATTTTTATTGTTTTTGCTGACTCAACACACTTAAATGTTTCAGATCAACAAATTTCAGTTTCAAGCAACGATAACCTGAGCAAATATAAAATGTAGTTTTCAAATGATTTTTAATTATTAAGGGGGAAAAAGCCAGGTTGGTTTGGGGAGATTTTTGTCTGTTAACAATTTAATTATCATTTTAAATCTGTTGTGTTTTCTGCCTGTCACTACTTTTATGTATGGTCTGTGTATTTTTAAAATCCACTCATTAATCTCTGTAAATAAGCAGAAATAAATAAATAAGTGAATCAATCAATCTATGTACATGAGGACAAAAAAAAAAGACATTTTTTAAAAGAGTTTAAAAGAATTCGTAATTTTTAAAAGTTTGAAACATGTATGTTTACTTTAAATATAACAGCTCTGTATTATTAATAGTAGCAATGTGCTGTTAAACTCCTCCCTGGAGCTTGTCAGAGTTACTGACACTGGATGGATTCAGTTACCTTTACACTGAAAGATCATCTTGTCTTACCATGGTTGGCCTCTAAAATGTGCCAGAAATAATAACTGACAACTAGAAAACTTCCCGAAGAAACTTTGAGAGGGCGTGCTACTGGCAGCATTAGTGAAATCAAAATGGTTCCTCAATTCTGGTCTGGTTCTGAGACCTGTAAGTTTATTATGTGATTCTAGTCCTGGTCCTGTTTCTGTGTATTGTCCCAGTTCTTGTTCTGGTATCTGTTTGTACCTGCAACTCAAACAGCAAAGAAACCTGTCAATCATCATTATTCCACTGCAGCAAATATCAGCCAATCAGAATCAATTGTAAGCTCACATGGTGCACCAAATTTCATCAAATTCATTAAACTGCTTTTAAATAACTCTTTTATGTTCTCTTGTTGTTGTTTAACAATTTTGATTTGTAATGATATTTTGTTTGTTTTATTGATTTTATTTGTTTTTTATCATGTTTGATTCAGTTTTTTGTGAAGCACTTTGTGATTTTTTCTGTGAAAGGTGCTATATAAATATTATTTACTTACTTGATTGATTGATTGATTGATTGATTCTTTTAATGACCACACAGCAGAGCTGGTGAAATTTTTTTTCCAGTAAAGTATGGTTTTTTACATGCTCCAACATTAACATATACACAGACAAAACAACACATAACAATTAAGTGCCCAGAGCGTGTGGACCCAGCTTATCGGCTCTCCTGGTTCAGCATTCTTATGGCAGTGGGTATGAAGCTGTTCTTAAAGCGGGATGTTCTTGAGGCCGTTGCCCTGTATCGCCTTCCGGATGGGAGTAGTTGAAAAGCATTGTGTGCCGGGTGGGTGGGGTCGGAGATGATCCTGTGTGCAGTATTTAAAGTCCTTTTGCGGTGTAGCAGGTTTAGGGAGGGTAGGGGTAAGCCGGTTATTTTCGTTGCTCTATTGATGATTCGCTGTAATTTGTTTTGGGAGAATTTGTCCAGAGCACTGTACCATACTGTGATGGATGAAGTCAGAATACTTTCGATAATGGCTGTGTAGAAGCGATGCAGAAGGTGGGGTCGTACTTTGAAGTTTTTGAGTTGTTTGAGATGAAATAGTCTTTGCTGGGCTTTTTTGTGAATGTAGTCTGTGTTTGTTTTCCACTTGAGGTTATTGCTGATGTGGGTTCCAAGAAGTTTGAATGTGTCGGAGATAGAGATGGGTTCATTTTTAATGTACACTTGAGCTTTTGGGGGTGGATGACGTCTCGGGTCGACGATGAGTTATTTTGTTTTTGCTGTATTTAGTAAAAGATTATGGTCTGAGCACCAGGTCACTGCTTGATTGATCTGTGCAAAGTACTCGGTTTCCTTATTGTTGGTTATGAATCCTATAATGGTTGTGTCATCTGCGTACTTGTATATCTTGACAGAGTTATGGTGGGTTGTTACCCAGTTATGGTGGGTAGTTATGGTGGGTACTTACTTACTTACAACAGGTGATAGTGATTATCAGTCATGTTAAAATCAGTCCACAGCGATCCAAAGAATTAAAAATAGTGCTGTCAGATTTAACGCGTTAATTGCGTTAATTAATTTGGAAGACATAAGGCGTTAAGAAAATTTACGAAATTAACGCAACTTGTGTTTGAAGCAAGGCGGAGCGCTTGTCAGCATCAGATTTCCTGCAGCTCCTTGACGCAGCCCTTGTCCTCCCTCCCAACCGCTCCTCAGATCTCATCAGTTCACTCTCTTCACTGGTCTCCCCGGTAAACGAACTCAACTCTCCGCTCCTTCCACCGTGAAAACCGAAAGTAATCGGCGGTGAAACTGGACGGTCTCTAGCCTTTAAGGTTTATTCCTGCTCCTTCTCCGCCGTACGGTCCGGTTCGGTTCAGTTCAGCACTGAGCAGGTGTTACGCGTCCAGTAGTCCCGGTCTGACACCGAGGTCCGAGCGGACGGAGGTGTCAGTTCGGCTCGGTACGAACCCAGACCCTACCCCTATCTGAAAAGTAAAACCAGTACCGGACCGAGGCGATCCCATTCCCAGACTAGTCTTTAAACAATAGAGACCTGACCCGGACCCCTCATTGAAAACTATGCAGGCCGTGGGTCAGTTTGAACACTGCAAAAAATGATTCTCTCATAGTGTTTCCACATGTTGGAAATATTTTATTATTATTTTAAAACAATACCCTTCTGAAATTGTACATAAAATAAACAAATAGATTTATAAAGTACTGTATTTAGGGTCTGTCCAGTTTTAGTCAGGAATTTTTGTTTTTCAACAGTTTTGAACTGAAATGCAATTTAAATGCATTTTTTTTTATCAATTATAAAAGCTTTAAAAATTATTTTTAAAAACATTTTGGCATATTTCATGGATGGACATTGTAAACTGCATGTAATTTCTTTTTTCTGAAAAGAAGCAATTAAATGCGATTAATCGCGAATAATTTCTAGAAAAATTTGCGATTAATTAGTTAATTTATTTTAATCGATTGACAGCACTAATTAAAAACAAACAACATTAAAACAGTATAAAACATGCAATAATAATGTATCAAAACAGGGAAAAAAAACATGCAAATAAATAAAACTTAAAATCAAAACCAAATTTTCACTGTGTGACAACAAGAACACCAAAGAGCACAAATCTGAGTGTTAGTTCTGTGTTTTGGATTGTACGTATTTCCATTTTCCATTGTTAATCAATAGATTGAGTTGATGTTCAGTTAATAATTGTACAGTTAATGTTTTGTACATTTAATTAATGTACAGTATAATGTAAATTGTTTCTTTCTTTATATTATGAAGAATTTCATGTTAAAATATTGTTGGTCAATTTGATTGGCTCGGCCTTTTGCCTTAAGAAATAAAAAGTCATGGGATCATAAAAAAAATCTGTGTTTTTTGGTTTTAAAGTACCGATTTAAATACCGTTTAGGAACCGGTACCGTTTTAAAAGTATTGAAATGGCACCGGTACCGAATGAAACCCTTTCAATCCCCAACCCTACTTCTGATGCTACATCCAGTAGGATGAGGCTACATGCTCACAAAGTTCAAATCATCACTAACTGACATGTAGAACCTTTGGATGTAGTGGAACGAAAGATTCACATCACGGTTGAAACTGATGCTGTTATGTCAACATGGAGCAGAAAGTAAGAAAAGAAGAGAGTTTAGAATGTTAATTTGGGTTTTAGAATGTTTTTACGATTCCTGTCAACAGAATGTCAGGATCACTGGAACTGAGGTAAAACTGAAGCTGCTGGGATTCACTAAATGTGAGAACCGTCTCTGCACTTTACTCCACCTTCGGTGTTGTTTTCACTGAATCCACAATGACAGTATTGAGAAACATGGTACTTGATATTTTAAGACAGAGAACACAAAGGAACAAGCTCATTGTTTTTTCATTGAATGGAGGGAAATGCTTTTCCATTTTTGCCCGTAAGACATAATCTTTCTCAATACAATTGTTCTCAAATAGTAACACAGTTGACCTTGCTATGGGCCAATCCCAGAAGACACACTTAGTATAAAACCTGCTGAACATAAAGTCTTAGACACACTCAGACAGCCTACCAGGATGAGCTCTACACTTAGAACAAAGCAAAACAGAGGAACAAAAATGGAGACTGTTTTATTTTTTCTCTTGTTTTTGGTGAGAAGTAGTCAGCTGCCAGTGACTGAGTGTGGGACAGAGGCAAGACAACCAGACGTCAGTGACATCCTGGTGCATTGTGGTACGTCATCCATTTCTCTCTTGATCCAGATCTGTCCGGTTCTCTATGCTGGCTACAATGAGAGTCTTCTGATCCTGAACTACTTGATGGACCCTGCCTGCAGAGCAACCCTTGATGAATCCATGATTCCACCTGTTGCTCGCTTTGACTTTCCACTAAATATGACTCACGCCTGTGGAAGCATCATCAGGACCACAGCTGTGTCTGGGACTGGACCATTTACAGATATTTCTGATATCTGGATGGTGAACATAAGTGGTGTTGTCCGATTATCTTCCACAGAAAAAATAATCTACAGTGAAGAGCTGAAGTACTCCTACTCCTGTGCGTACCCTGTAGAAGACCTGATCAACAACACCCAGGTGAATGTGTCAGCCTCCTACATTGCAACTAGGGACAACAATCAGGGTTTCATCAGTACTTTGAGCATGGGGCTCTTCAGTGATGCCAGCTATACCCAACCAATGACCATCCCACAGTGTGGGATCAAACTGAGGACTGATGTATACGTCGAGGTAAAAGCCACCAACTTGACAAGCAAATATCACGTCCTGCTGGACCGGTGCTACGCCTCCATCTCCCCTCTGCCTTCTAACTCCAGCTTCTTCAACCTGTTTGCTTCCTGCTCCATGGATTACTTTACAACCATCATTGAAAATGGAGGGAGCCAAAATGCTCGTTTTACGTTCCCAGCTTTCCACTTCATTGAGAAGCGTAATGAGACCATCTCCACCTACTATCTCCACTGCGTTGCCCATCTCTGTGATGAGGGCACCTGTGCTACTTTCAAGCAGTGCAACAGCAGGAGGAAGAGGAGTGCCTTTGACTCATCTACAGCTAATAAGGCCTACACCGTCACCTCTCCAAAGATTATCATCAAAACAGACACGTCTGAGTTCAGTACAAAGCCTCTCATTGTGGGAGAAGACACAGACGCTGCTGTCAGGCTCAGTGTGGCTGCTGGTGTTTTTGCCTCCACTTGTGTGGTTGCCCTTTGCTTTGCATCCTTTCTTTATAAGAAGCTCAAAAACTGAAGAGGTGGACTGCAGGACAGATTCTGGAGCAGTATTTTAGTTTTTGTTTGTTGAGATGAGTTTTCCTTTATTGTTTGGATTAGGTTCAACTCAGTGAGCTGTATGGACAAATGTAGAGGAGCATGTACATTTTGTTATCACTAGAAAGGTTGACTCATCCTAAACTTAGAATTGATAGAATAAAGGTGAGTGTTTGAAAACAGCTCACTAAGGTGAATCAAGGTTGAGATGTGAGCTGTTTAAAAGAACCATAAGATTACACCAAAACTCCATGTGATATGAGACCTGCCAATAATCAGTTTTATTTTAAAAAATCTATCAAGTAATGTTTTTAAGACGTTATGCAGAATGTTAAACTGGAGAAAATCTGATTTACTCTCAATGGTTCTATCAGCAAATTCCATAAAAGTTGGGACCCTCTAATAACTTATGTGAATAAACTACCTGGCCTAGATCTAGAAGTTTGAACACTTTCATCTGCCCTGTGTCAACTTTGCAATAGCTTATGTTCGGTGCATATTTTTTTTGAAGATTATTACTTTAGTTGTATTTTATTTATTTATTTTTTTTGGTTGTTTTTTTTGTTTAACTTTCTTGCGGTTCTTATTATTGTCCTTTTTTAATTTATTTTTTTTTCTTTTTTTTGCTACTGTCTAATGTGTGGATTATTATTATTACGTTACGTATTTTTGATTGTTTTTGTCTTGTGGGTAATTGTGAAAGGGGGAAAAAATGACTGTTATATTTGACAAATGGAAAATTAAAAATAAAGTGTTTAAAAAGTAATGTTTTTAAATACTCCATTGCTCTAAACATCTAATTGTTAGGAGGTTCTAATTAAGGTTCGGCCTAATCATCATAGGTGACGATCCATTCTGATGATTAGCTGAAGCAGCACTAGATTTCTGATTATGTTTATTTCCTCCAGTGAATCATTCTTGCCAGATGATACATAAATCCCAGCAGTCCATCTAACCTGTGACAGTCTAACAGTCTCTGTGACAGCAGCTGCTGAAATGGATTCACATAATCAGCTAAATTATTGACAATGGTCACAATTTTCTTATTACTCACTTAGATCTTAAGCCAGTACCTTACTGTTTTCATAGAGCCTCTCTGTTGTTGCTTGAATTGTTTACATGTATAGACAAAATCTGATAAGAGTCAGAGTTGCATCAAAAGGCTCTTGAACCATTTTTAGTAGCCTTTAAATGTTTACCGTCAGCTGAGCATATCTGAAACTTCTGACAAAAATATTTCTTTTGTTTAAATTTAGTGGGATTTCAATTAAAAATGAACGTACTGTATTTTCTGTAATTTTGTTTCCAATAAGTTACCAGTTTGAGCCTGAGGACAGTGACTGAGAGTTTAAAGGGGTATTTCAGTAATTTTATAGCAATGTTCTATCAATTGTTTGTCTACAGTAATGACCATACCCACCAATGACATCACTGAAAGTGGGTGGAGTCACTAGGAATTGAAAGAAATTCACTGCTTAGAGCTATATTCAGATCAGGTGACACTGCTGCCAAATGGCAGCTAATATTTTAGTACTGTATTTAAAACAACTCTTGTTCAGATAAGTCAAAGCAATGTGTTAGAACTCTATATTATCTGTTCATAAACCTCTACTGGGCCTTCAATAAATCAGGAAAGAAATCTGTAAAATACTCCACAGCAGCCAAAAATGACAAGGACAACAAGCGCAAAAGCACCATCATCCCATACGTAGCAGGAGTCTCAGAGAAACTGAGAAGAATTTTCTTCAAACACAACATCACAGTAAACTTCAAACCCAACAACACCCTCAAACAGAAACTAGTTCATCCTAAGGACAAGACTCCCAAACAGAAGATCAGTGGTGTTGTTTATGCAGTCCAGTGCAGTGAGGATTGTTCAGACCTTTACATTGGAGAAACAAAACAACTACACAAGTGCATGTCTCAACACAGGAGAGCCACATCATCAGGCCAGGACTCAGCAGTCCACCTCAAAGACAAGGGACACACCTTTGAAAACGACAACGTACAGATTTTGGACAGAGAAGACCGATGGTTTGAGAGAGGAGTTAAAGAAGACATCTATGTCAAACGTGAAAAACCAACTTTAAACAGAGGAGGAGGACTCAGATTTAATCTTTCCAGCACCTACCAGTCTGCTCTGAACTTAATTCCCAGACAATGGGGTTTATGCATGGTCACTTCCTGATTGCGATAGACGCTGCCCCTCCCTTCCGGTTCAACGCTGTTCCCACACAAACTGGACAAAATGGATTTTTTTACCCGTTTTCTTCAAGACCTGCCACGCATCACGGTAAACGATGTCCACCGGATTTTTGAAAAACACACAGAGACGTCTGTGAGCAAGCGGGTGAAGGACTTTAAGCTGTATATAACCAGCTTTATTCATGAAATTGAAGGTAAGCTAACAGCGTTAGCTCGTAGCTTCCATCATCAAAAAACAGTGAGACAAATCTATATAGCCGTGATCGTGGGCTCCAACTGCTTCCCAACTTTCACCTTTCTCTGGTCTAGCTGTATGTTATCAAACACCAAGTCTTCATTCACCAAAAGAATAGTTGTTCCAGTGAAATAACACACGAACGGCGCCGCGCCTCCTCCTTTAGCCTCCTCCACTCGGCTCTTTGACTACTGTGCTGCATAGTGTCGACTGCAGACACGGTGTGGTTAGAAATGATCACGTTTTCTCTTCTTAAGTTCACAATCCTTCCTTTTTGTAGTTATTTATTCAGTGGAAATGTGTGGAAA
The DNA here is from genome assembly GCA_006937965.1 of Callopanchax toddi. Classification (NCBI taxonomy): domain Eukaryota; kingdom Metazoa; phylum Chordata; class Actinopteri; order Cyprinodontiformes; family Nothobranchiidae; genus Callopanchax; species Callopanchax toddi. Next base: position 2,896,447 of record SSNR01000020.1, on the reverse strand, counting down.
CGGACTGATGAATTCTATTCAGCTGATGCGGTACACAACGGAACACAGCAGTGTTCAGCTGTCGAGGCTTCCCGTCCGCTGATACTTATATGATGGCTTCATTTCTTAGTGCTATAATATATATATCATACTGTACTATACTATACTATTACTCGTTTTGATTATAAACAATATCTTTAGCTGGAAATGCACTCTAACTCTGGAAATCTTCACGTTTCAAATGGAACCGGAAATGGTCCCGTGAGTTAATTTTAAACCGGAAGTTCTACTAAGTACTCTGTGCATAAAGCCCATTCACGCCTCTAATCAAAACACCTCACCAGGACTCCAGTTGAATACAGTGGAGCGAACACCTCCTCAAGGGGGTAGAAGGAGGTGTGTCACAGACAGAGGAAGATAAGCACAGTTGATGAGATTCTTTCTCCTTTACTTCAGACAGAATTGACAAAGCTACTCGGATGAGCAGCGAAATGTCTTCAAAGAACCAAATAAGTCCAGTTGCCTTTATTTAAAACTCTTTTTTTGGATTATCATGACCTGGATGACTGAGAACCTTCACCAGCAAAAAGTTTGGATTAATTCTCCTCTGATGTTCTTTTTCATTATCCAGGAGACCATCGCCATGATAAAGGCTTCCAGTTTGAAACTGCATTAATAGTTTTCCTTGCACTTTAATTTGTTTGTTTATCAAATAATTCTGTGGAGGGGTTGATAGTTTTTGTTAAATTGAAATAATTTTTATTTTTATTATTACATGAATGTCATGTATTTTTAAATGTTTTTTTTTTAAATTCATTACATGAGCGCTGTTTTGTTTTAGTAATTCAGACGCTGTTTGGTAGGAACTAATCAAAAGCATGCAAAATGACAGAAATCTACTTTGGTTTCAGGCTTGCTGCAATTAACCTTCTGATGGGAAAAAATCTGTTTCTCCAAATTGAGGCCATTCAGAGAACTATAAACAACTAATCATTTCCCAAAACCTTTTCACAAAAAAAAAACAACATGTTTTGATATCTGACCAATCACTCAATCACATTTTAGGAATAGTTTTCCAATAATATTCAGTTTGATCACATCGAAACCAGAGCTGTCAGCCATGAGTTACTTCCTCCTGCATCTGTCATTAGAGTTATTGTTAGTGAGATGGAAAATACAGACCTTCATCCCAAACACTTGGCATTGTTGAACAGCTTTACTGTAAGCCTACCCAAACATAAAAGTTAATTTCACACACACAACACATGGAGCATGTTATGCACGGGTTTCATACTAAACCCCAAACCTGATCAGATCATTATTTGCTCTAGAGACGAGCAAATCTGGGCTTGAACCATTTCCCAGAGTCATGCAGGAATTGATCTACGCCACTTTAGCACTAACATGGTCTGGCAGAGAGTTCTAAGAGCTGAGGACAAGAACAAGAAGAAGATTGAGAGAGAAAGATGCAGGAAAAAGAGGCATTAAGAAAAAAGCAAATGTTTCAGTTGCCCTCCTGTGTATGGGTATTATGTATTCTATGAGATTTAATCTCTGAGGGTTTCTTCTGGGGAGTTAAGTTTACTGGGAAGTCAATTTGTCTGCCTGACTGTCCCTGTATCCAGCTGGCATGTGCATGTATGCAACAGATTGAATTTCATTTATTCACAGACTGGAACTTAAGCCCAAAGTCAGAGGCAGCGCTCCTCAGGAAGCAGAAAGGCTCTCTGGGTGAGTGGAATATCAAAGAAACCAGAACGCTTCTGGCAAACTTTGCATGAAATGAAATATGATGGAAATAAAAAGGAATCCATCAAAGTCTAAAGCTGATTCCAAAGAATAAAAGTTGTTCAGCTGCTTTAAGGAGTTTTCAGTCTCAGGCATGAAAGATCTTCATTTGAAATCAAATTTTTATTCCAAATCAGAACAGTGAACATGAACACGGTGACCTGATTTTATCACTGGATTTAGATTTAGATTTGCACCTTAAACCTGAAGTGTTATTAAAAAAAGTTTAAAAATAACAAAAGTAAGAAAAGGTAACAATTATTTGATGTTAAAAATGAGAAACATTAAAAACATGAAATTACAAAATAAAATAAAAATGTCAAAATGTATTTAAAAAAAAACAACAGAAATTTTAAGTGAAAAAGCACAAACCTTAAAAACTTACACTAAATAATAAATATAATAGAATAGAATACTTTTTAAAGAAACATAGTGTTGTGTATTTGCAACTTAAGTTTGTCCCATTAGTGTTCCTGTAGCTTGGCTCCTCCTCGTTATTATTGTACACCATGTACACGTGTATGTTTTTCCAACAGTTGAACTAATACACGTTATGAGCAACTCCACGATGTCCGGCGTCCTTCTTCAGTGGTAATATCCACACAATTATAACTAATACACAACAAAACTGGCGACGAGGTACTACGTTCTCACGCGGTGTCAGTCTTTTTTCCCTGCTTTTTTTTTCTCCATTGAAAAGTCCGGTCTGCGCCGCTCCAAGCTGCGGGCAGACTGAGGGAGACAAGCTGACGCACGGAGCCACGCTGCAGCAGGACAGTAAGAGGGGAGAAGAAAGAAAAAAAAAGGGAAAACATCAACAAGAAAGAAAATAAACTAAAAAAGTTGAATGAAAATGGCTTCAATAATTGGGAATATTGGACCATATGAAGAAAGTACTGAACAATGGAGTTCATATACAGAACGGTTTGATTATTTTGTTCTCTCCAACAAGATAAAAGATGATGTCAAGGTGCCTACCTTTGTCATGGGTGGAAAAACTTTCAACTTGTTAAGAAGTTTGGTGCAACCTGACAAACCGGGAGACAAGTCCTACAAGGAAATCGTGCAAATATTGGGGAATCATTATCCCCCCAAGCCTCTGATTATTGCAGAGAGGTTCAGGTTTCATAAGAGGAACCAAGAGGAGAGTGAATCTGTTGTACAGTTTGTAGCAGTATTGAAACGTCTGTCAGAACATTGTGAATTTGGACTTGCCCTAAATGACACTCTAAGGGACAGGTTAGTGTGTGGGCTACGCAGTGAGGCTATCCAGAAAAGACTGCTAACTGAAGCTAACTTAACACTGGAAAAGGCAATTTAAGTGAGTATTTCAATGGAAATGGCTGCCCGAGAAGCACAACAGCTGAGTGCATCCACACAAGTTTATCAGTTGTCTTCGGACCCCAAGGTTAAAGCTAAAGGGGACAAGTTGTGTTACCACTGTGGGAAAACAGGGCACCAAGCGAATGACTGTTGGTGTAAAACCCTAACCTGCAGAAACGGTGGTAAGGTGGGCCACATTGAAAGTGCCTGTAAAAATAAGAAAACTCAGACACAAAAGCAACCTTTACAAGCAAAAGAAATGGAATTCTCCCGAACAAGACAGAAACAAGTGAATAAAATGGAGCATGAACTGAGTGACTATGACTCTGAGGATGAAGATACTGTGCATGTTCTAGCTGTAAGTGACAGTGATGATGAATACTGGGTTACAGTTCTGCTAGAGGGCCATCCAGTACGGATGCAGGTGGATACTGGTACACGTGTGTCAATGGTATCAGAATCTGTGTACAAGGAAAAGTTGCATCACCTCTCCTTGCAACAGACAAAGTTATAGCTAGGGACCTACACTGGGGAGCCTGTTCCAATGTTGGGTCAGGTGGATGTTGCGATTTCACACAATAATCAGGAGGCAACCCTTCCAATGTACATCATTCCAGGGAACCGCACTGCTCTGCTGGGCTGAGAAAGCTCAGATTAAACTGGCCAGAAGTGTTCACAGTAAACAATGTAAACATGAGCCCCCTGCAGGAGATCTTAAAGAAGCATTCCAAAGTGTTTGATGGAGACCTAGGAAGCATGAAGGACATTACTGTTAAACTGGCAGTCAAACCAGGAAGTTTACCAAAGTGTCTGAAAGCCAGGCCTGTACCATATGCCATAAAGCCCAAGGTAGAAGCAGAGTTGGACAGGCTAGTGAAGAGTGGAGTGCTGGAACCAGTGAAAACAAGTGAATGGGCAACACCCATAGTTCCAGTCATGAAAAAAGATGGCACTCCAAGAATCTGTGGTGACTTTAAAGTGACTGTAAACCCTGTCTTGACTGCAGAACAGTATCCTTTACCGCTCATTGATGACCTCTTCTCAGGTTTGGCGGGTGGACAGAAATTTAGCAAAATAGATTTGTGTCAGGCATATCTACAGATGCATGTTGACCCAGAGTCACAGGAACTGTTAACCATAGTGACACACAAAGGTCTGTTCAGGTACAAAAGGCTGCCATTTGGAATAACCTCTGCTCCAGCTCTTTTTCAGAGAGCAATGGATCAGATTCTAAGTGGTCTCTCAGGTGTCCAGTGCTACCTGGATGATCTGCTCATCACCGGACCGGATGAGGAAACACATTTGAGAAATCTGGATGCAACATTGCAGAGGTTGGAAAATTTTGGTCTATGAGTCAGGAAAGACAAGTGTGAGTTTTTCCAACCATCGGTTGAAAATCTGGGCCACATAATTGACAGCTCTGGGCTTCACAAAGCCCCATCCAAGGTGAAAGCCATTGTGGAGGCTCCGTCCCCAAAGAATGTGAGCCAGTTAAGATCGTTCTTGGGGTTGCTGACATATTGTGCCAGATTTGTGCCCAACCTTGCGAACAGACTGAAGCCATTACATCTCGTCTCGTCTTCTTCCGCTTATCCGGGTCCGGGTCGCGGGGGCAGCATCCCAATTAGGGAGCTCCAGACGGTCTTCTCCCCAGCCACTTCTACCAGCTCCTCCGGCAGGATCCCAAGGCGCTCCAGGGCCAAACCAGAGATATATTTTCTCCAGCGTGTCCTGGGTCGACCCGGGGGCCTTCTGCCGGCAGGACATGCCTGAAGCACCTCCCTGGGGAGGCGTCCAGGGGGCATCCTAATAAGATGCCCGAACCACCTCAGCTGGCTCCTTTCGACATGGAGGAGCAGCGGTTCTACTCCGAGTCTCTCCCGAATGTTCGAGCTCCTCACCCTATCCCTAAGGCTGAGCCCAGCCACCCTGCGAAGAAAACTCATTTCGGCCGCTTGTATCCGCGACCTCGTTCTTTCGGTCATTACCCAAAGCTCATGACCATAGGTGAGGATTGGGAGGTAGATCGACCGGTAAATCGAGAACCTTGCTTTCCGGCTCAGCTCCTTCTTCACCACAACAGACCGGTTCAGCGTCCGCATCACTGCAGACGCTGCCCCAATCCGCCTGTCGATCTCCCGCTCCCTCCTTCCCTCACTCGTGAACAAGACCCCGAGATACTTGAACTCCTCCACTTGAGGCAGGACCTCTCTCCCGACCTGGAGTTGGCAAGCCACCCTTTTCCAATCGAGAACCATGGCCTCAGATTTGGAGGTGCTGATCCTCATCACAGCCGCTTCACACTCAGCTGCGAACCTCCCCAGCAAGAGCTGAAGGTCAGAGCCTGATGAAGCTAGGAGGACCACATCATCTGCAAAAAGCAGAGACGAGATTCTCCTGTCACCAAACTCGACACCCTCCACACCACGGCTGCGCCTAGAAATCCTGTCCATAAAGGTTATGAACAGGACCGGTGACAAAGGGCATCCCTGGCGGAGTCCAACCCTCACTGGGAACAGGTCCGACTTACTGCCGGCTATACGGACCAAACTCACACTCCTCTGGTACAGGGACTGAATGGCCCTTAACAAAAGACCATCCACCCCGTACTCCTGGAGCGTCCCCCACAGGGTGTCCCTGGGGACACGGTCATAAGCCTTCTCCAAATCCACAAAACACATGTGGATTGGTTGGGCAAACTCCCATGACCCCTCCATCACCCTAGCGAGGGTAAAGAGCTGGTCCACAGTTCCACGACCAGGATGAAAACCACATTGCTCCTCTTCTATCTGAGGTTCAACCATCGACCGGACCCTCCTCTCCAGTACCCTGGAGTAGACCTTCCCAGAGAGGCTGAGGAGTGTGATCCCCCTATAGTTGGAACACACCCTCTGGTCCCCCTTCTTAAAAATGGGAACCACCACCCCGGTCTGCCACTCAACAGGAACTGCCCCCGATAACCACGCAATGTTGCAGAGACGTGTCAACCACGACAGTCCTACAACATCCATCGCCTTGAGATACCCAGGTCGGATCTCATCCACCCCTGGGGCTCCGCCACTGCGTAGTTTTTTGACTACCTCAGCGACTTCTGCCCCAGAGATTGGACAGTCCATCCCCAGGTCTCCCAGCTCTGGTTCCTCATAGGAATGCGTGTTGGTGGGATTGAGGAGCTCCTCAAAGTATTCCTTCCACCGTCCGACTATAGCCCCAGTTGACGTCAGCAGCTCCCCGTCCCCACTGTAAACAGTGTGAGCGAGTTGCCGCCTTCCTCCCCTGAGGCGCCGGATGGTTTGCCAGAACCTTTTTGGAGCCGACCGATAGTCTTTCTCCATGGTCTCACCAAACTCCTCCCACGCCCGAGATTTTGCCTCGGCAACTGCCACTGCTGCACCCCGCTTGGCCCTCCGATACCTGTCTGCTGCCTCTGGAGACCCACAGACTAGCCATGCCTTGTAGGCCTCCTTCTTCAGCTTGACAGCTCCCCTAACCTCTGGTATCCACCAGCGGGTACGGGGGTTACCGCCACGATTGGCACCGGCTACCTTGCGACCACAGCTAGCAACAACAATCGCAGAGCGGAACAAGGCCCATTCGGACTCAATGTCCCCCACTGCTCTCGGGACGCAGTCGAAGCTCTGCCGGAGGTGGGAGTTGAAGACCATCTTGACAGGCTCTTCTGCCAGGCGTTCCCAGCAGACCCTCACTATACGTTTGGGCCTACCAGGTCTGCGTAGCATCTTCCCCTGCCACCTGATCCAACTCACCACCAGGTGGTGATCAGTTGACAGCTCCGCTCTTCTCTTCACTCGAGTGTCCAAAACATACGGTCTCAGGTCAGATGATACAACTATAAAGTCAATCATCGACCTGTAACCTAGGCTGCCCTGGTACCAGGTGTACCGGTGGGCATCCTTATGTTTGAACGTGGTGTTCGTTATGGCCAAACTGCGACTTGCACAGAAGTCCAAAAACAGAACACCGCTCGAGTTCAGATTGGGTGGGCCGTTCCTCCCAATCACGCCCCTCCAGGTCACGCTGTCATTGCCCACGTGAGCATTGAAGTCTCCCAGCAGGACAATGGAGTCCCCAGTAGGAGCGCTATCCAGCACTCGTCCCAGGGACTCCAAAAAGGGTGGGTACTCTGAGCTGCTATTTGGTGCATAAGCACAAACAACAGTCAGGACCCGTTCCCCAACCCGAAGGCGCAGGGAAGCTGCCCTTTCGTCCCCCGGAGAAAATAATAATAATAACTTAATAATAATAACTTTATTTATATAGCACCTTTCTCAGGCCAATGGCCACAAAGTGCTTTACAATAAAACAATTATAAAAACACAAAGGATAAAACTTGAAAAGAATATAATAAAACACAAAATAAAAACTTGAAAAAAACATGATAAAATGCAAAATAAGAACATGATAAAACACAAAATAAAAACATGATAAAACACAAAATAAAAACATGATAAAACAAAAACATCATGCAACCTAAAATCAGTAAAAAGCGAGCCTGAATAAATGAGTTTTCAACTGTTTCCTAAAAGAGTCAACAGAATCCAGGCTACGCAGAGGAGGAGGTAAAGTGTTCCATAATCTTGGAGCTACTACTTTAAAAGATTTATCTCCCCTTGACTTAAAATGTGATCTAGGAACCTCCAACAGCCTCTGACTAGCAGACCTCAAACTACGAGGAGGACTGTAGGGATTTAAAAGGTCTGAAATATAAACAGGGACCTGACCACGCATGGCTTTAAAAGTAAAAACTAAAAGTTTAAAATGAATTCTAAAATGCACTGGTAACCAGTGCAGGGATCTTAAAACTGGAGTAATGTGCTGACTCTTTCGTGTGTTGGTTAAAAGCCTTGCAGCAGCATTCTGAACTGACTGGAGGCGAGACAGATCTTTCTTGTTCAGACATGTAAAAAGGCTGTTACCGTAATCAAGGCGAGATGAAATAAAAGCATGAATAATCATCTCTAGTTCTGCTTTTGACACTAGAGTTCTGATCTTAGAGATATTTCTCAATTGAAAAAAGCAGTTACGGATTAATGTTCGTGAATGTTCCTCTAATGACATGGCAGAATCTAGAATGATACCAAGGTTTCTGACGTTTGGTTTAACAGAAGCAGCCAAAAAACCAAGGTGCTGCTTAATGTCACTCATTTGGTTCTCTGGAGCAAAAATTAGTGATTGAGTCTTATCAGAGTTCAGCTGTAAATAGTTGTCACTAAGCCACTGTTTGACGTCGTTAAAACATTTTAAAAGAGAAGACAACTTAAAATATTCAGACGGTTTAAATGAGCAGTACAGCTGAATATCATCAGCATAAAAATGATAAGACACATCAGCAAACTGTCTGATCAGTTGGCCTAGGGGGAAAATATACAAAATGAACAGGATAGGGCCCAGCACTGAGCCCTGTGGTACCCCACATGTCAGGTTCTGGGAGTCAGACATGATCTGGTTCGCAAAGACACTAAAAGTTCTATCTGAAAGGTAGGACTGGAACCACTCTAGGGCTACACCAGATATACCAACAGTATCATGAAGCCTGTTAATCAGAACACTGTGGTCTACGGTGTCAAATGCTGAGGAAAGATCCAGGAGAACCATGACAGTGGATTCTCCAGAGTCAGCTGACATCAAAATGTCACTAGAGATTTTTAATAATGCAGTTTCTGTGGAGTGGAGCTTTCTGAAACCGGACTGAAACTGATCAAAGATCTCATATTTCTCCATAAAAGAAATCAGCTGTTCTGCCACAACTTTCTCAAAGACTTTAGAAATAAAAGGAGTCTTTGAAATCGGCCTGTAATTATTAAGCTGTGCTGGATCCAGATTGTTTTTTAGTAATGGCTCAACGACAGCGTGTTTAAAGGAGCTAGGGAACACACCGGATGAGAGTGATGAGTTACAGATGTCTACGATACAAGGACCAATGACAGGAAAAACCTTTTTAAACAACAGAACAGGAAGGGTGTCATTAGGACAGGTAGATGGTTTCATTCTGTCAATGATAGGTGAAAGGTCAGATAAGGTCACTGGGTCAAACACTCTCAGAGACTGAGTGGGCTGAATGCTAGAAACAGAATGGTGACGTGTGGATGGACAGATGCTTCCTCTGATGTTATTGACCTTTGTCATGAAAAACTGAAGAAAGTCATTACAGTCATTTTTAGAGGACACAGGTGCTGTAGGGGTCAAAGGTGAAACAAGAGAGTTTATGGTGGAAAACAGGACCTTAGAGTTCTTCTGATTTAAGGAAATGAGATGAGAGAAATATTCTTTTCTGGATTTTTTTATAGATTCATTTAAAGCGAGCCAGAGTTCTTTGAGGTGAAGTCTGTGAACCTCCAGTCTAGTGGATTTCCACAGACGTTCCACCTGACGACAGATTCTTCTGGATTTGCGAATAGTTTCATTAATCCAAGGAGAAGGTTTTTTAAGAGGAGCAACAGAAGTTTTCAGGGGGGCCACTAAATTAAGAATATCAGCACAATGTTGATTAAAACTCTGTGTAGCAGCATTTACATCAGAGCACTCACTCAGCAGAGATGGATCAAATAAATCACAGAACTTCTGAGCAGCGTCCTGTGTAAAAACTCTCTTTGTGATTTTCCTTTTAACTCGACCTGGGTCCAATGGGAAGCTAAGGTTAAAAGATACACACCAGTGAAAACCCCAACATACAGGCAGAGAGTCTTGGGGCTAACAGAAAGCCCACCCCAGCCCTCCGCCTCTCACCCGGAGCAACTCCAGCATAGAAGAGGGTCCAACCCCTCTCAAGGACTCGGGTTCCAGAGCCAACCCTATGTGTCGAGGTGAGCCCGACTATATCTAGCCGGTATCGCTCAGCCTCTTCCACAAGCTCCAGCTCCTTCCCCGCCAGAGAGGTGATGTTCCATGTCCCGATAGCCAGTTTTCCTGTCCGGGGATCGGACCGCCAAAGCTCCCACCTTGGTCTGCCATCCGATCCACAATGCACCGGACCCTTCATGTTCCTCCTGCAGGTGGTGGGCCCACAGGTGGTGAAGCCATTACATGAGCTTCTTAACAAGACCAAGGAATGGAAATGGACAGAAAATTGTGAAAGAGCATTCAGAGATGTGAAGTTAGCTCTTTCTCAGTCGGGAGTTCTCACCCATTTCAACCCACAGTTACCCCTGCAGCTGGCATGTGACGCCTCACCATATGGTGTGGGGGCAGTAGTGTCACACATCATGCCATCAGGAGAGGAGAGACCTATCGCCTTTGCATCTCGAACGCTTAGTGCTGCAGAAGGTAATTATGCACAGATTGAGCGAGAAGCTTTGTCTATAGTGTTTGGAGTAAAGAAGTTTCACCAATATCTTTTTGGCCGGAAATTCACTCTACTCACAGATCGACCTTTAACCTCCATTTTTGGTCCTCATACGGGGATCCCATCGCTTGCCGCCAGTCGTATGCAGCGATGGGCCTTGTTGTTGTCTGGCCATCAGTATGACATTAAGGCAGTCTGACAAGCACTGTAATGCGGATGGGCTCTCCAGACTTCCGTTGCCTGTGACACACCAGGAATCACCTCAGAGTGAGATCTTCTATTTTAAGGATGTCCCCGTTGCGCCAATAACCTCCGCACATGTAAAGAAGCACACATGCACCGATCCTGTCTTATTGGAGGTTTTGGACATCATCTCTACTGGGAGGAGAGGAGAAATGGCGCCACATTTCAAGCCTTATTTGGAAAGGAGGAACGAACTTTCAGTCCAGTCAGGATGTCTGCTGTGGGGATATCGTGTTATTATTCCACCAGCACTATGGGAGAAAGTGTTGGGTGAGCTTCATTCGGGACATTGTGGGGTGGTGAGAATGAAGGAAATTGCACGCAGCTACTTCTGGTGGCCTGGTCTAGATGCTGCCATTGAAGAGAAAGCCAAGTCATGTTTTGCATGTCAAAAAGTCAGACATCTTCCACAGTTAACCCCAATACACCCTTGGGACTGGCCTGAAGAACCTTGGCAAAAGGGTCCACATAGATTTTGCAGGACCATTTGAGAACCACATGTTTTTAGTGGTAGTGGATGCCCACAGTAAATGACCTGAAGTTGTACCCATGAAAACCATTACCTCGGAGAAAACTATTGAAAAGTTAAGATCCATTTTTAGCCGTTTGGGTTTGCCAAAACAGCTTGTAAGCGATAATGGCCCACAACTGGTGTCTGAAGATTTTAAGATCTTCATGAAAGAGAATGGTATTCAGCACATCAGGTCTGCACTGTACCACCCTGCAACAAATGGGATGGCTGAAAGGTTTATACAGACCCTGAAGCAAGCTCTTTCAGCGGCTAAGGACACACATTCTCTAAACCGACGCCTGAGCACTTTCCTTTTGTCATATCGGAACACACCACATGCTACCACTAAAGTGTCACCTGCCATGGCCATGATGAAGAAGCAACTCCGCACTCGACTTGACCTCCTGAGGCCTTTTAAGACTCGGGAGCATATGCAACATCACCAAAGAACACAAGTGGATGGACGAGGGAAAAGAAAGCTGCGAACTTTCGTAACTGGAGATAGTGTTCTTGCTCGAAACTACTCCAAAGGAGCAAAATGGATTCCAGCAACTGTGATTGTTAAAACAGGCCCTGTTTCATACACTGTCGAAACAAATGATCATCTTGTTTGGAGGTGACATGTCGATCAACTTCTTCACAAATCTGGTCCTACAAATGACATTCCACATACAGCACCTCTTGTACCAGAGTTGGATACCTACCAGGAAGAGTCCTCATCGATTGAGTCAGCTCAGGAACAAACCTTGGTTGCTAGTTCCATCCCAGGTACCCCCGAACCTGTGTCAATGAATGATGTCACCACTCCTCCAGCACAGGTTGATGATGGAACTAATTTGCCAGCTGGTCATACTTATCCTAAAAGAGTCAGAAGACCTCCTAACACAGTGTTTTTCAACCTTTTTTGAGCCAAGGTACACTTCGTCGTTGAAAAATATCACAAGGCACACCGGGGGGGTGGGGGGGGGGGGGGGT
>SSNR01000020.1:2867974-2884315 GCA_006937965.1 Callopanchax toddi | reverse complement strand
GGGGGGGGGGGGGGGTTACTAACCTAACAAGAATGACTAAAGCCTGTCACAACGTCCCTCAGAAGCCCAGACAAATCAGATGAGATGAGCTCTGAGCTCATTGACGGTTGATAACGTTATCGGATGAATTTTGTCCAATTAAACATTTTTAAGACTAAAACACAATGATCTGTCATCAGAGGTCTGTCTCCTTTAACTTTACAGCTGTTTTCTCAGGCTCACTCTGTTTTAACAGTTTTACTGTAGAAACTTTCTCATCTGTTCTCCTGACAGTAAAGGATTACATTTAGTTTACAGGTGACCTGATTAAATCATCAACTCTCTTTTTTACTATCAAATAACTTTAAACTGATTTATTTCACCTGTCAAAAAGTGATTGTAGCATCCAGTTTATCAGTAATCTGCCTTAAAATTATTTTATTTCCCTACTGTTAATTTCAATATCCACATCATAGGACTCTTTCATCATGTTTTTGTTTAATAAAACTATTTTTTGAGGAATTGAACATTAGTATTAATGTAAGTCTCTGAAAACAAAGACAAACCTCTGATACAATCATTGACAGATCAATGTGTTTTTAGTGTTGATATTGTTTGATATGTTGAATTTTAAGCTGTCAGTGATTATGCTGAGAAACGCAGCTTGAGCGGCGTGCGCTGCCATATTCACGCTATTGAGAGGCGCGTGCACGCTGAGTTTGGAGGTGATCAGATAACGTCATCCATCCTTCAGCCAAAGTGAGGAGACATGGGAGAAAATAACCAACGGGCTGCTCAGACCGTCAAAAATAAACTGTTGTGCTAACTTCTAAGAGTTTTGTTTTTTTTACGTTGACTTATTTATTTATTTAGCTGAATGCTCGAAGGATCAAAGTAAAACGATGTTGGTCCAGTCCAGTGTCAGTGGACCCGCTGATCTCCTGGTTTAATGGACCAATCAGATCAAAGTATGAATTTAAAAACGTCTGGACCGTCAGTTCACCAGAGACACAGATCTGCTGACGCGGAGCGTGTCCGGTGTTTTGCCCAAACTCTGCCAAGTTTTTGCCGTGGGTCCACGACTCGATTGGCGGCGGCCCCTCCCAGCCGAACAATGACCGAACCACAGACTAGATGCGGTCCAGTTCGGGGGAGGAGGGGTTCCAGATGCCGAGCGTGTTGCGGGCCGCGGGAGCTTCTCAGGGGCAGACGCGCGTCTCCCCCTGGCACTGGCTCGCTGCCTGGTGCTGTCGCTGGACCCAGTCCAGGTCCTGGATCTGCTGCGCATCTGACCCCAAACAGAACCTGAGTCTGCCATTTGGTGATGACTGGCACAGACGCGTGATCATGAAATAGTATTTGTAGATAATAATTTAGTTTAAAAAAAATTTTTTTAGACCAATAGGTGAAATTGAATAATTTCCCGCGGCACACCTGAAGATCTCCCACGGCACACTAGTGTGCCGCGGAACAGTGGTTGAAAAACACTGTCCTAACAGACTTTCATATTAATTAGAGGCTAACCCATAAAACAAAAGAAGAATGGGGGCAGAATAATCCCCCGGGTTCAGTCTAGGATTTGAGGCAGTCTACCCTCATTCCTTAGTTAGACATTCCTATTGTTTTAGTAAAATACAGAGATACATTTTTGTTTAAAAATTCTAGTCCTGCAATAGTGACTGTGTAATTTACTTTTGTTAACTATACCTTAAAATTAAGAGGGGAGGAATATGTTGTGTATTTGCAACTTAAGTTTGTCCCATTAGTGTTCCTGTAGCTTGGCTCCTCCTCGTTATTATTGTACACCATGTACACGTGTATGTTTTTCCAACAGTTGAACTAATACACATTATGAGCAACTCCACGATGTCCGGCGTCCTTCTTCAGTGGTAATATCCACACAATTATAACTAATACACAACACATAGAAGTAAAACACTACAGAAGAATTAAAAAATAATCCTCCTCAAAAGCATTTAATGGTTTATAATTCCAGTTATTTCAGGGAGTGATCTTTAAAGGGTTAATTGAACATTTCTTTTTGATAATGAATATTAATAATGAGTTGAGCTGTTTAAAATTGGGATTTTTACTCTAAGATAAATATCACAGTAACTCCCGGGATCATGTTTTTGTCAAAGTGTTTGATTGTGATTGTAACTTTAGCAGTGACTTTATATTTCTGAAGGATCCAGCTAAACGTAAACAATCTGCACCATAAAACCCAATGCACCCGATTTGATTGATTAAATCATTTACATTTCTCTCCCCTCAATAAATCTTGTAGTTTAGAAAAATTTGCTAATAAAAAATGGCAGATTTTGAAAATGTAACAATCATGAAAACTTTCACCTTAAAACTGACAACAAACACCAAATCACTGCAGAGTAAAGTCTGGCTTCACTGCATAAATGAACTAAACACAGTAAAGGTTGTTTTGATGTGTTTCTGTGTGTCTTAAGCCGCTTTCATAAGACACACCGTGCTGGCAAATCAGCGTAATATTGCAGCCACGGTGTGTCTTGTGAAAGCGTCGTGGCAGCATGGCGATGTGGCATTTTTGTGGCATTCATGCCGCCACGCTTGATAGTAATATTACCGCAACGTTGGACTTGTGAATGAAGATTATGCCTTGACACAACAGAGAGAGGAGTCACTAATAACGTGGCAAAAGTGAGCCTACCCCCGACAGGAAAAAGTATTTAAAAATCATGTAAACATGGGAAAGCTGCTACGCATTTGTAAACACTCAGCGGAGTGACACCGAGATCCGGGTGCTTTTGGCTGAAGCAGAAGTTGCCTGTCTGTTTATACGAGCACTTCCGTCTCACGTCTCTGTACCCTGCGCGTCGACAGCGCGAAGACTGCCAGCATGCCTCCTTTATACCGCCACCGAGAAATCTTTTTTGAAACGCACATGATTGCACAACATTACCGGCACGGTCTGACCACTATATGAAAGACCAAAGGCTCCCAGATGCCGGCTCAGGTTCGCTGCAAATTGCCGCTTTCATTGTTTTATGAAAGCTATAGCTTCATGAACAGCTTCAGTTAGGAGAAATAGATGTAACCCACACACTCAGAGTGTATGGCCATTAAAGGGTTAACACTGCCAGAGTTCCCTGCAGCACCAGTAGGGTGTGGAACAGCGTGTGGAGAAGAAAAAAAAAACGTCAGGAGCCGAGAGAGAGCTGAGCTACGAGCAGTGAGAGACAGACCACCTGAAATAAGAAAAAAAGAAAAGAAGATAAGATTAAGAGTGAAAAGGAGTGCTGTTGGTGTGATATCGCCAAGTCAACAGCAAACATTGATGGGAGCATTAAAGTCGCATTGTGGATTATTTCATCAAGAGAGCAGTTTTTGAAACCAAAGTCCAACGGCTCCTCTCCAAAACACCTTGACACACGCGTGCGGTCACGTGCACACGGCGCATTTCTTCGGTCTGTAAGCTGGGCATAATCTGTGCAGCTCAAACTGTAGGGTTTAATCACTCACAGTTCACAAATCACGTATTCACACTGTACTGGGCTCTGATGAGCCCTCTCTGTCCCTGCTGCTTCTGATACTTAGCTCTGTAGCAGCGAGCTGCTGTGGTACTCTGTAGTTGAACAGAAAAATGACTCTGCCCTTCTTTTTGACCAAAATAAATGCGTATCCTTGGCAAGCCTTGCCATTCTGTGAGGTGAAAAGTTTAAACATAAAAATAAAGCCGTCATTAGCTAGGGAATGGATAAGATTTTAGTAGAAATTAACTCTGTCCCTTCCATGAACGGCTGAGGCGTTAAACAGAGAAACACACGGAGAGTCCTGAATGAGAGCGCCCCCTACTTGTACAGGTTTGCTCGAAGCACGTGCACGTTGACAGAAAGCAGACAATGCAGAATTTGAACTTTATTGGCTGAAAAAGTTCGGTGGCCAGAAAAAATGCAAAGGATTATAGACCCAGACCAGTAGGGATGAGGCCGATCCAATCCCGGATCGGGATCAGGTTCCGATCTGGACTTAATCCACGGATTGAAAATTTCCAATGCAGAGCTCATAGATCCTGGGCTAGGTGACGCGTCTGTGCCCCGCTGAGACACACACTGCAGTTTGCAGGTAGCAACTAGCAGGTTAGCCCTGAGCAGGGTTGAACTTTTTCCATACAACATCTGCGGTGTGGAAATTTTTAACGGTCAAAATGTCGCAAAACAAGATGAGAACCTGAAACTCACCGCTGTTCCAAAATGAGGAAACTTGGTTCAGCGAGCTCCGACGTAATCCCAGCAGTTACCGTTTTAAAACTCCTGTTAGCCGAGGAGAACTGTAACCGCAGCATTAAAACAATGACAAACACGCTCCTCCAAGCTGTCAGCAGGCGATTTAGCAGCATCAAAAGTAAATTCCTCTAAGCTGTTGCCACTTTACTGGACGCTCGGTACAGTAACTCCGGTAAATAAACACAGAAGTAGCTTATTTAATGCTATTATAATGCTCTATTCTCTTAAAAACAGTTGTAATTCTTGGTGCTTTATTACTAAACAGACCGCCGTTGGTCAAAGTCAGACCTAAACAAAGCAAAACTGGTCAAAATAAAACAGGAAATCGCTTCACTTCCTTTGTAGTGGTGTGACATTCATGAACAAGTCAAATCTTTTGAACAGCTCTTCACTGTGAACGAGGAGAACCCAGTCCTTGTAAACAGTAGTTCATTTTTTTTTGTATTAAACTGTGACGTTTGAGTCCAGGCGGCGATATTCAATGACACCAAGTTGCTGGCTGAAACAGAACAGCTGTATTTAAACCTGTATTGTAACCTTTATATGCTCCCTCTGGGCAGCATCATCAGGAGACGCGGGGTGAATTTCCACAGTTATGCTGACGAAACACAGTTGTACATCTCCGTGTCTCCTGATGACACACAGCCAATGGATGCACTTTTTAACTGTATTTTAGACATTAAATCCTGGATGGCAGAAAACTTTCTCCAGCTCAACCAGGGCAAAACTGAAGTTTTAGTCATTGGTCCTGAGGCCCAGAGAGAGAAACTTTTACCCAAACTACAATCACTATCTTTTAATCCTTCCTCAAAAGTTAAGAATCTGGGCGTGATCTTTAACTGAGCTGACTTTTATCCCCCATATTAAAAACGTCACCAAAATAGGTTTTCATCATCTCAAAAACATCGCCAGAGTCCGCCCCATTCTGTCTCGGGCCAATACGGAGATGCTGATGCTTTTATCACCAGTAGAATCGATTACTGCAATGCCCTGCTTTCTGGTCTTTCCAAGAAGAGTACTTCAGGTCTACAACTTTTACAACTTTTACAAAACTCAGCAGCCCGTGTCCTGACAAAGACCAGGAAGCGGGAGCACATCACTCCGGTTTTAAAATCACTGCATTGGCTCCCCGTATGTTTTAGGATCGATTTTAAGATACTGTTAATGGTTTTTAAGTGTCTTAATGGTCTTGACCCTTCTTATCTTTCTGAACTGCTTTTTCCATATGAACCCTCGCGGTCACTGCGCACCTCTGGCAGCCGTCTCCTAGTCATCCCTAAAGTCAGGACACACCCACGGCGAAGCTTCTTTTAGTTATTACGGCCCTCGCCTCTGGAACGGACTGCCAGAGGACCTCAGGACCACAGAGAACGTTCAGGTTTTTAAGAATAGACTCAAGACCCACCTTTTTAGATTAGCTTTTAACTGATTATTATTTATTTAGTTTTTTATTCACATTTTATTGGTCATTTTACTATTCATATAAGTTCTCGTTATTTTATATGCTACGCATTTTAATCCTCCAGTGTTTCCTCTGTGGAGCCCTCTGCCTTGGGACCGGTGGTTGGCGGTGGCGGCTCGGGCGCTCCCCGGTAGGGCCCGGGCAGTGGCGGGGGTTGCCACCCTCCATTCCCAGGTGCCCTTGGTTGGTGTGTTGGCTGCTGACCTGGTTCTACAGCTGACGAGGCAGAGGGCCCACTTGATGGCATGTTGCTCATTACTGGAGCCATCTGAGCTCAACATAGTGTTTAATGTGGTTTTTATGTGTATGTGTGGGTGTATGTGTGCCTGGGAATGGGTTGTGGACTGGGAGGGGAGAGTGTCATAATTGTTCTATGTGTGGGAAAGGGAGGGAATGTGGGTTGTATGGGTCATTTTAATCTGTCAAGCACTTTGTGTTGCTCGCTGGGGCATGAAAGGTGCTATATAAATAAAGTTTGATTTGATTTGATTTGATTTAAAACATCAATGAGCATAGCAACATGAACCCGTCAGTTCTATCTGGGAAGCTAATTAGCAATAATAATAATAATAATAATAATAATAATAATAATAATAATAATAATAATAATAATAATATAATATATATAATAATATTTATATAGCTCCTCTCACAGGTCAAAAACCACAAAGTGATTTACAGTTAAACAATAATAAAAACACAAAAGATAAAAACACGATAAGAACATGATAAAATCTAAAATCAGTTAAAAGCCAGCCTTAATAAATGAGTCTTCAACTGTTTCTTAAAGTGCCCATGACATCGGTTTCCATGTTTTCTGACTTATTTATCATGTTGCAATGTTGAGTTCTCACCTTAACATGCCAGAAGCAGTTGCTTCATTCACTCTGTTGAGTAGGAGATTGACTTCAGGGTCACCAGATAACAGAATGTGTTTGGAGCAGGCAGTCCTGTTTGTTACAGCCACCTTAAATGTCTGTTTCACTGGCTTCATCCCTTCCAAATTCAAAATCCTGGCCAGTCCCATCTGATCCGTGTAGTCCCCGCGGAGTCCCCTCCTCCATTTTGAGAGTGTAAAATGTTTTTATCCATTTTGTTGAGAAGCCAGAAAACCAAAGCCATATCAAGTATTTACTGTATCTCCCCTGGACTTAAAATGTGATCTAGGAACCATCAACAGCCTCTGACTAGCAGACCGCAGACTACGAGGAGGACTGTAGGCGAGGCCGGATGTAGGCATGGGCAAGGGGGGGGGGGGCACTGCCCCCCCAAATTCCATGACTGCCCCCCCAAACGCGATTGCATGCAGAAATAACAAATTTCAAAAATATTTCAGTGAAAAATGGTCAGAGTGAGTGCTCCCTTCTGTTTGTCCTTATTCAAAGTAGCTACTGATGAATGACACAGAAAGAAAGAAAAACAAAAAACAGAAAAAAGAACAAAAAACAAGACATAAAAACACAAAAAGAACAAAAAAGAACACACAAAAGAGAACAAAAAACAAAACAAAAAACACAAAAACGAACAAAAAAAATACAAAAAAGAACAAAAAACACAAAAAGAACAAAAAACACAAAAAGAACAATAAAAACACACAAACAAACAAAAAACAAAACAAATAACACAAAAGAACAATAAAAACACACAAACAAACAAAAAACAAAACAAATAACACAAAAGAACAACAAAACACAAAAAACAAAAAGAACAAAAAACAAAAAAAAGAACAAAAAACACACAAAAAAGAACAAAAACAAATAAAAAAGAACAAAAAACACACAAAAAAGAACAAAAAACACAAAAAGAACTATAAAAACACACAAAAAGAACAAAAAACACAAAAAGAACAAAAAACAAAACATAAAAACACAATAACAAAAAATAACAAAAACACACAAAAAAGAACAAAAAACACAAAAAAGAACAACAAAACAAACACAAAAAGAACAAAAAACAAAACAAAACATAAAAGAACAAAAACAAACAAAAAAACTAGTGCTGTCAATTGATTAAATTAAATTCACTAATTAATTGCATATTTGAAAGAAATTATTCGCGATTAATCTCATTAATTGCTTCTTTTTAGAAAAAAGAAATTACATGCAGTTTACAATGTCCATCCATGAAATATGCCAAAATGTTTTTAATAATAATTTTTAAAGCTTTTATAATTGATGAAAAAATGCATTTAAATTGCATTTCAGTTCAAAACAGTTGAAAAACAAAAATTCCTGACTAAAACTGGACAGACCCTAAATACAATACTTTATAAATCTATTTGTTTATTTTATGTACAATTTCAGAAGGGTATTGTTTTAAAATAATAATAAAATATTTCCAACATGTGGAAACACTATGAGAGAATCATTTTTTGCAGTGTTCAAACTGACCCACGGCCTGCATAGTTTTCAATGAGGGGTCCGGCCGGGTCAGGTCTCTATTGTTTAAAGACTAGTCTGGGAATGGGATTGCCTCGGTCCGGTGTAGGTACCACATCTACTCGGCCTGCCAGATCTGCTCGGGGCCTGCGCCTGCCGATTACGTGGCACGAGCTAATTGGCTGAACGTACAACTAACGGGAGTGACGTCACCACGTTCGTAAAAGTTACGTTTACACGTTGACGCTGAAGCTTTTGATTGGTCAGGATAAATTCACTGCTGTAGTCCGATTAAGGACTACAACTTCGTTTTGAATGAATCTTTAGATTTATTTAAATAGGAACTAACGAAATATACAGAAGAATCCTACATTTATACAAATGGCCAGGCCTGCAAATTATGTAAATACATTTAAAACATTCACATATGAGAACTGTTGTGCTTATTTGGCACAATCTGATGTTGATTTGATGTAGTTTCAAAACAAAGACAACATCGTGTTTTTATTAACAAACTACAGATGTAAAAAAACATTTAGGCGGTCAGAATCATGGATTTAATAACAAACCTGCTAAACTCTTTCCAAAACCTGTGTGAAAGAACAGTAAAGATAGGGGTTTACAGCGTATTTTGTCCGAGTGGCTTTGCCGTAATGTGACGTCGTCGGTAGGAGAAGGACCCCGAGTCGATCTGGCAGCCCGAGCAGATCGGGTACCTACACCGGTACTGGTTTTACTTTTCAGATAGGGGTAGGGTCTGGGTTCGTACCGAGCCGAACTGACACCTCCGTCCGCTCGGACCTCGGTGTCAGACCGGGACTACTGGACGCGTAACACCTGCTCAGTGCTGAACTGAACCGAACCGGACCGTACGGCGGAGAAGGAGCAGGAATAAACCTTAAAGGCTAGAGACCGTCCAGTTTCACCGCCGATTACTTTCGGTTTTCACGGTGGAAGGAGCGGAGAGTTGAGTTCGTTTACCGGGGAGACCAGTGAAGAGAGTGAACTGATGAGATCTGAGGAGCGGTTGGGAGGGAGGACAAGGGCTGCGTCAAGGAGCTGCAGGAAATCTGATGCTGACAAGCGCTCCGCCTTGCTTCAAACACAAGTTGCGTTAATTTCGTACATTTTTTAACGCCTTATGTCTTCCAAATTAATTAACGCAATTAACGCGTTAAATCTGACAGCACTAAAAAAAACACAATAAAGAACCAAAAATAAATAAATAAATGCAACTAAACCGATCAATGCAGCCTCAACAGGGCATCAGCCAGTGTCCTACTTGTGCCGGTCCCATGCCCGGGTAAATGCAGAGGTAGGGATCAAATATGAAAATAAATATATGGATAGAGGAACTGATATGATGATGGTGTAGTTTTTGATGCATTTAAGGGATTGGGGGGTGTGATGACCAAAAAATTCTTAGCATGTCCAGACTGGCCCCCCGGATGTTCTACCAGCCCCCCTTAATAGGGCTGGCTAGATCTGGCCCTGACTGTAGGGTTCTAAAAGGTCTGGGATATAGTCAGGGACCTGACCACACATGACTCTAAAAGTAAAAACAAAAAAATTTTTAAATGAATTTTAAAATGCACTGGTAACCAGTGCAGAGATCTTAAAACTGGAGTAATGTGCTGACTCTTTCGTGTGTTAGTTTAAAGCCTTGCAGCAGCGTTCTGAACTGACTGGAGGCGAGACAGATCTTTCTTATTCAAACATGTAAAAAGGCTGTTCCCATAATCAAGGCAGGAAGAAATAAAAGCATGAATAATCATCTCTAATTCTGCTTTTGACACTAGAGTTCTGATCTTAGAGATATTTCTCAGTTGAAACAAGCAGTTACGGATTAAACCTCGTGAATGTCCCTCTAATGACATGGCAGAATCTAGAATGATACCAAGGTTTCTGATGTTTGGTTTGACAGAAGAAGCCAAAAACCCAAGGTGCTGCTTAATTTGACTCATTTGGTTCTCTGGGGCAAAGATTAGAGATTGAGTCTTATCAGAGTTCACCTGCAAATAGTTGTCACAGAGCCACAGTTTGACGTCATTAAAACATTTTAACAGTGAGGACAACTAAAAATATTCAGAAGGTTTAAATGAGCAGTACAGTTGAATATCATCAGCATAAAAATGATAAGACACATCAGCAAATTCTCTGATCATTTGACCTAGGGGGAAAATATACAAAAGGAACAGGATAGGACCCAGCACTGAGCCCTGTGGTACCCCACAGGTCAGGTTCTGGGAGTCAGACATGATCTGGTTTGCATAAACACTAAAAGTTCTACGTGGACTTGAACCACTTGAACCACTCTAGGGCTACACCACCAACAGTATCATGAAGCCTGTTAATCAGAACACTGTGGTCTACGGTGTCAAATGCTGAGGAAAGATCCAGGAGAACCATGACAGTGGATTCTCCAGAGTCAGCTGACATCAAAATGTCACTAGAGACTGAGTAATGAAGTTTCTGTGGAGTGGAGCTTTCTGAAACCGGACTGAAATTGATAAAAAATCTCATATTTCTCCATAAAAGAAATCAGCTGTTCTGCCACAACTTTCTCAAAAAGCTTAGCAATAAAAGGAGTCTTAGAGATCGGCTTGCAATTATTAAGCTGTGTTGGATCCTGATTGTTTTTTAATAATGGCTCAATGACAGCATGTTTAAAGGAGCTAGGGAACACACCGGATAATAATAATAATAATAATAATAATAATAATAATAATAATAATACATTTTATTTGAAGCGCCTTTCAAACTCCCAAGGACACTTTACAACAAGACAGATAAAATACAACATTAAAAGACATAAGGAATATAAAATAAATTTAAAAAAACATTGGAAATGGAGAGAAGGGTACTATGAGTTGTAACTTTGTTTGAACAGGAGGGTTTTGAGTTTCTGCTTGAAAAGGGGAAGAGAATGAGCAGTGCGGAGGTCAGGGGGGAGAGCGTTCCAGAGCTGGGGGGCAGAGCGGCTGAATGCTCTACTCCCTACAGTGACGAGGCGAGCTCGGGGAGTTGAAAGTTGAGGAGCAGCCGAGGAGCGAAGTGAGCGGACTGGTGTCGTGATGTGAATAAGATCAGAGATGTAAGATGGAGCCAGGTGATGAAGAGCTTTGAAGGTGATGAGGAGAATTTTGAATACAATTCTCTGTTTTATGGGAAGCCAGTGTAGTTGTTGTAGGATGGGGGTGATGTGGTGAGAGATGGGAGTCCTAGTGATGACAAGTGCTGCAGCATTCTGGAGAAGCTGCAGTTTTTGGAGGTTTTTACTGGGGAGACCAAAGAGAAGTGAGTTGCAGTAATCAATCCTGGATGTGACCAGGCTGTGAACAAGGATGGCAGTAGTGTGAGGAGTGAGTGATGGATGGAGGCGGGAAATGTTACGTAAGTGAAAATAAGCAGATCAGGTAATATTGTTAATATGAGACTGGAAAGAGAGTGTACTGTCGAGGACGACACCCAGACTCTTAACATGAGGAGAGGGAAGGACTGATGAGTTGTCAATGGAGATAGAGAAACTGTTAGACTTGAAGAGAACGTGGGGTTTGCCTACCAGGAGGACTTCGGTTTTAGAACTGTTCAGTTTAAGAAAATTGAAAGTGAACCATGAGTGAATTTCTTGTAGACAGAGGGTCAGGGAGGCTGGTGGAAGTGAAGCTGAAGGTTTGGTAGAGAGGTAGAGCTGGGTGTCATCTGCGTAGCAGTGAAAATGAATGTTATGTTTCCGGAAAATGTGACCTAGCGGGAGAAGGTAAATGATGAAAAGAAGGGGCCCCAGGACAGAGCCCTGGGGCACACCAGCAGAAACAGGGAAGAGAGTGGATTTAAATGACTTCAGCTGAACAAATTGTGAGCGGCCAGAGAGGTAGGAGGTAAACCAGGCAAGAGGAGTGTGAGTGATACCTATAGATGAGAGTCTGCTGAGGAGGGTGCTATGGGAGATGGTATCAAATGCAGCTGTAAGGTCTAAGAGGATGAGGATGGACAATAAACCAGAATCGGAAGCAGTGAGAAGATCATTGGTGATTTTGAGGAGTGCGGTTTCCGTGCTGTGAAGAGGACAGAAGCCAGACTGAAACTGCTCATAGATGTTGTTGTTGATGAGATGGTTGTGAAGCTGAGAGGCAACAGACTTTTCCAGAACTTTGGAGATGAAGGGGAGGTTGGATATGGGACGTACGTTATTGAGGTTTGTGGGATCTAGGCCGGGTTTTTTCAGAAGAGGTGTAACTATTGCTGTTTTGAAAGCCAGAGGGACAGTTCCAGTGCTCAGAGAATGATGAACGATATCGGTGATGAGAGGAGCAAGAGAAGATATGCAGGATCTGACAAGTGTTGTAGGAAGTGGGTCGAGCTGACAGGAGGAGGGTTTAGATTTGAGGATGAGATCAGTGATGGCTTGGACTGAGGGAAGGGTAAAGCTGGAAAATGTAATAGTTGGAGGAGCGGAGGGGACAATGGTGGCTGCTTCAGAGTGAGAAACACCCTGAGAAGCCAGGTGCTGATGGATGTTGGTGATTTTTGAAACAAAAAAAGACATGAGTGAATTACAGAAATCAGTAGATAGAAGATGGAGGGGGAGAGAGTCAGGAGGTTTAGTAATATTGTTAAGAAGAGAGAAAAGAGCTTTTGAATTATTTTGATTAGAATGAATTAAGTCAGAGTAATATGCAGATTTAGCTGATGAGAGATGGTCCTTGTAGAGCATGACATGATTGGAGTACATTTCTTTATGTATGGCGAGTCCGAGTGTGAAGTGGCTGGGATGAGGATCAGCACCTCCAAGTCTGAGGCCATGGTTCTCGGTCGGAAAAGGGTGGCTTGCCAACTCCAGGTTGGGAGAGAGATACTGCCTCAAGTGGAGGAGTTCAAGTATCTCGGGGTCTTGTTCACGAGTGAGGGAAGGAGGGAGCGGTAGATCGACAGGCGGATTGGGGCAGCGTCTGCAGTGATGCGGACGCTGAACCGGTCTGTTGTGGTGAAGAAGGAGCTGAGCCAGAAAGCAAGGCTCTCAATTTACCGATCGATCTACCTCCCAGTCCTCACCTATGGTCATGAGCTTTGGGTAATGACCGAAAGAACGAGATCACGGATACAAGCGGCCGAAATGAGTTTTCTCCGCAGGGTGGCCAGGCTCAGCCTTAGGGATAGGGTGAGAAGCTCGGACATTCGGAAGAGACTCGGAGTAGAACTACTGCTCCTCCATGTAGAGAGGAGCCAGTTGAGGTGGTTTGGGCATCTTGTTAGGATGCCCCCTGGACGCCTCCCCAGGGAGGTGTTTCAGGCATGTCCTGCCGGCAGGAGGCCCCCGGGTCAACCCAGGACACGCTAGAGGAAATATATCTCTGGTTTGGCCCTGGAGCGCCTTGGGATCCTGCCGGAGGAGCTGGTAGAAGTGGCTGGGGAGAGGACCGTCTGGGACTCCCTAATTGGGATGCTGCCCCCGCGACCCGGACCCGGATAAGCGGAAGAAGACGAGACGAGACCAAAGCCCAGTTCTCCACACAAGTTTAAGTTAATTAAATTAAATATATTGCAAAGACCTGATGTCCTCTTTAGGGGATGCAGGGTGTCAGGAGCTCCTCCTTGAACCGTCACCTTATCGTGGTGGAGGAGTTTGAGTGCCCTAACGATCCTAGGAGCTATGTTGTCTGGGGCACTTGTGCCCCTGGTAGGGTCACCCATGGCAAATTGGTCCTAGGGGAGGGGTGAGACAAAGAACGGTTCAGAAGACCCTTCATGGAGAAGCAATCAAAGAGTCTGAGTACCCGGCCCGGAGGGTTACCGGGGTCTCACCCTGGAGCCAGGCCTGGGGTTGGGGCCCGTGGACGAGCGCCTGGTGGCCGGGCTTTCGCCCATGGGGCCCGGCCGGGCCCAGCCCGAACCGGAGACATGGGCTCATCCAACTGTGGGCCCACCACCTGCAGGAGGAGAGTGAAGGGTCCGGTGCATTGTGGATCGGGTGGCAGACCGAGGTGGGAGCTTTGGCGATCCGATCCCCGGACAGGAAAACTGGCTATCGGGACATGGAACGTCACCTCTCTGGCGGGGAAGGAGCTGGAGCTTGTGGAAGAGGCTGAGCAATACTGGCTAGATATAGTCGGGCTCGCCTCGACACATAGCGTTGGCTCTGGAACCCGAGTCCTGGAGAGGGGTTGGACACTTTTCTTTGCTGGAGTTGATCCGGGTGAGAGGCGGAGGGCTGGGGTGTGCTTTCTGTTAGCCCCAAGACTCTCTGCCTGTAAGTTGGGGTTTACCCCGGGGGACAAAAGGGCAGCTTCCCTACGCCTTCGGGTTGGGGAACGGGTCCTGTCTGTTGTTTGTGCTTATGCACCAAATAGCAGTTCAGAGTACCCACCCTTTTTGGAGTCTCTGGGACGAGTGCTGGATAGCGCTCCAACAGGGGACTCCATTGTCCTGCTGGGGGACTTCAACGCTCACGTGGGCAATGACAACGTGACCTGGAGGGGCGTGATTGGGAGGAACGGCCCGCCCAATCTGAATCCGAGTGGTGTTCTGTTATTGGACTTCTGTGCAAGTCGCACTTTGGCCATAACGAACACCATGTTCAAACATAAGGATGCCCATCGGTATAGCTGGTACCAGGGCAGCCTAGGTTACAGGTCGATGATTGACTTTATAGTTGTATCATCTGACCTGAGACCGTATGTTTTGGACACTCGGGTGAAGAGAGGAGCGGAGCTGTCAACTGATCACCACCTGGTGGTGAGCTGGATCAGATGGCAGGGGAAGATGCCGCGCAGACCTGGTAGACCCAAACGTATAGTGAGGGTCTGCTGGGAACGCCTGGCAAGATGGTCTTCAACTCCCACCTCCGGCAGAGCTTCGACCGCGTCCCGAGAGCAGTGGGGGACATTGAGTCCGAATGGGCCTTGTTCCGCTCTGCGATTGTTGAGGCGGCTGTTGCTAGCTGTGGTCGCAAGGTAGCCGGTGCCAGTCGTGGCGGTAACCCCCGTACCCGCTGGTGGACACCAGAGGTTAGGGGAGCCGTCAGGCTGAAGAAGGAGGCCTACAGGGCGTGGCTGGTCTGTGGGTCTCCAGAGGCAGCAGACAGGTACCGGCGGGCCAAGCGAAGTGCAGCAGTGGCAGTTGCCGAGGCAAAATCTCGGGCGTGGGAGGAGTTTGGCGAGGCCATGGAAAAAGACTATCGGTCGGCTCCAAAGAGGTTCTGGCAAACCATCCGGCGCCTCAGGGGAGGAAGGCAGCAACTCGCTCACACTGTTTACAGTGGGGACGGGGAGCTGCTGACATCAACTGGGGCTATAGTCGGACGGTGGAAGGAATACTTTGAGGAGCTCCTCAATCCCACCGACGCGCATTCTGAGGAGGAACCAGAGCTGGGAGACCTGGGGACGGACTGTCCAATCTCTGGGGCAGAAGTCGCTGAGGTAGTCAAACAACTACGCAGTGGCGGAGCCCCAGGGGTGGATGAGATCCGACCTGGGTATCTCAAGGTGATGGATGTTGTAGGTCTGTCGTGGCTGACACGTCTCTGCAACATTCCGTGGTCATCGGGGGCAGTTCCTGTGGAGTGGCAAACCGGGGTGGTGGTTCCCATTTTTAAGAAGGGGGACCAGAGGGTGTGTTCCAACTATAGGGGGATCACACTCCTCAGCCTCCCTGGAAAGCTCTACTCCAGGGTCCTGGAGAAGAGGTTCCGGTCGATGGTTGAATCTCGGATTGAAGAGGAGCAATGTGGTTTTCGTCCTGGTCGTGGAACTGTGGACCAGCTCTTTACCCTCGCTAGGGTGATGGAGGGGTCATGGGAGTTTGCCCAACCAATCCACATGTGTTTTGTGGATTTGGAGAAGGCTTATGACCGTGTCCCCAGGGGCACCCTGTGGGGGGCGCTCCAGGAGTATGGGGTTGATGGTCTTTTGTTAAGGGCCATTCAGTCCCTGTACCAGAGGAGTGTGAGTCTGGTCCGCATAGCCGGCAGTAAGTCGGACCTGTTCCCAGTGAGGGTTGGACTCCGCCAGGGCTGCCCTTTGTCACCGGTCCTGTTCATAACCTTTATGGACAGGATTTCTAGGCGCAGCCGTGGTGTGGAGGGGGTTGAGTTTTGTGACAGGAGAATCGCGTCTCTGCTTTTTGCGGATGATGTGGTCCTCCTAGCTTCATCGAGCTCTGACCTTCAGCTCTTGCTGGGGAGGTTCGCAGCCGAGTGTGAAGCGGCTGGGATGAGGATCAGCACCTCCAAATCTGAGGCCATGGTTCTCGACCGGAAAAAGGT
>SSNR01000020.1:2850592-2861391 GCA_006937965.1 Callopanchax toddi | reverse complement strand
GTTTGTAGTTTACTATGTGGGTGATCGAGGGAGGTATAGTTACCCTGCTGGGGTGGGGGTGGGGGACTCCGTGGGCTCTGTGGCGCTGTGTGGGGCTCCTGCCGTGGACCTGGATGGGTGGGCCGGCGATCTCCCTGCCCTGGGTGGTTTTGGGGAACGGGGGTGCTTACTGGGGCCAGCGGGGGAGCTGGCCCCCTGGGAGGGCTTGTCCCCCCAGTCTTGCCTCCCCATCCCCGGATTTTTCCCTCCCTCTGCTCCGTCACGTCACCACACACACAGGGCTTTGGGTCACGGGTACCTCATGGTGTGGAACACCATCTCTGCAGTCCTGTGGCAGCCTGTGGCCCAATTTTATTGCACAATTTAAACACTTCCACCACAGACATTCTTACATTATGCATCTAGGGTCTTTGGAGGAATAACACCCAGTAATACCCGGGGGGAGGGAGGTCTAGCCGGCTAACCTCTCCTCCGGTGTCATTACCCATCTCCACGCATTTAGACACTTAGGATCCAGGGCGGGGATGGCGGGCCGCCCCCCACTCTTTTTAAAAGCATCTTACTACAACACGCATCAACACCACATTGGAGCAGGCGGGGGGAGACTTGGGGTCTTCACACACCCCTGTTCTCTGCTCGCTGCCTGGGGCCTGGAGTGGAGCGGGCCGTCTGGTCGGGGTCTGCGATGGGGGGGCTGCTCGGCTGCGGCGGGGTGCGCGGTGGTCTGCTTATCCCCACTTCAGTAAGGGAGGGACCATCTTCTGGATCTCAGGGCCGGCTTCACCCTTAGGGCGCTGGTCCCTGGTCCTGAACATAGAGAGTGCATGGGGAGCGAGAGTGGGTGTATAGCGTCTATTGTGTGTCTTGGTATGTTTGCAGGAATGTGTGTGTGCACGCATGAGGGAGGGAGCGTGATTGTGTCTGTGTGTGACTGTTTTTCTGTCAGGTTTCGTCCCCCCCCCCTCTCTTTCTGTGACATGCTAGGCCCTCCTCGGCAGAGACTATCCTCCCTGGCTGCGCCTCGGCATTGGTGGTGCCTTTCTCCAGTGGCGTGCTGGGGTGTCTCGGGGTCTGGGTCTGGGTGCTGGGGGCGTCTGCCTGCTCTTCTTCCTGTGGCTGCCTGGTGGGATCTGGGCCCCCGGGGGTGGTCGGGCCTCTGCTGGGGCTGGTTCGCTCCTGGGTCTCGGGTCTCTGGTTCCGGCTAGATCTACCCTGGATGGCTGGCTGCAGGCGGTGCCTGTGAGCTCCTAGCTGCGGCCCCCCAGGGGCTCTAGCGCGGCGACTGCCGGGGGCCCACGTGGGGTGAGCCTCTGCGCCCTCTGGGGGAGAGTTTAGCGACTGCCCTGACGGCGATCTCCCTGGGGTGTCCGTGCCCTGGGTGACCTCTGGACGTCTGGGGCCTGGACCTCCTTCGCGTCCTCCGTGGGCCTTGGGGACGGGTCTGTGGCTCCTCGAACTTATTATTGAATGTTTCAATAGAGAAACCTTACATAAACAAGCGCGCATATATACACACACACAGGTGATCACAAGGTGCTCACATAAAGACGGACTCAGGTGTTTTCAGACACATTGATTGGGGCTGTGGTTGACACTGAACTCTCTTGAACTGGTGTATATGTATACATTTGAAGAATATCACAACTGTTGTATATTCATATGCTGTTTGTTGCTGTTGTATCTTTTCTTCCTGTTTTGTTTGCTTGTTTGTTTGTGCTTTATTTACAGGTCTAGAAGTGGACTCTTCACGTCTCTTGTTCTCTTCTTTTTCTGTTTACTTTCTCCCCCATCCCTCTTCTGTACACTTCCCTTCACTTTCAGGCTCCGTGTCCAATCAACCATAAAAATATTCTAAATAAAGATTTGGGGGGTTATATTTAAACAAAAATCAGGAGGAGTTTTATAGCAGTGGCTGTAACCTCTCACCTGAAACAGCAACACTGTTGGGCTTGTTTTTGGCACTCAGACATTATTCTGTTTGCTCCACAGCCGGACAGGACACGGGGTTAAAAAAAAAACAAAAAAAACAGTGCATTTTTGTTCGTTCTGTTTGCTAAATGAAATATTACAGCTGATTTCTCTGCTTTATTTTTCCAAGGTAGAAGACGACATGCCTCAATATCTAACTTGTTGATGGCAATCCCTTTGCTGTGGAAAAAAATCAGTAACCTGCTGCTCCATGGACTCTATCTTAGGCTCCGTGGGCTCTCCACCATCTCCTGAGAGCACTGCTCTGGCATAGGACTGTGGTCTTATCTCCATACCACTGACAATAACATCATTTATTCATGTATATTGCTCTAGGTCTGATACTCGAGACTCTAAACTAACAATCCTTTTCTCATTCTCTTTGTTCTTCCTTTTCAATTCCTTTATTTCATTCATTAAATCCATGATCACTCTTTGTTGTTTAGAGACAGTAGTTACTTCCCCCATCAGAAATTCAAGGGTTCTTTTAATCTCCTCAACTTCTTCATTCTTTTTTGGTGGCATTGTTTCTGAATTTAAGTCACTTTTGAAGTACGTAGCTGTTGCTAGCAATGAAACAGACTCACCACTTGCAGAGAAGTCCAACTGTCTGAGAAACTTCTGAAAGCTGGCTCTTACCAGCAACAGGTAGCATGTAGCTTCTTGCCTGGTGGCTGGAGTTGTAGCCTGGGCTCAGCCTGGAAGAAAGGCCTGGTGGCTGGCGTTG
The DNA here is from genome assembly GCA_006937965.1 of Callopanchax toddi. Taxonomy (NCBI): domain Eukaryota; kingdom Metazoa; phylum Chordata; class Actinopteri; order Cyprinodontiformes; family Nothobranchiidae; genus Callopanchax; species Callopanchax toddi. Next base: position 2,858,696 of record SSNR01000020.1, on the reverse strand, counting down.
AATTCTTGCCTTGGGGCTGGTGTTAGTGTCCAAGTTGGATGTGATAGCAGCTCTCTGCTGCTGCTCTGTGAGGACTATTGAGGCTGGAGTCTAGCCCAGGCCTGGTGGCTGGTGCATGAGGCTGGTCCGGGCGTGGCAGCTCGGCTTGGTGGTTTAGTTGGGCCTGGAACCTGAAGCCCAGGCCTGGCCTGGCCTGGCCTGATAGCTTGCCTGGTTGCTGAAGCTTGACCCGGTGACTGAAATTTGGCCTTGGTGGCTGAAGTGGCCACTAATCCAGGAGGGTTGGTTGACCAGTTGGAGCTGCTCAGCTCTGCTGCTGCTCTGCTCTTTTGACCCCTGTTTAGGATAAATATTTGATTTAAGTGAAGGATCAGGAGTGAGCATCTATAACATTTATAAAGTGTAAACTCACTTATCGCTGGCTGAGTCACGTTTCTGTTAGTCTGTGTCTCAGTTAGAACGTGGGCTATGGCTCAGTTAAACAGCTTGTTTTGGATTTGATCTGAAAGAACTTTTCTTTACTCTGATCATCAGAAGAAGTCTCACACAGCATCAAACTCTGTGGATTCTAACTTTGATAGCCGACAAACTGATTGTTAAAAGAAACCAACCCTTGATTCTGAGCCTGTATAGTTGTGTTGTGTTTCTATGTGGTTCATAGAACATTCCTGAACTGTTGTTTTAGGTGCGTGCTAAGCGGGTTGTGCTTTACTTTCTAGCTACCAATCAACATCATGGACAGATTTAAACGTTATTTTAATGTTTATTATTATTATTTGAATGGCGTGGAGGCATTTTATTTTTTTAAACTAAACCATTTACTGTGAGAATGAGCCGATCAAGACTTTTGTCCATTAAACAGATCAGAGACATTTAAATATATTTTTAATTGAAACCAAACATGAGCAACGACAACCTAAACTACAAAGATATTTTAAAAAGTAAAGTAGGAAAAAAGTAATTTTTTAAAATTATTTTTTACAAGCTAAAAAGTACAAACATTTATAAAAGAAAACAACTCGTACATTAATGAATACATACATTAAACCCTGACATTAAAACATTAAACAAAATTACAAATGTTTACAGAAAAGAAGCTAAATTAAATACATTTAAAAAAGAAAGAAACAGAAGTTTTATGCTTAAAAAGTACAAATATTTATAAAAGTAAACTAAATCACTAAATAAAAAAGTAAAAACCAAAACTACAGTCGACCAAATAACTAAATAAGCATCAAATGTTTGAAACTAATAATAATAACAAACATTTACAACTTAAACAATTATTTAAATAAAAGTTAAATGACAAAAAATGTAACACTTTGCTGGGGGGGGGGGGGGGGGGGGGGGGGGGGGGGTGTTATGTATGTACTAGAGTACCAAACATCAATGCCATACTTACATAAGTACCTCATTAAATAAATATAAATGGAGTTTCAAACAGCTTTTATTAATTTGGATGAAAACAGTGAAGTGAAGGCAGCTCTATGTGCTCTGATCCACTTTAAATACATGACTGGAGATTTAAATTAAACACACGTTGACAATGATCTGATGTTATCTCACTCATCTGGCTTCTTATGCTTAGAATATTTTGTCTTCAGCTACACAAAGAAAAAACATGAAACAAACTTTGAGATTTTAAACATGGAGCTCACAACACTTTGCCTCCTAAACTCCTTGATCTAAATCTGTCCTCCAGCCTAGTAAAGACTTGATGCCATATACTGTAGAGACTAATTAGGTCACAATAGAAACTGGGAGCTGAAGTCATGTGATCCAGATCAATAAGAGCTTTGATTAGAAATAAAACAAACTCAGATCTCTTTTCTAATTTGCAGTTTTAGTGTTAATGAACTTTTCCAAAGACACATAAACTTAATGAAATTGTCAATAATAACTGTTGAAATGCTGTAATTATATTCCAGGAAACCATTAAAACACCTGTTAAAAAGATTTTCAGAAGCTGAGAAAACACCACATGGTGCTGTAGTTAATTATGGTACTGTACTGTATATAATACCACGTAAAATGTAGATTTGTTTTATGCGATGACCTTCTATCCCTTCTATTAAAAATAAGGGATCAGACAACACAAGTGCTGTTAAATGTAAAGACTTTAGTTGTTCTGTGTTGAAAAGTGACTTCATGTTGATGTAAAAATATTTTAAATCCAAAAGAAAAAAAACATTTACTGGTAGACGTTCATTTGTGAGAAATTTCATTTTTTTACTAAAGTAAACAACAACAAAAAAAGCCTGATTTCCAATAAGCTCAAACACTGAGCTGAGCTGCTATCTAGGGTATATGTTGTTCTGAGCTGTGAGTGGAGAAGGATGTGGTGAGTGAAGCTTCCATGTTTATTCCTCCATGGGGAGAGGGCTGTCATTCCTGTGACTGAAGAATGGCGACTGGCTCCTGTGAGCCAAATCATTTGCTTTAGTTAAAGGTTTGATGTGTCCAACATGAACTTCCACAATACTGTTAAGAATTCACACCAGGCCAGACCCTGCAGGCTCTCCGTGGACCTCCTAATGCAGCCATTAGAGGGACAATCACCAACAGGTAGTTTGATTTACAGGCTGTGAAGGTGTCGAGTTATTTAGATGCCTAATCCAAGCTGTAATAATAGCTAAGCAGGCTGAGGATGAACGTCTCACTGGGGAGCTCTCAGGAGCTAATTAATCAGGTTAAATATGAAACAGCACAGGAACTGATAGCAATTCACAAACAGAGTTTAAAACAGAGAGTTTCAGAGAACAAATCTTCACAAAAAAGAGAAAAAAATGTCAGTTCAGTTCAGTTTCTGAGCACATCTGTTCCTTCAGTGGTGGACTCAACATAATTATAACATAAAGATGAAGAATACACATTTAAAAGAGATGCCTCATGATAAAAGTGAACATTAAAACATCAAAAAGCATAAAACAGCTGTTATTTTTCAAACCATTTAATCATCATTTGTATTGATGAGGATCCTGTCAACTTTAGCTTCATCTGGGGTGCAGCTAGGACAGGTCGGTCGGTCAGTCGGTCGGTCGGTCTGTCCGTCGGTCCGTCCGTCCATCCATCCATCCATCCATATCTGAGATCTTGGGGGAGGACAGTCTAATGTATCCCATGTGGTTGAAGTGCAGGGCATCACAGTAGCCAAAGGTTTAGAGGATGATATGGTTTCATTTCTTATAAAGTTTATTTGACTTCCGGTTTGAGTAATGGCGGAGTAAGCAGCAAACCAGGAGAGCTCTGTTGGAATCCTTAAGAAACAGACTTCTAATATACGCTGAATTCCGTATAATTTGCTCAAGATACCTGTCAACATGCCAAAAGTTAATAAGAAAGTTACTCATATTCCAGAAGAATCAGAGGAAGAAAAAACTCCTCTTACCAGCCGAAAAACAACGTGTGCTGCAAAGGAGCAAAATCTACCACTAACCCGAGCCGATATGGAGGTGATGTTGCAGAAATCCGAAGAAAGGATTGTCTCAACTTTATTGACACAACTTTCAGCAGATCGAGCACGAATTGACAGTCACGACAAAACAATTAAGGATATGGAAGTGTCAATGAACGATATGCAAAGCCGACTCACGGAGCTGGAGATTACATGTTCCACACTGAAAATGGAGAACGAAGCACTCAAGCTCAAAACTGCGGACCTGGAAAACCACTCGAGGCGCAACAATATTCGCATTATCAACTTACCAGAAGGAGCAGAGGCCTCACGTCCAACGGCCTTCCTTGTGGAGGTCCTTAAAGAAATCTTCGGGTCAGACACGTTCCCCATCCCACTGATGGTGGATCGGGCACACCGCATCAACATTCGTCGGCGGAACCCGGACTCTCCCCGCCCGTTCATTGCCAGAATTCACCACTACCAGAACAAGGAACTTCTTCTTAAGCTTGCACGAGAAAAAGGCAGACTCGTTTACCGCGGGACAGAGATCCATATTTTCCCGGACTACAGCAGAGGTGTCCCAGAAGCGAGCCGCGTTCTTCGAGGCCAAGTCTCAGCTAAGATCCGCAGGATTCTCGTACAGAATGATTTTCCCGGCCAAACTCCAGATCACAGACAAGCAAGGTCGGAAAATTTTTTTTTTTTACTCCAGAAGAAGTAAAGACGTTCCTTTCCAGCCAGGGAGAAAAGTCATGGAAATCATAAAACACCTCCTCCACCCCCATACGTCGGGCTGCGGTGGACCTGTGCTGGACTGTGATCAAAACTTTTTGGTATGCAACTTCTGATTGCACAAATAATTAATTTTATTTTAACCTTTTTTCTTATTTCCTTACTTAATTATTGCCTGTTTATTGGCTAATTAAAACTATTAAGTATTAAATTAATGCTCATCAATAATTTAGTCTATCAATCTGGTTATATTCTAGGCAAATATGATTATTGACTTTAAGTTTTGGGGATTATGATAGAAAGTCATTGCGGATTTGAGTTTATTTTATAAGCGTCTGTTGTACCCTTATTTTATTGTTTTGTTTACAACAGAGTCTAAGAAGAAGTTTAGTGTTTGATAGGGTTCACCAAGGGCTACAAGAGCCTACATTGCTTTTCAGTTTAACATGTGGTATTATACCCTCCCTTTTTTTTTCAATTTTTTATTTACTTATTATAATTATTTTATTTTGTGTCATTTATTTTTCATTTGTTTATGTGGCGGCAGTTCTTTACATCCATTCTCCATGTTTCCAGTCCCCTATGAGATATTATCATTTTAAATATTTACATGACAAGTACAAGTAGACAAAGGAAGATGCACAGTATTACTTTTGTCTCTTTAAATGTAAAAGGTGTCAATAATGTGGTGAAGAGACAAAAAATTGATAATTATCTCTGTGAGCTAAAAGTTGATGTTGCTTTTCTCCAAGAAACACATCTAAAAAAAAATCAGATTAAACTACTTAAGCAGAAGTGGGTCGGAGAGGTTTTTCATTCAAATTTTACTGATAAAGCCCGAGGAGCTGCCATCTTGATAAATAAAAATGTGCCTTTTCAGCCAGAGGAGACAATTTCAGATTCAGCTGGCCGTTTTGTAATAGTTCGGGGTCGCCTGTTCTCCACTCCTGTCATCTTGTTGTCAGTATATGCTCCAAACTGGGATAACAAGGATTTTTTCACTAAGCTTTTCACTACCATGCCCAATCCTAATAATTATAACATCATAGTGGGAGGTGACTTTAACTGTGTCCTTGACCCTAATCTTGATAGGTCCTCCCACAAAGTGCAGGCCCCATCTAAAAGTGCTAGAGTTATTAATAATTTTATGGACCGGCTGGGCCTATCAGATATTTGGAGATTTCATTATCAAAAAAAGAAAGTTTTTTCCTTTTTTTCCAGCGTTCATCACACTTACACGCGCATAGATTATTTTTTAATAGATAAAAAATTACTCGGAAATACTAGCTCATGTACATATCACAGTATAACTGTGTCAGACCATGCTGCTGTTTCTTTTGTTCTGGAGCTACCAGACAGTTTTAAACCCAGGCGCAATTGGAGATTTAATACTATCCTTCTGGCAGATGAGGACTTTAATGCATTTTTGGCTTCGGAAATAGATTTATTTCTGGATATTAATCGTTCACCAGAGATCAGCCATTCACTCGTGTGGGAATCTCTCAAAGCCTATTTAAGAGGGCAAATAATTGCCCACTGTTCAAGAACAAAGTCAGAAGCAAAATTCTTAACAATTTATCCCACTCTATTGCTGAGCTTGACGAGTTATACTCAAACTGCCCATCTTCATCTCTTTTTAAAGAAAAATTACGACTGCAAACAGAATACAACTTGCTGTCAACTCACCATGCTACACAGCAAATATTAAAAGCTCGACATCACAGCTATGAATATGGGGAAAAAGCAAGTAAACTCCTCGCCCATCAAATCCGGCAGAAATCTGCCTCACAATTAATTACTAAAATACAAGACGATAAAGGAAAAATAATAATGGATCATGAAGAAATAAATGAGGTTTTCAAACAGTTTTATGTAAAACTGTATACATCAGAAAGTCAAAACGATCTCTCTCAAATAAATAGTTTCTTCGACACAGTAGCTTTCCCCACAGTTCCTTCTGAAAAATTGTCTATACTTGATGCCAATATATCCTTAATAGAAATTAAAACCGCAATTAAATCACTGAAGGCAAACAAAGCACCTGGCCCTGATGGATTTAGTGCTGAATTTTATAAAAGATTTTCTGATATACTCTCACCTCTTTTACAGGCTGTCTTTAATGAATCATTATTAGCTGGCACTCTACCTCCAACGTTATGTCAAGCCGCGATAACTGTCCTATTAAAAAAAGATAAAAACTCACTTCAGTGTAGCTCATATAGGCCAATTTCACTGCTCAATGTAGATTATAAAATATTAGCAAAAATTTTGGCCAGTAGACTAGAAAAAGTACTGCCACAAATTATCTCACCTGATCAAACAGGTTTTATTAGAGGAAGAAGCTCAACAGCCAATATAAGAAAACTACTTAACATATTACATACACCCTCTGGTCCAAGCACAGAAATTATTTTATCTCTCGACGCAGAGAAAGCTTTTGACAGAGTGGAATGGGACTTTTTATTTGCGGCACTTTGTAAATTTGGTTTTGGGAACGGCTTTATTTCATGGATAAGGTTACTTTACTCTAAGCCGATGGCGACAGTTATAACTAATGGACATCAGTCTAAGTATTTCTCCCTGGGAAGAGGGACACGTCAGGGATGCCCTTTATCCCCACTCCTGTTTGCAGTTGCTATAGAGCCACTGGCCATCGCCCTTAGACAGGCTGTTGACTTCCGAGGTATAGATCGTGGCGGCTTACAACACAAGTTATCATTATACGCAGACGATCTGCTGCTGTATGTATCCAATCCCAAACTCTCCCTCCCTGTTATTATTAATTTGCTTACTCAATTTGGTACACTCTCGGGTTATAAAACTAATTTGGCTAAAAGTCTGTTGTTCCCTTTGAATCGTCATGATGCTATTTGCTTGCCTCATACTTACCCATTTAAAATTTCAAGAGCCTCTTTCAGATATCTTGGAGTGGAAGTGACGCGTAACCTAGAAACACTTTTTACAAAAAACTTCACTGTTCTTTTAGAGAAATGTAAATCAGACTTTGATAGATGGAAAGACCTCCCTGTGTCTGTTGCTGGGAGGGTTAATATAATTAAAATGGTGGTATTACCTAAATTTATTTATCTTTTCCAAAACATTCCAGTTTTTATTAAAAAATCTTTTTTTAATTTACTTGATAAGCTTATAAGTGCCTTTATTTGGAAAGGAGGGTCGCACAGAATAAAAAGGACTGCACTTCAGAGACAAAAAAAATAAGGCAGGATTAGCACTTCCAAACTTTATTTACTACTATTGGGCCTGCAACATGCAAAATATTCTTCATTGGGTTCATTATGAGCACTGTTGCCTCGCAGCAAGGAGGTCGTGGGTTCGCGTCCCGGCTCTGCGGCCTCTCTGCGTGGAGTTTGCATGTTCTCCCCATGCGTGCGTGGGTTTCCTCCGGGTGCTCCGGTTTCCTCCCACAGTCCAAAGACATGACTGTCAGGCTAATTGGGCTGGTAAATTGTCCTTAGGTGTGAGTGGGTGTGTGGTTGTTTGTCTCGTTCGTCTCTGTGTGGCCCTGCGATGGACTGGCGACCTGTCCAGGGTGTCCCCCGCCTCTCGCCCCTTGACCGCTGGAGATAGGCACCAGCTGCCCCGCGACCCTCTGTGGAGGAATAAGCGGCTACAGAAAATGGATGGATGGATGGATGGGTTCATTATGAGGAAGATCAGTCTATCTCATGGGTGCTTACTGAATATAACACAAGCCATATGCACCTAGGTTCACTGATCTGTGCAGCTACAGCCCCCCTAACTAAGCAGCCAAACCTTATTGTTGGCCAAACGCTTAAGATTTGGACGCAGTTCAGAAAACATTTTAGCTTAAAAAGTTCCTCTATATATGCTCCAATTTGGAGGAACCATAACTTTCCACCTGCCTCCATTGATGTTTCTTATCAATTATGGCACACGAGAGGCATTAAATCCTTGTTTAATCTGTTCGCAGGGGGACAATTTCTCTCATTCTCT
>SSNR01000020.1:2826641-2850582 GCA_006937965.1 Callopanchax toddi | reverse complement strand
AAATGCAAAACTGGCAGATATTTATCCTAATGTTGACCCCTGTTGCCCTCGGTGTAAGGGAATACCTGCAAATCATATTCATATGTTCTGGTCATGCCCAGCACTTTTCACTTTTTGGGAAAATATTTTTGATTCATATACAAAAATCTTCAAGAAGAAAATCCAGCCAAACCCAATGACTGCTATATTTGGAATTACCCCCTCAGTCCACTCTTTATCAAGCAATGCCCAAGATGCCATTGCCTTTACCACTCTTATTGCAAGGAGAAGCATTTTGTTTAATTGGAAACAGCAATCTCCAGCTAGTTTTACAAGATGGATAAAGGAGACACAATATTTCTTGAAATTGGAAAAAATACGATTTACTTTAAATAGAACTACACAACAATTCTTAGAGACCTGGAAACCTTTCCTGAATTATTTTGATGAATTACAGCTGCCCTTGGTTGAATGGACTGCTGATCATGGTTAATTTTATTCATTTATAATTTAATGCATGATCAAATAGGGATAATTTAGTATCACTGTTGTTATGATTTATGTTAATGTATTTAATTGTTTGAATCATTGTTTATTTGGTTTTCTTGTGTATTGTTTGTTTTTTGTTGTGTCAGTTTTTTGTCAATTGTTTTTGCTTTTTCTGTTTGTTTAATAAAAACAAAAAAAAGTTTATTGCTTCAGCGTTTTTAGATCTTTGTGTCAGACGTTTCTATGGTTCTTCATACATTTTAGAGGCTTTCATTTGCATGCATGCATGAATGACAAATGCATTAAACCTGTGCAAAGACTCAATATTTACAGTGTTGGTCCTTCTTCTTCTTAGACCTCTGTAGTTCATACTGACATGCTGTCAATCAACTTCTGTTCCAAATCCTGACTGATGATGGCAGTTCATTTTTCACAATCAGTGCTTGGAATTTATGGGTTTTTTGTTCGGCTGCCACTTGAGGGTTTACCGTGGGAGGTTTCCTGGCCATGTACCCCAAATTTCTTTGTTTTGGTCCCTTTGGCACCTAATTCTGACTTTAGCCGTATGGCACAGAGCTCCGTCATGCTGGAGAAGACATTAGCCACGTTTCCACTATCGGAACTTCAGGGTAAATCCTAGAGGGCGAAATTGACCGGGACAATCAGCTGGCTCATTCCGCTCAGCGCTCGTGTTTCCATTACAGCCCCCACCTTTCTGGAACTTTTGTAAGACGCTGGCATTGACGTCACTGACAAGTGTAAAGGCGCGAACAGACAAGGAAGCGGAGAATAATAAATAGATCAACAATAGACAAAGAAGCGATGGTTGCGGTGTATTTCGCTGTTTTATACATAGTGATGGGAGTGCTGAACAGAAGGATGAGTATACTTGATGACGAACTAATCCAACCTCGAAGACACGGTCATTTTGCAAGCTCCAACAACAACACACAGGTAATTTATCTCGGCGTGGTCTGCTTTCATCATTTTCCTTCATCCCACAACCAATCAGCACGAGTTAACCACATTTCCCACTCCGCGAGTCTATCGGGCCGATCCAAGTACCTGCCCCTGATCAGGGACTCCGTTGGTCCCTGAAATGGCCCTCTCGAAATGGCCCACATCAATGGAAACAGCCTGCAAAGTTCCAGTAAAATTACCCTGAAGTTCCGATAGTGGAAACGGGCCTATTGTTCAACACTGATCTGGGAGGATGTTTAGGGGATTCCACTCCCTTGGCTGGCTCTACACCCGACTGATCTCAGGGTGTTTTACTGTTGGCAGGACTCAGGACTGAAGGGAGCGCTCACCTTTTTATCTCTAGACAATCCTTTTCCTGGAATCACCAAACAATTAAAGGGGTTCATCAGGGAACATGTTTTTCCCTCAGTCCTCAACAATCCAGTTCCCGAACCTTTAGCAGAACATCAATCTGTCCCTGATATTTTTTTCCCAGGGGCCCTGAAGTATTCTTCACAACAGATGCATCTCTCTCCTTGAAGTTCCTGATGAGCTGATTTAGGTGTGAAGCAGCCTGTAAAGCCACTTTCAGACAAAACAATGATGACTCCAGAGGTTTCCTGGTAACTGTGGTTCCCACAGTGATTTCAAGAACCACTGTCCTTTTCAACCATCAGTTTGCTTTTGTAACTCAGTCATCATGATGGAGTGATCTCCAGCCTCATGCTCATCAACATCTGAGTTAATAAGAGGATCCTTGAAAATCAAGAGTGGGTTTTGTTCATTTTCATGATTAAGTATCTACATTGTAATTTATTACAATTAATCTCATCACTCTTCATAACATTGTAGATAAAACATTCCACATCCTAAAAGTTGAGTTAGCAACTTTGTGACACTGAATATCCATGTCCTTCTCAGAACATCTGATGGGTCTCTCTGTGGGTTCCTTTGGCCCAGAAGCTGCTGAGTGGAAGCTGATTTCCTTCCTGCTCCATCCAACTCCCAAAGGCTACGGTTTCTACAACCCTGTGCTCTCACTCAAAGGATCTGCCTGCTCAGGTTTTTGAACTGCTGGGGTTATGAAACCCACACTGACTGTAAAAGAGCAGAAAAAAGAAAATATTGGAAGAATTATTTTCTGCAGGTTGAACAGCAGGTAGACAGTGATGTACTGTGTGTCCAAAAACACTCCTGAAACTCCCACCTTTTACTCTGTGCCTTTGTATGGGATGTTGTTTGAGCCACAAGTGAAAGTCGTACCTCATCAGCATGAAGGAGACACAGGCAGTTTTCCAGTGATTGCTCTTACTTTATTGCACTCCTGGCTATAGATCAGTTTTTTTCTGTCTCACAACAAGAGGAGAATAAAGCTGTGATCCATGCAAGTTATTCAAAAGGTTTACACACCCATAACTCACACACACACACACACACACACACACACACACACACACACACACACACACACACACACAGCCATCACCTCTTCATCCCTGGCATGTTTGACCTGCAGTGAAGCGTGTAATTGTAACACCATGTCTAAGTCTGTAGAGAACTCACAGGCTAAATTATCCATGTCATCACCCAGTTCTGACTGTAAAATACTAGATCTGACATCATCAAACCTCATGGAGGAGCACAGAGGGACTGGATGACAGGTCGGGGGTTGTTTAGTATACAACAAGATGTGAAAGAGTTGAAGCTGCAGGGATAATGTCTGTGGAAGTCATTACATCAGACTTCCCGGGTAGATGTCTAAAATTACCTGGTTCCTTTTTCCTCTAAAGTGTCGCTTCCGCTCTGGTTTTATGACCCATCATTCTCTTTCTCTCCATCGTCTCACTCCTCTATTTTAATTGGACACTTCTTGACTCTGTTATTTTTTACATGACAGGAGAAGATGTTTAGAATAGCATCAGTTTCACTTCAAGCTCCTTCTCCAAATTCCTGTTCCTGTACCTCTGTCAAAATAAAGCATGTTTACAGGTCAGTGCAGGGATAGAACTGTGCTTTCCTTTAAATGGATGAATGTCCCTCACAGTTCATCACATGATAAATCAACAAATAAGGTCACAATATTTGTGCATTACTTGCACATGTTAATTAAACATGAAAAATATCTTCTTTATACATGTTGCATATATGTGGTCATTTACAAGTAATAAAAATACTTATCACATATTTTGCAGTCAATATCAAATAAAAGTGCCTACAGATCAGTGGTTCCTAAAGTTGGGATCAGGTCCCCACTGTGAAATTAAATGGAATCAAAAGACAATATCTAATATATTTTCATTATAATTGTTCCAAAAAAAAAAAAAAAAAAAACGGAGAATAGACATACATGAATATAAGTAGTTTATTCTGATGTCATGTTTTCATGATGTTCTTGTTAGTTTTGTCTGACTGGATAAATTTTGGGGGGTTTTGTAGTTTTTTGGGGCAGAAATTAAAAAGTTTGTGAACTGGTGCTTTAGACTGTTTATGTGTAATCTAATAGTAATGATCCAAATGACGTGTATCAGTAGGTTTAACCACATAACAAAACTGTTATAGATCAGAGCAGCATCTTTTCACAATGTGTCTGTTACCATCAAAAAGGTGGCAGTGACTCTCACTCATAAGGGCCACAAAAATATACTTTAATAATAAACCAATCAGGTCCAGCTAGTGACCTCCAGTGAGACACTAGTGTGACTGTCTCTGACCAAGCCATTAGAAACAGACTTCATGAGGTTGTCCTGAGGGCCACACATCCTCTAGTCTAGTGGACCCTGTCCTCACTGCCCAGCACCATGGACCTCCACTGGTATTTACCAGAGATCACCAGAACTGCAGGTCCAGCTCTGGAGCTCAGAGCTAGTGTTCACTGATGAGACGGCATCTTCACCATGAGTTATTCTAACTGGTATTTAAATAGTTAAAAGCATAGAAATGATGCAACTTTTGGATTTCATGGTTAGAACTGATGCCAAAATAAAACTTCTAATTGGTAAATGGGAACCTTTTCAGGATATTAACGTTTGTATGGCATTTTGCAAAGCCAAATAGGAGGTGGCTGTTTTTGTCCACAACAAACTAAGAGGGAGTGTTTGTGCTTTTAAAAACATTGATGCAAAAATCAATGACGCTATAGTTTAATGACCTATATTAAGCATCGTGGTTAGAAAAATAACACAATAGGAACCACATATAATTTGGTAAAAATGAATGATGTTATGCTTTTTGTAGTAGGTTCAAACAAAGGCAACTGGACTTTGTTAATAATAATAATACATCAGTTTTATATAGCGCTTTTTAGGTCACTATGATCACCATGACCCAGATGACTCAAAAACTTCACCAGCATTTTATGATTTTCTTCTTTTATTAATTATCAGCAAAATGCCAAAAATGTCTGCGATCAAACTGGGCCAGAAGGTTAGGTTTTGACAGTCACCTCACAAAAGTTCATAGTTTTTATGCAACAATAAAATAACTGCAGGTGTTAAAACAAATGCTAATGGATGAATAAGCTGTGCAGATAACAGATGCACCAATGTGTTTATTAAGTCAGGTCTGCTTTAACTCTTTCTATCCTCCGACTGCTGCTGATAAATATTTTCAGGAAGGTGGCAACAGCATCTTTTACTTTCATGGCAGGTGGTTATATATGAGCAGCTGCATCCTCTGGAGATCCACCAACTTACAGGATCCTTTAAAGCGGACCTTACTGCTTTGTTTCAAGTGTTTGACAGGTGAAATATGACATCCTGATCTCCTTCCCCCCTCAGGGACACGACCTGGGAGAAAAAGATTAGTTCTGACCTTGGAGCTTCAGAAGCATATACATTATAAGAAGAGACAAGCAGTTGACCTCCTAGTTCCTCTCTGGTGTTACTATAGACATGCACACATGCCACACACACACACGCACGCACACACACACACACACACACACACGCACGCACGCACACACACACACACACACACACCCCACCTTCACCTCTATTTGTTAAGAAACTACACAGACCCACACACTTATAAAACACAGCCACACACAGGTAACTGAGTGCAGAAATGCTCAGTCATGCTCGTTAACCCGTTAAAGGACTCACATTGAGATAAATTAAATAGAAATGCTGTGTTACAGACTGAGTGGGTCCAGGTATGAAGGTACTGACGGGTGTTACAGAGGAGTTCTTTAGATTTCAGGTTGTTACACAGAACAGGTGGTAGACGCGTGCTGCTGTTCACATTCCATTTTATGACTACATCTCTGTCATCAAAGGCCCTTTCATAGGTTTGGAAGGTTTGTTTTTTGTTACAGGAAAAATCTAAATGGGGAAGGAACCAAAGGAAGGCCTCCTATCAGATTTCTAGTCCTCATCCTTTGTAGAACGTCAGATCTGTCACGGTGAATAAAGCAGCCTGTAGATCGAGCTATGCATTAGGAAAAACAAAGTAAGAATGAATTCAAAGGTAAGACAAAAACATCAGGAATAACATGAATAGGATACGAACAAAAAAACACAACAAGAGAAGGTAAAAGATGAACAAATCTCCTCTGCCCTCCTGTGTCTGAGTGACGAGATGGTGAGGAATGAGGAGGAAAGGTTAAGACCACACAAAACCTGTGCACAGCTCCAGCTCGCTCTGAATCTCCAGAGACCCCTAAGGCACAGGGTGAGCTAATCCAAACCAGCTGAACGGGGGGGCCTCCACCTTTGTTGTTTCGGACACTGTAAAACGTTGAGTCTGGGGTTTTGGCTGACATTCACACCGAGCTGAAATCACAAGTTTAAACATTCCAGACGTTTCTTCAGATAAAAGTGAAATAAATGCAAACATGGATTTCTCTGTTGAACCATTATTATTATTACCATTTTGTGGGCAGTGTCTCAACCTACACCTTTCAAGAATTTGTTTTCCACTTTTAATGTTGTAGATAATTACCATTAAATTCCAGAGAACTGATGAGCTAACAGTTATTCCAAACACAGCTCCAAGCTACAAAATATCACAGAGGTTTATGTGGTGTTCTTTTATAAATCTTTTTACTATAATCAGTTTTGAAATAAATTATTATTCTGTGGTTATTCTCAAGCATTAAATATCACCAGAAGTAAGATGTAGGACTTCTAGTGCAGTCAGGGGGGATTTCTGCCAAAATAATGTTCATAAGCTAAGTTAGTCTAGTATCTCTCTGATACCTGACAGTCGATTTAATCATAACTCAATCTGAGTTTCAGTTTGGCATAAAAAAAAATCTTGGAAGATTGTTCTGTTAATAACTAGATCAATGGCATTCATGTTAGTTGGCTGCCTGTATACAGCAGCATCTCCTCTACCTGGAACTGTGTGGGAGGTTCTGCGCCAATTCACGGTGGATTTTATTACCAGGGCACACAATTTTTCCATCGAGGAACCTAGTGCTGATGTTTAGTGTGCACCTCATCTTCATGAGTTCTTCTGGGGGGATGCGGTGCTGTGTGTGCATGTGTTGCTGGTGCTGTGCGTATGTGTCGGAGGTGTGTGTCTGCAAGATTCAGAGACTGTGTGAGCACTCCCTGCACCGCAACAGGATGTGAAGCTCGTCTGATCGTGGGCTGTGCCATTGGGACCACGAAAGCATTGGTCCATAAAGTCACCTTCGGGCATAGGGTTCTGGTACACTTGCATATCTGGTGTGCATGCGCACTGGCGCACCTGATATGTGCAATCCTTTTTATTACATAATGACAGCTTTAATAATAATAATAATAACAATAATAATAATAATAATAATAATAATAATAATAATAATACATTTTATTTTAGGCACCTTTCTGACACCCAAGGTCACCGTACAATAGAAATTCACAATAAAACACAATAAAAGTAACAAGTTAAAAAACAATAGCATAAAAGCACACCAAATCACAATAAAACACAGTAAAATTATCAAGTTAAAAAACAACAGTGTAAAAGCACAGAGTAAAACAATAAAACCATCAACTTAATATACAACAAGTGAAAAGACCACCATGAATCCCAGTTATGAGTATGCTAATTTACACAGATGAGTTTTCAGCCTGGTTTTAAAAAGTGGGAGAGTTGTGATGTTTTTAAGGTCAGCTGGGAGAGAGTTCTAGAGTGATGGGGCTGATCTACTGAAGGCTCGGTTTCCCATGGTGCTAAGTCTAGCAGGAGGATTGTACAGATTTAGAGACACTGAAGAGAGGAGGGATCGAGAGGGTACAGAAACTCGGATGAGTTGGGAGATGTAAGAAGGAGTGAGGTCATGCAGAGCCTTGAATGTGAGAAGAAGCAGTTTATAAGTTATCCTAAATTTTATCGGCAGCCAATGAAACTGTCGAATGACAGGAGTAATGTGATTTGAAACAGGTGTTCTAATGACCATACGAGCCGCAGCATTCTAAACTAACTGTAGTTTATGAAGAGATTTCTGTGGTAGTCCGAAAAGAAGAGAATTACAGTAGTCCAGTCGTGATGTGACCAGACTATTCACTGATAGCTGCAGCATGTTCAGAGAGATAGGGACGGAGACGATTTATATTACGGAGATGAAAAAAGGCTGATCGGGTGATTGAGTTAATATGAGCCTGAAAAGACAGCGTGCTGTCCAACAGAACACCAAGGCTCTTAACCTGAGCCCAACAGGAAACGGAGGTATTCTCACAGGTTAAGGAGAAGCTGCCAGTCTTCTCCAGGGCAGATTTTGTACCTATGAGGAGCAC
Source organism: Callopanchax toddi (assembly GCA_006937965.1). NCBI lineage: Eukaryota > Metazoa > Chordata > Actinopteri > Cyprinodontiformes > Nothobranchiidae > Callopanchax > Callopanchax toddi. The sequence continues at coordinate 2,842,432 of SSNR01000020.1, read as the reverse complement.
CTCAGTTTTCTTAGTGTTCAGCTGGAGGAAGTTCTTAGGGAACCAAGACCTGAGTTCAGTCAAACAGTCAGTGAGCGCAGCTGGTGGAAGAAGAGCAGACGGAGAGGTGGAAACATAGAGCTTTGGGAACACAGTACATGGCTCGAGAGCCAGAAATAGGAAGCTTGCATGCCGGATCTGGCCTTCTATTGAGTACCTCTGGTCTAGAGGCACACACAGCAAAGCTACACCCTTATGGTTTGGTACTGCTCAGCTTGCTCAGTTTTACTGAAAAAAAAAAAAAAGACACAACTTGGGGTCAACAACAATAGACGGGAAAGTAGATTTAAAATAGATACAATGCCAAGGGAGCACCTTCTTCAGCTGGTCCAGAACTCTGCAGCGAGGCTCCTCACTGGAGCAAACAGAAAAGATCACATCACTCCTATTCTGAAGTCTCTGCACTGGTTACCTGTTAAATGTAGAGTTCATTTTAAAATCCTGACTCTAACTTTCAGGGCCCTACATGGTCAAGCTCCTCTTTATGTTACTGAACTGATAAAGCCGTACGCTCTAACCCGAGCTCTCAGGTCCACAGACCAGAATCTCCTAACAGTTCCAAGGACCTGATTTAAAAGTCGAGGTGATCGCTCCTTCCAGTCTGTTGCACCGCGACTTTGGAATGACCTTCCTTTAGTTTTACGCTGTATAGACAGTCTGGACTCCTTTAAAAAGCAGTTGAAGACCCAATTATTCAAAACTGCTTTTAAATAACTCTTTTATGTTCTCTTGTTGTTGTTTAATGATTTTGATTTGTAATGATATTTTGTTTGTTTTATTAATTTTATTTGTTTTATCATGTTTGATTCTGTTTTCTGTGAAGCACTTTGTGATTTTTTCTGTGAAAGGTGCTATATAAATAAACTTTACTTACTTACTACTTACTTACTTCTTCCTTGTCATTAAATGGGGCAGATAATGTATCAACAAAAAGAACACTATGAGGAGAAACCCCAACACGGGTCAGGGTCTGCAGGAACAGCTACCAGTTCCTCTCATACCTGCTGTTTTAGCACTGCCTTTACACAACTCTTTGCACAGGAACATGAAAATGTGCAGCAATTCATAGTAAATCATCTTTATAGCAAAACACAACTTTATCATAGGAGAATCAATGGCATCCTGAAAATCAAACTAATGAAGGAAGAACAAATCAAATGTGTGATCGTCTGCAGCTTGGAGAGAAGATCCTGGATGAGCACCCACTAAACATTTACAGAGCACTCACTAAAGTATCTTAAATGTATCATTTTAACCCTATAATGTTATTAGAGAATATAACAAGACATTTATTTAATTTCATAGCATTTTTTCTATTTTGAGCTTGTAAATGAACCTTAATAAAGGAACCATATGGTTCCACACTCCTCTGTAGTAAAAATCTATCCAAACAGAAAGTTTGTAGGGAGAGTTTGAGATGTAGAAATAAACAAGGCGGATACTGTTTCATTTACAAGGAGAGTTTCCACTAGTTGCTTCTGATTTACGTATGATTTTTCTTTGTCTTTTCCATTTCTCCATTCCCTCACTAGTTTACAGCATTAACAGCTCGCCTTAGTGACAACAACAATGAATAAAGACAAAAGGGACTGAATAAGATCCGAGTGGTTTAGCACCTGAACCCCACAGAGCACAATAAACGTCAGAGGGATATTTATAGCCCCGTATATGGAGAATGTGAAGCTCCCCTCACAGCAATAACACACCAACATCTGTTTATGGCATTAGAGCCAAGGAGTTTTCAGTCTATTTGAGGTTAAGGTTTTGAGAAGTGAAAATAGAAAACTCATTCTGTTAGCTTATGTCTGTGCCCCAGTGCACTTACTGTTCACTGACATTAAAGGCCCTCATAACCCAACTGTAGGCCAAGACAAGAACCACATTAATATCAAACTCACCTTTACACCTGCTGACCCCACTGGTTGCTAAGGTAACATCTCTCCCACTCCCAGAAACAGTCTCCAGCTTCTTCTTCACCACAGCAACACCCTGTCTGTCCATGTCTCATTCCAACCTCCAACTCATGAAAAATACACCATACCCATCCTCAACTTGAGGTAAAGACTCACTCCTAATTAAGAGAGACAATTCCACCTTTTTTCTGGTTGAGAGTCTGATCTTCCCAGCCACTTCACACTTGCTGTGAAACTACGCCAGGGCACGCTGAAGGCCATGGCTTGAAGATACCAACTGAACAGGAATAAGCAGAGATGAAGCCCTAAACTAGACAGTCTCCTCTCCATAATTACAACCATGAACCCCACAAACAGGAGCAGTCTTAGCAGAGTCTAACTTGCACTAGGAACCAGCTCAACTTTGTACTGAGAATGTGACAAAGTTTTTTGGTTGTACAGGGACCAGAAAGCTCTTAACAGTGACCTCAGCATCCCACACTGTCTCAGAACCTCTTACTAAGGCTGTAAAACTTCTAAAGATCTACAAAACACACACTGAGAAGACAACCAAACTCCTATGACCCCATGATCTGGACCCAAAGTGCTGATTGTTAAAACACACTCATGGTTTTTCACAAATATTACACCACAACCTCAGTCTGCCACTCTACAGTTGTTGTCCTTGTCTTCCAAGAGTTGTGTCAAACATGACAACCTGTACCGGGGTTTTGTGATTCTGATCTACCTTGTCACCAGGTGGTGTTAATTTGATTACTCTGTTCCTTCTTTAGCTTTAAAGTGATAATATGCAGTTTTTCTTGTTTTGGGCTCCCTCTGGTGTCCGTTTTGAATCACTGCATTAAAAAGTTTCCAGATTGTTTCAGCTTCTAAACGCCTAATTCTAAGTGTTGAAATGTCTCCTCAGACTTCATAGCTTTCTACAGGAGCAGTTATTTACTCCTTCAAAGAAATCAGCTGTGTTCAAGCAGGGAGAGATTGAAAAAAATCAGGAATCATGAGCTAAAACCACTCCAGAGCTAGCATAACAGCTAGCCACTTTGGGTTAGCCTAACCCTCGTGAGACACGTGACTTCCTGGGTACCGTGACGGCGACGGAGATTTTGCAATCTTGGTATTCCGGATCTAATCACCAGATGGGGCTAAGTGACTTTTCATTAACTCTGTAAAGGGTCATATTAGCACAGACTGGCTCAAGGAAAAGATTTAAAAATATGAAAAAGTTGCATATTATCACTTTAAAGACAAAAAGGTCTGATGACATCATTAAATGATTACAAAATTGATAGCTACTCTTATGATACAATTGTTGCTTGAATTTGTTCAATAAGGATGTTTGTCAAGCCATGCCAAGCCCTTAAATTATTCAGGAACAAAAAACTATTTATATCACAGTTCACAGTGAGGGTATTTATGACAATTTTGGCACCAATTCTCCCCTTCAGACATAAGGACACCTCTGACTACGGTATGGCTCTAAAGGTAAGCTTATCATATATTCCTGTCGCGTGTGGGCAGTTAGGAGGGCTCTGGTCTGCTTGGAAGGCTCTGATCAGGGAAACCCAACATGTTGGATTGTCTTGGCCTGATATATAGTAAATAGTAAATGGCCTGTAGAGCTTTCCAGAATGTTGTACACTCCCCAAAGTGCTGTACAAAACAACTGTTCTGCTTTTCAGGCATTTCAGTTCAATTTTGTAATAAAACCTTATTTTGTTAGGCATGCTTTTATTTTGAAATAGAAAACTGTCGTAAAACAGGAAGTGCTGCATGAGCGCCAGGATACTAACAACAAACGCTAGTAGAGAGATGAGAGAGAAAAACGCTCTAAAAATCCTAAATAATCTAACTATGATCAAACTATTTTATAGAAATCCATCAGCACAAATTCTGACAAATCGATTACTTTCATCTACAGTTAGCATACACAGGGGGACAAGACAGGGGTGTCCTCTTTCCCCCTTGATATTCGCTCTTGCAATTGAACCTTTAGCTCAGAGTATTAGACTTGATCCCCCTATACACGGATACACTACTAAAAAGTCTAATAATAAATTATCGCTGTATGCAGATGATATTCTTCTATATATAACACAGCCTAAAATTACTATTCCAACACTCTAAATAAGATTAATTTATTCGTAAGTCTATCAGGGGCTGCATGGTGGCGCAGTTGGTTAGCACTGTTGCCTCGCAGCAAGGAGGTCGTGGGTTCGCATCCCGGCTCTGCGGCCTCTCTGCGTGGAGTTTGCATGTTCTCCCCGTGCGTGCGTGGGTTTCCTCCGGGTACTCCGGTTTCCTCCCACAGTCCAAAGACATGACTGTCAGGCTAATTGGGCTGGTAAATTGTCCTTAGGTGTGAGTGGGTGCGTGGTTGTTTGTCTCGTTCGTCTCTGTGTGGCCCTGCGATGGACTGGCGACCCGTCCAGGGTGTCCCCCGCCTCTCGCCCCTTGACCGCTGGAGATAGGCACCAGCTCCCCCCGCGGCCCTCTGTGGAGGACTAAGCGGCTACAGAAAATGGATGGATGGAAGTCTATCAGGATATAGAATCAACTGGTCTAAGAGTGTTCTGATGCCAATTTATATTGAGGATATGTCACTTTTGAATCAATTCCCTTTTAAAGTCTCTCTTGAAAAAATAAATGACCTAGGTATAGAAGTAACACGGGACTTCACATTGCTGTTTAGAGCAAACTTCTCTCCTTTAATAGACAAACTGAAAGAGAAAATACTATTTTGGAGAACCCTCCCAATCTCGCTAATTGGTAGAATTAATTCTATAAAAATGTTTTTTCTTCCACAATTGCTGTATTTATTTCGAAATATCCCAAAATTCCTCAAAAAATCATTTTTTAAAGACTTAGACTCTATAATAACTCCTTATCTTTGGGGGTACAAAGCACATAGAACAAATAAAATGAACCTCTGCAAGGCAAAATCAAAGGGAGGGCTAGCACTGCCGAATTTCCAACTCTACTACTGGGCTTCTATGATTGGAGCAACTCTCCTTTGGTTGAAGACTCCACAATCACTACCAGACTGGTTAATAATGGAGGAAGAGGACTCACATCCATATGCCTTAAGTGCAATACTTTTAGCTCCAACATATGTAAACAAATCTCTATATAAAAATAATTGCATTATACACAGCATAACTCAAGCATGGAAACAAATCAAATATAAGTACAAACCCCATCCAATTTCTTCTTTATTGCCAATCAGTAGGAGCCCTTCATTTCCACCTTCTTATCTGGATAAATCATTTTCTAAATGGAGTGACAGAGGGATTGTCTGTGTTGGGGATTTGTATGTAGATGGCACCTTTGCCTCTTTTGCACAGCTACAAAGTAAATTTAAATTGGAAAATAGTGAGTTCTTTCATTATCTCCAAATTAGAGATTTTATACGGAAACACTCTACAAATATTGAAATAGAAACACAATCCTTATTAGATAACTGTCCAAAACTTTCAGCTAAGGAAAACAACTTAATATCTATTATTTATAATAATCTCTTGACATCCTATCCAGTCACCTTTGTAAACTTGAAGTGTAAATGGGAAGAGGAGCTTGGGGATTCAATCTCAGATGATTTATGGGGAAAAAGTCTGGAGTATATCCACAAGTGCTCTGACAACTCTAGACATTATCTTATCCAGTTTAAAATCATTCATAGGCTTCATTATTCAAAAGAGAAATTACATAATATGTATCCAGAAGTCTCTCCACTATGTGACAAATGTAAATCCTCAACTGCATCCCTTTTGCACAGCTTTGTGTTGTGCCCAAAACTTCAACCCTTTTGGTTAGAAGTCTGTAATATCCTGTCTGAAATTCTGAAGATCCCAGTTAACCCAGAACCTCAATTCATCATTCTTGGTATATCAGACAGTTTCATACAATTGAACAAGGCACAGCAACACTTTCTCTCCTTCGGATTTATAACAGCAAAAAAAATAATCCTTACATTATGGAAGAACCCCATAGCTCCTACTTCTAGAAGGTGGATTGAAGATTTGGTTAATACTTCTCATTTGGAAAAAATCAGATACGTATTGAAAAACAAACTGACTGAATTCGACATTACCTGGAAACCATTCAAAGCTTACCTCAGAGCAAAAGGTTCAACCTCAAGTTGAACCATAGTAGACTGAACTGGGTGGTAGAATAAAAAATATTAGTAATGGATTTTGTAATATATGAGAGAAGTGGGTATGAGGATGTTACCCTAGCTCTGGTCAACCAAAGTTATTTATTTATTTATTTATTTTATTTTACTTTATCTTTTGTTGTTGTTTTTTTTTTTTGTCGAGTTTTTTTTTTTTTTGTTATATTTTTTTTGGTTGTTTTCTTCTCTGTTCTTATTTAGACTTATGTTGGACAGTACTCATTTTTTTTGCTTGTGATTTTTCGATATGAAATAACAGAGTTATCTATTCTGGTGTAGATTTGTTAGCTTGAAAGGAGAAAAATCAGAGCACAATATGCGTTAAATATATGTGTGTATGGAAAAAATGTATAAGGAAACTGATATTTGGTGTTAATTTTATTAATAAAAATATACAAAATACACAAAAAAATAAAATAAAAATCCTAAAACTTGTCAACCTTTGTGTAACTCCTGAAGAAGCAGCGCCTGTATGTATTCTTATTTGTTTTTCTAACTGTTTTTGTTGATGAATATGTGCTAATGAGAAGTTTGTGTTGCCAGTTAAAGCGGCTCTCTGGAGCATTTTTCTCTGTATCAAAGTTTTCTAAATGTTTTAAATGATATTTCAGGTCTAAACTATGATCTATGGGTTGAGTTCCACAACATCTGTAATTCTGATGAAGACCCTCCTTCCTCCTAGAGACCCCTTTCCATTATTTCTTGCCGCCGACATTTTTCAGCCAATGAAATGCAAATTTCTGCATTCTCTCAACATGCACGCGCATCGACCAAACCTGTACCAGTAGGGGGCGCTGTCGTACAGGACGATCCGTGTGTTTCTCTGCCGTCTCAGCCGTTCACTGAGGACTCACAGCTCATTTCTACTAAAAACCTACCCATTTCCCAGCTAAAGATGGATTTATTTTTATTTTTAAACCTTTTACCTCACAGAATGGCAAGGCTTGACAGGGTTACGCGTTTATTTTGGTCAGAAAGTTCATCCAGGACCGAGTCAAGTTCAGCTTCAGAGTCCAGCAGCAGCTCTCTGCTAACAGAGCTAATATCAGAAGCAGCAGGGACACAGAGGGCTCATCAGACCCTCGTAGTGTTGGAATAAGAGTTGTGAACTGTGAGTGATTAAACCCTACACATTGAGCTGTACAGTTCATGCCCGCAACGTATATGCGTCGCGTGCACGTGTGCACACGCGACCGGACGCGCGTGTCAGGATGTTTTGAGGAGGAGCCTTTGGACGCTAGATTCAAAAACTGCTCTCTTGATGAAATCCTCCAGAGTGCGGCTTTAAACTTACTGAAATTAGCCTCATATTGTCTAGCTAATTCTTTCTACCAGCAGGGGAGGCTGTTGCACCGTGTGTTAATGGAAACTTAGAAGTTAATAATATTTCAGCTCTTTTTTACTTGTTAAGATATTTTACTTGTTAAAATACACTGCTTTCTGTGGGTAATATGTGTTTATTTACATGGTGACATATATTTTGCAGCTGTAAGTTCTATAGTTCCACTTTACATTTACTGTGAATTACATGTCAAAGAGAAGAGATAGTTAACTGCATTATTTTTCTGCTTTTCAGTTTCAATCGGTATTCAAAACAATGGGAAGAATGTATAATAAACCCACACACTTCATCCAGGACATGTCTTCCATCTTTGGGTCAGAGTTTAACTTCACTGTCTAGCTGAAACTTCTATTACGTCTCAACGAGGACAGTACAGTGAAAAGGCGGCTAATAATCAAGAGTTCTACGACAAAGACGCCAAGCACCATGGAATGAGCAAAATCAGAAAAAGCATCAGTGCGTTCAAATACCACTAAGCGGTCTCTCTCCTCTTCATCTGCTGCAACAGTACAAGTGCGAGCCAACGCAGAGGCAGCAAAGGCAAGGGCTGTGTTCGCAGAAAAGGAGGCAAAACTAAAAATGGAAAAGGCTGCAAGAGAAGCAGAGCTGCAATTAGAGAAATCAAGGCTGGATGCAGAACTTAGCATGTTGGAATATCAAAGAGAGGCAGTTGCAGCTGTGGCACAAGCTAAATCATTAGAGGCAGCTGAAGAATTAGAATCCTTAAAGTCAGATTCACCTGCACGTGAAACCTTACAAAAGGACATTGTCGATCGAACTCAGGAATACGTCCAAGAACAAGCAGAGCTTAAATCACAACAAAGTAAGACAGCTGCACATCCTCCAACACCTGATCCAGCAATGCCAGAGGAGAGCTTTGTCACCTGGGATGACCCAACACAAAACGACTTAAAGACAAACATGTAAACAATACTCAAACAACCACTTACTATGGACAAAACAGACCTGAACCAAAGTTCAAGCCGACTCACAACTACCAAAGCTCCCCACCAAATCCAACAGCAAAATCATTCGTTCCACGAGCCTTTGCAACTCCTACCACTGTTACACCAGAAACAGAGCACCTAGCACGATACCTGGCTCGTCGTGACTTAGTAAGTACCAGCCTTTACCAGTTTGATGACAAACCTGAAAGTTATCGTGCATGGCAGTCCTCATTTTACAATACCACTTCAGATTTAGGACTTACAGCAAATGAAATGTTAGATTTACTGGTTAAGTGGCTTGGGCCGGAGTCCAGCAAACATGTCAAAAGAATCCGCTCTGTGCACACAGAAAACCCAGACATGGCTCTTCAGAAGGCCTGGACACGACTCCAGGAATGCTATGCTGCACCAGAAGTGACGGAGAAGTCACTATTTAAAAGGGTTGACGAATTCCCAAAGATCTCTACCAAAGATTATGAGAAATTAAGAGACTTGGGCGATCTTCTCATGGAGCTACAAGGAGCTAAAGAAGAGGGCTACCTGACAGGACTAACATACCTAGACACTGCCAGGGGCATAGGACCTATAATAGAAAAACTTCCCTACGGGCTCCAAGATAAATTGATCTCAGTTGGCTCAAAGTTCAAAGAGGCCAACAATGGACTGTTTCCCCCATTTGAATATTTTGCTAGCTTTATCTGTCAAGAAGCCCGTAGGAGAAATGATCCTAGTTTTATTTTCCCACGCACAAGCGAGAGACCAAGTCAGGCTCCCCCAAGGACTTATGGCAGTAAAATATCTGTTCACAAAACTGATATTTCCACAGAGAAAGGACTGCCAACAAACTCACCTGTAAAGAAAATGGATGGACCAGAGAAGAACTGTCCCATTCACAACAAACCACATCCGATAAAGAAATGCAGAGGATTCAGAATGAAAAATATAGAGGAAAGGAAAGCTATTCTCAAACAAAACGGAATCTGTTTCAAGTGCTGCAACTCAACTAACCACTTAGCAAAAGATTGCAAAGTTCTAGTGAAGTGTACAGAGTGTGACAGTAGTCGCCACGACACTGCTATGCATCCAGGCCCACCACCTCAAGTACCCACAAGGTCCTCACCCTCAACAAGTGATGGCGGGGAGGAAGAAAGCACTGTTGGCAGTACAGCAGTAAGCTCACAATGCACCCAGGTGTGTGGCGCAGGGCGAACAGGTAGATCGTGCTCCAAGATCTGTCTGGTTCGAGTGTATTTCCATGGACAGCGTGACAAGGCAGCTTAACATGTATGCTATTCTAGATGACCAAAGTAATCGTTCACTGGTCTGCTCAGACTTCTTTGAGTTGTTTGAAGTAAACAGCCAGTTTTTCCCCTATAGACTAAAAACATGTGCCGGGCCGATCGAAACAGCTGGTCGCAAAGCTGAAGGTTTCCAGATCGAATCTCTCGATGAGAAAATTGTCCTCTCACTTCCACCATTGATTGAGTGCAATGAAATACTAAATGACAGGACTGAAATTCCCACACCCGAAGCAGCTCGCAGCCACCCCCATCTGAGAAAAATAGCTCAGTACATTCCAGAGCTCGACCCCAAAGCAGAAATCCTTATTTTACTGGGAAGGGACTTCTTGAGAGTCCACAAAGTTCGTCAGCAGGTGAATGGACCCCACAATGCCCCATTCGCACAGAGGCTGGACTTAGGATGGGTCCTGATTGGAGACGTGTGTTTGGGAAATGCACATAAACCAACTGTGAACACATACAAGACGAGTGTGTTAGAAAATGGCTGTCCTTCTATCTGCACACCCTGCAAAAGCACCATAAAGCTAACTGAGAATGCCTGTCAAAAAGAAAAGCAAATAAGCAACGCTGATAAAGCGTCATTGGAGACCCTGGGACAGAATGTCTTCTACGAAACAGACTCCGACAACAAACCTGGTCCATCCATCGAAGACACCATCTTTCTGGAAATAATGAACAGAGAAATGTTCAAAGACGAGTCAAATCATTGGGTCGCACCCTTACCTTTCAGAGCTCAACGACAACAGCTGTCCAACAACCGTGAGTACGTAATGTCTCGTTTCAATTCACTACAAAAGACTTTACAAAAGAAACCTGGCATGAGAGACCAGTTTCTCGAATTCATGAACAAAATCTTCCAGAACAAACATGCAGAGGTAGCTCCACCTTTAAATGAAAACGAGGAGTGTTGGTTTTTGCCGACTTTTGGAGTCTTTCATCCACAGAAACCTGAAAACATACGTGTGGTCTTTGACTCCAGCGCAAAGTACTGTGGCATGTCTCTGAACGACGCTCTCCTAAAAGGCCCCGACCTCAATAACTCCCTCATAGGGGTCTTGATCCGCTTTAGGAAGGAGCAGATTGCAGTGGTTGCCGACATACAGCAGATGTTCCACTGCTTCCTCGTTCACAGAGATCACAGGAATTACCTGAGATTTTTGTGGTACAGAGACAATGATATGTCCAAAGACGTCATCGACTATAGAATGCGGGTGCATGTGTTCGGGAACAGCCCGTCTCCATCTGTAGCCATCTATGGGCTCAGGAGAGCTATTCAGGAGGGAGCAAACAAACACGGAGTGGACACAGTCAAGTTCGTCGAACGCCACTTTTACGTCGACGATGGCCTCATTAGTGTGCCTTCAGATGCTGAAGCCATTAGTCTACTGCAGAGAACTCAAGCCTCCCTCAGCGAATCAAACTTAAGACTCCACAAGTTTGCATCAAACAGCGACACTGTCCTCCAAGCTTTCCCACCAGAAGATTGTGCTGTTTTGAAAGATCTGGACCTCAGTGGTGAGGCTACACCAGTGCAGCGTAGTTTAGGCCTACTATGGGTGACCACAACAGACACCTTCACATTCAATGTGTCAGAAGATAGGAAACCGTTCACTCGCAGGGGCGTTTTGTCTACAGTGAACAGCATGTTTGATCCCTTGGGCATTCTCAAAACCAGTAACCATTGAAGAGAAAAGTCTATTGAGAGAGTGCAGTGTAGACAAATGTGATTGGGATACACTTCTCCCCGAAGGCAAACTTAAAGAATGGGAAGCATGGAGAGAGTCTCTTCATCATTTGAGCAAGCTACACATTCCTCGAGCATATACTGCAACCTCACTCTCCAAAGCCAATCACACAGAGTTATGCGTGTTTTCCGACGCATCCACTAAAACCATCGGAGTTGTAGCCTACCTCAGAATGGTCCAAAGTGAAGGTCAAGTGAATGTCGGATTCATTATGGGAAAAGCCAAACTAACCCCACTCTCCCAACCTACAATCCCTCGGCTGGAACTATGTGCGGCTGTACTTGCTGTAGAAGTTGCAGATCTAATCTGTGATGAACTGGACCTGAACCTGGACTCAGTTAAGTTTTACTGTGACAGCAAAGTTGTATTAGGATATATCTACAACCAAACAAAGCGCTTCCATGTCTACGTTCATAATCGAGTTCGACGCATTCATCAGTCAACAACACCAGGTCAGTGGTTCTACGTCTGTTCAGAAGAGAATCCTGCAGACTACGCATCCAGGTCAGTTCCTGCGTCCTCACTAAAACACACCACATGGTTTACAGGACCAGCATTTTTGTACAAACAAGACAACAGTGAGGAGAACTCAAAACAAACATATGAACTTGTAAACCCAGAATCAGACACAGAGATACGTTCTGAGGTGACCACTTACCTCACACAGTCAAGAGAAAGGACTGGGTGTTACAAGATTCACACGCTTTTCAACCATGCACTCACTCACCAGAGCAGTTGCTACGCTCATTCACATAGTCAAAACCTACAAACAGAGGGAGTCTAGCACATGTAAAGGATGGCACCACTGCAAACTCCCACACACTCCTGATGAATTGTCCCAAGCTAAGTTCATCATCACCAAAGCAGAACAGGAAGAGTTTTTCTCCAGTGAAATCTCAGATCTCTCCCACACACACTCTCTGTCCAGAAAGAGTAAGCTTCATAAGCTGAACCCTATCCTTAAAGGAAACTTGATTTGCATTGGTGGCAGACTAAAACATGCAGACCTAAGCACAGCAGAAAGAAACCCTATCATCCTGCCTAAGAACAGTCACATCTCCCTGCTCCTAGTGAGACAACACCACGAGCAAGTAAAACATCAAGGCCGCCACTTTACTGAAGGGGCCCTCAGAGCAGCCGGTTATTGGGTCATAGGCGGAAAGCGGCTCATCACCTCAGTCCTGCACAAGTGTGTAGTATGTCGTCAGTTATTCATATTCTTCCTATAAAGTTAGCTGTCGCTCTGGATTTATAACATAAATAACTATTTTCAAATGCAAAAAGAAAGAAATGTATTATTTGCTACATTATCAAACAGTATTTTGGAAACTTCAAATGATTATCACCTAAATCAGCCTCTTATATCCATTTTACTAAATAACAGATTTAATTTATTATCACAAAATTTCAGTTATTTAATGTAAATACCAGATTAAAAAGACATACAATAAAAGGCTAAGATTCCTTCATTTTCTGCTTCTATTTATTATATTTTAATCTTCAAACACACAGGACCAGGGTATTACGATGACGTCGTATGAGAATGTAAGTGAAGTCACCTCAGATTAATTTTTGTAATCTCAAACAATGAACATCTGCAGACGAGGAGAATTCAGCAAATACTGTCATGTTCTACTGTGACTAACAAAGGTAATAATCTACTGACATCGTGTTTCGTCACAGACGAATGGTGCAAATCAATTTCACAGTAAAGTATCCAGATCAGTTATATTGCGATCCCATGCTCTTGTGTTTCAGGAAAACATTTGCACACGTCTGTGGGTCCAGGCTTTAAAAAGTGAAGAGTATGTGTTTCTGCATACATAAATCATTTCAGCACAGCTGCAGTCTGTTGCTCTATCTACCCTCAGATAAGCCATCTCAAATCTCCCTGCAATCATCATGAGGCCTCGCAGAACTCACAGCCCGGCTGATCCTAAAGGCTGGAGGGTCCGTGAGGCAGCATGTGTTAGACCTTGTGTTTCAGAGAATGTGTCATGTGCAGAAAGCTTAATGGCAAATGTCGATTTGAGAGAATGTGTTGGTGTGAGTGAGTGTGTGATTAAAAGTGGAACTACCTTGCAATCCTAGAAAAAAATCTGTTTTGTTATCAGCTGCTACAGTTTATATTTTAGAAGTTAATCTAAATTAAAATTTTACAGCCTGTTGCTTCATAATTTTAGAAATTTGGAGCACTGTATCTGAGCAGTTATATTACAACTAGCCAATAATTTTGACCAATATGATTTCATACAACTGATAGTAGAGGTGTGAAACAATCCAAACTGATTCCTGGAGTTGTAGGGTATGGGTATGGGGTGTGCAAAATCCTCAAAGACGGATGGAGTTAAAGTTTAGGCCCCGTTGGACAGACTCGTCACATTTTACTGATAAGGACTGCTAAATGTGCTCCGTATTACACTAACATGTTCTGAACACTATATACAACCCACTATATACAACTTCAGTTACATTTACTGTATGCAGCCCACTTTAAGCAGTGACATTTGGAATAATAGTTTAAACTAAACTGGAATGGTAGAGGTGTTTCTATGGTGTGAAGGAGTGGGTTTAATAAAACTGCTCACTGAGGTTTTAAAGCAATACTAAGTGTTATTTTACTTGTAACCATGGGTTACGGTGAGGGTCGCATCTCCGGCAGTCAGTGAACGTATCAGCACACCTGTCTGACATTGCTGGGTGATTACGTAGCTGATAAAGACGGGTGTGTGGGAACGTGGGGATCAGATGGTTGGAGGTGAGCAGGGCTGGTGCACGGTTGCCGGGTTGGATTGTATTGTCGGGTTGCTGGAGGTCCTGGTGCAAGTGGATGACCGTGTGAGTACCCATGTTTTGATGGAGCGGGTGCATGGTGGTTTGCATGGTGGTTTAATGTGTTTAATGTGATTTTGTTTCATTCGTTGCAGCCGTGCCCCTGCTGCTCAATTTATGTGGGAAGGTCTGCGTTAAAGTGCGTGACTCGCGCTGCGGCATTAACGTTATTGCGTGTGGGTGCAGGTTTGAGGATCTCTGGCGCACCGGTCAGTTATTGCTTCGGTTTAGCTCTTAGAGGAAGGGGGCGGGGCGCGAGAGAGCCAAGTCTCGGTGTAGGAGTACGCTCCCGGTTAGTTTGTTTTAGAGGGTTTATTAAGTGTTTTTGGGTTTGTTTTTTGAGCTTTAGTTTAGTATTTTTTTCTTTTTGTTTCTTGTGTTTCCATTCTTTATTTTCTTAAGGTCAGTTTAGTTGAGGGTCATTTTAAACTGATGTTTTAAATTAATTCTAAAATAAAGACTGTATTTTTTTCTACAACTCTGTCTTGGTTCTCTTTTGCGTTACCAGACCTTTTTAGGGTCTTAAAAGGTATGCAAGCGTGATAAGGGGCCCTTAGCCTTCCCGGTATCACTACATACTTTTTAAGCTAGAGCATTAAAATTGATCTCATTGATTGTTGAGTAAGAAACTTGACCAGGTTCATGTTTGACAGCACTCTGACAGCAGCCTCAACTGGCCAGATAATGCACTAAACAGTTTTGAGGAACGGGTCGGTCACAAAGATGATGTAACTTTCTGCTTTACGGCCTTAGTAACCAGGTGTAGCGTGATCAATATACGCTTTGACCTCTGATCTCTGACCTACGTGATCATCTAAAATAATAATCCATCTTCTTCCCAATAACACGGATTATAATGACTCTTTTATTATGTTTTAACCTGAATCAACATTCCTCCAAGGTCACGGTCGTACCGGAAGAATTCACCGGACTTTAATAATAATAATAATAAGGACTCTTGGTGTCTCTTCCTAATAATGACACTTTAATCTGTTACAGAAATGTCTTAAATGATTAATGCACTTTCTCTTACAGCATTGTGAATGTTTGATCCAGCTTCAGTATTATTGATACTTTGCTAAAAGGTTAAATCAGTATTACTACTTATTTCTACTTTGCTAAAGATAAATAAGTAGTCTGTTTCCACCTCACACAGGAGGTGACGTCTGCCTTTAGAGCCTGAGTCACGTGTCTTGTTAGAGCCCCCTGATTGGTCCACGTACACTGACAGCTCTCAGCTGACTGCCTCTCAGAGAAGAACTCAGTTCTTCTCTCGCCTCAGAGGAGACAACACCGCCCACGGTCAACTCGCTACACCGTGGGTTATCGATGCCGACTGCCACCGGTAACGGGTCCAGCCCCGTTGCAGTCGAAGAAGCTGCTTACCCCTGAGAGCCGGCACCATCAGCTGCCTCTCTAATCCAACCAGAATGGGTAAGGCAGCCCGCTACCAGCTCACTAGCCATGGGTCTCACTGACGTCGCATCCACGGACACTCTCCGCT
>SSNR01000020.1:2776242-2819304 GCA_006937965.1 Callopanchax toddi | reverse complement strand
GGCCGCGTTCGAGAACGTTGGACCCGACTCCCCACCCAATTGGGAGAAACTAGTTCTTCCTCTAATCAAAACTCCACAGGGTTTCCCTTCAGGTGGACCCCTAGACAGCCTACCACAACCCATACACAGTGTGGAAGAGACTGAAGTTCTGACGGACGACGGTGGGTGTGACAACCCCCGTCAACCCACGTTCGAACAGCCTCTTCCTCAGACTCCTGCCGCAGCGAGTGCAGCAGAGGACGTCACCCTCGAGGTGACCGCCGACTGCTCACCCCCGTTGCTGGTAAGAGAGCCTGCTGTATGTAAGGTTTCGTTGGCTACGGGTCCAACCACTGAAGACCCACTTCATAAACTACGGGAAATATCAAAGCTCATCAGAAAGCTCATGCCCGGTCGAAGGGATCCTCAATGGGTCCATAGTCTTATCACTATGATCGATTTTCAACTACACAAATATCCTGGTCTTTCTAACATGGAAAAACTCCATCTTTTGGACTTCTCATCGAACTTTGTTCTGAGTGAGTTCTTATACAGTCTGCCTATGGACGTTAGACTTGATTTCGGTCGTCTGCGTCAGGCTATCCTGGACCACTACTTGGTAGCTGGTCTTACAGATGTCAGTCCATCGACAGCATCTGTTCCACCAGTCACAGACTCGCTCACTGAGAAAAGGGGGGTCACAACACAGGTTGATCCTCCTCCGACTCAGTCTGATCTATCAGTGTCAGGCCCGGATCCTCCGGATCCTCCAGAGGCCGACGCTGACACTTCTGAGGACTACTTTGACGCTCCCCTGCCCCCGGCAGGACAGGTCGAATCATCTCTGCTATCAGCAGAGTCCATAGTTCACCTGCCCGATCAGGTAAGTCCCCCGAGTCCCCACATTGTACCAGTTCTTCCCCCAGAGGAACAGGTTAAGGCTTCTCTGTCATCGACAGAGTCCACTGACCTTCGCTGCAGTCCAGCTGCAGCTCCAACCAGACCTCAGTCCACCCATTCGGGTGTGACACCTTCACACACACCCCTGGTGAGCCCCCGTCAGGGACCTCAACCAAACAGTCAACCGACATCACATAGGCCGTCCCGCCCAAGAGCACGACTCTCCGGTCCGACAACCTTCTTGATGTTGGCGGTGTGTGTGTTTATCACTTGTACTGCTACCACATCTTCTTCTAGAAACCTGTTTGACCCAGGTCCGACCTCGGGGATCGCCCTCAAGGAACGGCCTGGCATGTTGATGACTAACTACCGCCTCTTGACCCAAAAGGTGTTTGTTAAGTTTGACCCAGACGTCGCCTGCCGCAAAAAGCTGGAAGGTCGACCTGGAGAACTCTCAACTGCTGGGGAGAATTGGACTCAAACCATGATGTGGCACTCTCAGGCCGACATCACTCACATCCTCCACCAGTTACAGAAGTTCACGGTCACAACTTCAGAACTCTCAGGGTCTAACCGCAGGGTGAAACGGTTCTTAGCGGAACTCCTTTCAGCCGCTGGTGCGGTAGGTTCACTTTTCAGTATGGGTTTCTCAGCGGTCAACTCCATCAACTTAGCTGCGGTTCAGCGCCATGTCAAAGAGCTTGAGGAGGAGGTCCCTTCTCTCCGTAAGCATGTGGTCCGCCAGCGGAAGGCACTGCAGACTCTAGGTAGGTCCGAGCGCGACACGATAGTCGTCGTTAACTCCTTAAATGAGAAGATGAGGAAGTCATCTATGTGCGGCTGTACTTGCTGTAGAAGTTGCAGATCTAATCTGTGATGAACTGGACCTGAACCTGGACTCAGTTAAGTTTTACTGTGACAGCAAAGTTGTATTAGGATATATCTACAACCAAACAAAGCGCTTCCATGTCTACGTTCATAATCGAGTTCGACGCATTCATCAGTCAACAACACCAGGTCAGTGGTTCTACGTCTGTTCAGAAGAGAATCCTGCAGACTACGCATCCAGGTCAGTTCCTGCGTCCTCACTAAAACACACCACATGGTTTACAGGACCAGCATTTTTGTACAAACAAGACAACAGTGAGGAGAACTCAAAACAAACATATGAACTTGTAAACCCAGAATCAGACACAGAGATACGTTCTGAGGTGACCACTTACCTCACACAGTCAAGAGAAAGGACTGGGTGTTACAAGATTCACACGCTTTTCAACCATGCACTCACTCACCAGAGCAGTTGCTACGCTCATTCACATAGTCAAAACCTACAAACAGAGGGAGTCTAGCACATGTAAAGGATGGCACCACTGCAAACTCCCACACACTCCTGATGAATTGTCCCAAGCTAAGTTCATCATCACCAAAGCAGAACAGGAAGAGTTTTTCTCCAGTGAAATCTCAGATCTCTCCCACACACACTCTCTGTCCAGAAAGAGTAAGCTTCATAAGCTGAACCCTATCCTTAAAGGAAACTTGATTTGCATTGGTGGCAGACTAAAACATGCAGACCTAAGCACAGCAGAAAGAAACCCAGGTCTAGCAATGCTAGGGGGAGGAGGGATTGTTTCATCAAGAGTTTCACGGTTTAACCAGTCGGATTATTAACCACGTTGTGAAATATTGTAGAAAATAATGTTTTGAAAGACTTCCTCAACACCACCTCACAGATAAATAAATAGATATATAAATAAATCAGCCCGAGCCCACTCTCCACACACTCCCCTCGGGCTGCCTCCGGCTCACAGACTCCCAGCGGTAGCTTGGCTAACAGGCAGACACTGAGGCCGCGCCAGGCGTCATCCTGCAGCTACGCCTGGGTTAATCTCTCCTACACCGACCTGATAATCAAAGCCTTCCTCAACAACACGTCACAGGTAAATAAATAAGTAAATCCAAAGAAACGATGACGCGCGACCCACATGACTACATCTCCGACACATGAGCTATTGCCCGCAAGTAGAATCAGAACCGAGGTGACGGTCCTACGGGTCCAGTCAGATTTGGGTCGATTAATTATTTAGACGTACTGATTCAAGGCCAATTTATCCTCCACCAGAAGCAAGAACCTTGTTCTCGCTGGGGGGTCTGCGTGGGCCGCGAGGTTTTGCGCCAGCCAAACAAGACCCACACTGCTTGTCAGGTTCAATATGACCCAGTGCTGGTCCGGGAGGTTTTTGCGCAAGCAGATTGAGACCGAAAGCCCCTCAGATCTGCGCTAGTTCACTAGGGACCCAGAGGTTTTGCTCAAGTCCTCCTGGCAGACCCAAAAGTCTTGTCATCGCGCTGGATGATGGATCGTTTTATTCCATCACCTGTATGACTCATCACAGAGTTTGGCAGCTGAATTCTAGTGGAGAATAAATTTGCATTTATGCTCTAGGAGCTGAGAGTGAGTGAGTGAGTGAGTGAGTGAGTGAGTGAGTGAGTGAGTGAGTGAGTGAGAGAGAGAGAGAGAGAGAGAGAGAGAGAGAGAGAGAGAGAGAGAGAGAGAGAGAGAGAGAGAGAGAGAGAGACTGTTTATGAACTTATAATATTTATACATTCAAAAAAATGTAAAAGCAACAACTTGTCTGACAGATTATTAGCTGAAAAGCTGTGGCCGACTGGGGGAGAAAGTTCTATCTGTTCAGGTGTGAGATGATTTACGACCGGGCCTGGATGTAGGCATGGGCAAGGGGGGGCATTGCCCCCCCAAATTCCATGACTGCCCCCCCAAACGCAATTGCATGCAGAAATACCAAATTTCAAAAATATTTCAGTGAAAAACGGTCAGAGAGAGCGCTCCCTTCCATTTGTCCTCATTCAAAGTAGCTACTGATTGGTAGATGCATAGGGAGGGTGTCATCAGAACCGGATTTCATTCATGCGTACCAGAACCCACTGCCCGAGCGGACCAGCGCTGCGCGGTCCCGATGGGAGACCCTTCGACCTGGCGAGCTTCACATCCTGTTGCAGCTCAGTGAATGAGTGCTCACATGAAGCTCTGAAGCTAGTGGACACACAGCAGGACCTCCGACACACACACACACACACAGCATCTCCAATGCGCCTGGCACCGCGCCTTTACGCACGGCTACTTTGACGCACGCTTCAACACACACACACACACAATCACAGTACACCCGACCCACGCACGCAACTCACACATGCTCAGGAGGGGTGCAACAGGTCACAATAGATCAGTGATCTGTACCGATCGCCCTCTATGGTTCGGGACACGGTTCACGGATCCGCACTCGTGCGTTTGCTAAATCCTCCCCGACCCGACAGCTCGCGCTCTGAATCTGCTGATAAATAATTCCCCTCTGAGAAAGGAGTTCATTTAATCATCACATATCAAGTTCTCTCCATCAGACTCAGTCATTTTAGTTAACCAGAACAAAGGATCACTGATCATTAACTGATCCATTCTCTGATGCGCGCGGACCAGCTGACCCCCCATGATGGTGTAGTTTTTAATGCATTTAAGGGATTGGGGGGATGTGATGACCAAAAAATTCTTAGCATATCCAGACTCGCCCCCCTGATATTCTACCTGCCCCCCTTAGTGGGGCTGGCTAGATCCGGCACTGTTTACGGCAGTTGAAATGAAACTTCTAACCGTAGCCTCCTACTGCTGCCCCCTACTGGTTAAAAGTCACTTAGTATTGCTATAGGCTCCTGAGACCCGAGCATGGTTTTCTTGTGCATTTTTAAATTTTCTTAGCTGTTTGAGTTTTGTGGAACATCATAAGTATAATAACAAAACTTTGTCTTTGTACAGGAAGTAGTTTTTTGGAAAAAATGATGTCCCCATATGAGGACAGTCATTTTATCTTTGCATAAAAAAGGTTTTTTTAGCTATTTGAGATCAGGGCTGCATGGTGGCGCAGTTGGTTAGCACTGTTGCCTCGCAGCAAGGAGGTCGTGGGTTCGCGTCCCGGCTCTGCGGCCTCTCTGCGTGGAGTTTGCATGTTCTCCCCGTGCATGCGTGAGTTTCCTCCGGGTACTCCGGTTTCCTCCCACAGTCCAAAGACATGACTGTCAGGCTAATTGGGCTGGTAAATTGTCCTTAGGTGTGAGTGGGTGTGTGGTTGTTTGTCTCGTTCGTCTCTGTGTGGCCCTGCGGTGGACTGGCGACCCGTCCAGGGTGTCCCCCGCCTCTCGCCCCTTGACCGCTGGAGATAGGCACCAGCTGCCCCGCGACCCTCTGTGGAGGATTAAGCGGCTACAGAAAATGGATGGATGGATTTGAGATCAGAAGGTATCGATTAGTCTAAAATCTAAATTTTTGCATTTTGTGATAAGTAGTTTTCTCAAAAATCAGTGTCCACATATGAGTACAATGGTCTATCCTAATGTTACGATACAAAAGACATCATTGGTTAAAAAAATGTCTAAACCAGTTTGTTTTGACCTGATAATATTAGGATATCAAACAACATTGCAAAAAGCTGTTCATTTGATTCCCCTAACATGACATAGCTATACAAAAAAGTGCTAATCATATTTAGGGCATAGGGTTTTTCATGACAGCCATTCCCCAGAGTCAGAGTTGTGGGACTGGAGTGAGTGACCCGTGAGCTTTTGCCTGGTTGTGGTTCTTTCTCTTCATCTACAACACTAGCATCCTCTTGAAGAATATCATTCTTGCTGAGGAATACCTGATCTACCACCATACAAAACTCAAGAAACTTCATGATGGCCTTTCTTGGGGTGCCACTTATTTGGTTATCTTGGTGATGCAACAGCCAGCTGTTCACTAGAGCAAGATCAGTGAAGTGCATCAACATGCGAATGGTTGTTTGGTTCGGACACTCATTTGGTAGTAGCTCACATCCTGTCTGACAAGTCAACCCCACGTTTGTTTATTATTTATTTGGCAGACGATTTATCCAAAGCAACTTACAATTATTAACCTATAGGACATGTCTTGATGTGGAGGAACTGGAGTACCAGGATTAACCCCATGCATGCATGAGGAGAACATGCTAACTCCACACAGAAAGGCCACAGCCGGGATTCAAACCTGTGACCTTCTTGCTACGATGCAACAATGCTAACAACTGCTCCACCATGCAGCCTAATTTTGTTGTCGTACTTCTGCACAATGCTTGGACAAGTGACTGTCACATATTTTTTGCCTTTCTTGGACCATCATTGGTAGGCGTCTTTTGGCTGTTCAGTATGCATGGCAGAAAACATAACAATCAGCTTGTTGTTATACCACACAGTCTCCCATCTGCCCAAGTGACTGTTGCTGAGGCCCCTCTTTCTTGCAGTTTTGGGGTTTTGTCACTTAGTAGATTCTCCATGCTTTGGAGACCCATCACTTCATCACTGTACACAACAAATCACTCTAGTGTTCATTTAACACTGGTGATTTTGCTGTGTACCAGTAAGGTACACCTGCTTCTTCAGCATGAGATCCACAAATGGTTTGGTGGTGAAGAATTGATCACAGTACACTTTGTACCTGCATGTAGTGTTTCACTCAGATGTTTGATTACCAGTGCACCTAAAACCAGTCCATCTGAGTCCTGATTTCTGAACATGCAAACTCAATGTTTTAGCAGCTTGAAAAATTCCTCATTTGTAAATTGCTTTGGATAAAATCATCTGCTAAATGACTAGATGCAAATGTTATCTTGCTAGCTAGCTAATTATTTCTAAAGCTGAAAAAAAGTATCACTTGCAAAAAATAATTACTCTTGTAAGCTCAAAATATTTTCAAGCTTATCCAAACACATAGTTAGAAAAAAAATTCTAAATGACAATGTTTATTTACACGTGTAAGTTCTTCAAAAGTTTGCATGTTTATCTGACCACATGATGTCACCATCAACGACCTAACATAGTCACAATGTCCTCAAACGAGTACTTCATCTTTAGGTATGTTTTAGTTTGCTAAAATTTTCAAAATATGACAAATTAGTAAGCCATATGAAGCTACAGACCTAATTTTGCATAAATACACTAGATTCATTTATGAAATTTGTATTGACTTCTTGCCTGGCTCATTTTCTTGTCTGGAGTGGCCATTGAAGCTTTTGGCTGGCAGTCTATCCATTTTATTTTGAGTTAAAAGGGTGCAATATTGTTCTGTGACCTCTAGGAGGTGCTGCCAGTGTCCCTGAATGAGGCCAATGGGTCAAAGTTGTAAAAAAAAAATTATCATGGTGCAGAGAGGCAAAACTGTAATGTCCTCATATGAAGAATCACCTAGAAACAATAACTGAGATGAATTATTGTTTTATTGTTTTATAATCATATTATAGAATCCTAGTAAATAAAATAAGTCATAGCTGTTTGTGTTTTAAAATAAGAGAGCAAAAACATAACTGTAAGGAATTGTCAGATTTCCCAGATAATTTTAAAAAAATCTAATAATTAATTACAATTTTCTTTTCACTTGCAGGACACAGGTGATTACTATTAATGCCTGGATTCATCTGGCTCACTGAAAAAGTTAGAAACTTTTCATTTCTTCCATTTATTGTAATTGCAGACTATTAAAAGTCATAAAATCTTTTTTACTGTTTTAAATGCCTGTATGTTTTCTAACTTAAAAAAAACAACATTGTACCTTTTTCATACTTAAAAAAACTTGAAAACTTTTTGTGCATTATGTGAGGGGTGTTTTTATAATCCAAAAAAAAAAAGAAACAAAACAACTTCTCTTAGAGTTAAGGAAAATTATTCAACCTCGCTGAAGCAAACAGGAAGAATCCTGATCCATCAGGAGTCTGCGGCCCCCCCATCCAGGAGGCAGGCTCATGTTTCACCACAGAACCAGGAGCAGTGAGGGACCGACTCTGGAACAGCTCCAACTGAAGGTGTAGACCCTCCCCTTTTCTCCACCTTGGTTCTGGACACCCTGCATCATTATAGGTCCAGTTGCCATGGTTACCCAGAACTGCTTCATTCATATATTCTTGTTTGTATTTGATCATTCCATGTAATTTAATCTGATATTTGTTTGCAAACACAGCGTTTTAAAATCCTAAAGTTTATCAGCCTTTCTTAGCTGCTAATACAGCGTTTTTTTTTAACTAGAATGTTTATTAAAGAGTCATTTTAAATCCCCACAACGCACAAGTTATCAAACATGATCATTTCCCTATGAGTTAAACTAGAATAATCTCATGATGTGACAAGGTGATAGATGTAAACGTATCTTGACTGCTCCCAGCTACAACCACATGAAGTCTTAGCTCAGTTTTATGTTTGCTAAGGTCAACTAGCTGTGGTGGCCATCTTGGAAGGTGTTGATCACCTCAGCCCAGCACAATGAAGAGATTTTTGTGAAACGTTCCCTCTTTTTGATAATAAAAAAAAACATTGAAAGAATGAGCAGAATACACATTCAACAGGCTGACATATGCTCAGAGGTGCACACAAATAGTCCCCGAGTCCGCAAGAGAACCGGATTTCATTCATGCGTACCAGAACCCACTGCCCGAACGCGCCTTTGCGGACCAGCACATCCGCGGTAAATATAATCCACCGCAAGCTTTAAACACACACGCGATCACAGTACATCCGACCCACGCACGCAACTCACACATGCCCAGTAGGGGTGCAACGGGTCACAATCAATCCGTGATCCATACAGATCACCCTCTATGATTTGAGACACGGATTGCAATCCAGCTGCACTCATGAGCTTTGCTAAATCCTCCCCGACCCGACAGCTTGCGCTCTGAATCTGCTGATAAATAATTCCCCTCTGAGAAATGTGTTAATTTTGTTATCACATATCAAGTTCTCTCTATCAGACTCAGTCATTTTAGTTAACCAGAACAAAGGATCACTGATCGATTTCTGATCCACTCTCTGATGCACGCATGTGGAGCTGCTGATCCTCCATCAATCTGTCAGCTGATCATCCTCTTCTCTGATGGCAAACCAGATTAATCTATTTCTGCCTAAGATAACGTGTTGTTTTGGACTTTTAATGAGCTAATGAACATTAATATTAACGGTGCTCAGTCAGAGGAGCGATCAGAACACCTAGAGCATCACGCCTCCTCACTTGCTGCAGCTGTCTGACTGCAGTGAGCAGAAGAAACCGGGTCATTGCTCTGTCTGACCGGAGAGGTGAATAGAAGGCTTTTCAATATTTAATTTGTTTGATGATTCAAAGTTTTATTTAAGCATCAGATTGACATTGTAGCGTCACGGAATACGCTAATCCTCTTACATTTGACCTCTACATTTGACCCTTTTCACTCACACACAATACTGTATTGTTCCTGACAATAATCTGGATTATATGACCCTTCATCAGGTCCTAACCTCTTGATAACCTGACTCAACATTCCTACAGATGTCCTCCAACCTTCTGGTCAGATGACTGTCCAGCTTCCGGCCATATGACCTCACTGGACTCTCTTAGTTATAATAAACTCAGATTCTCAATCAGGCTCCTTTCTTACCATCACAGCCCTTGGACACTAGTTTAATCTCTTGTTTACGTGAAATGTTCCTGCCAAGGTAATTAGCTCACATTCACTCACGTTGTTATAAATGTGCTGATTCCTCTTCAGTCTTATGTCTACATAATCCTTAAATCATATTATTTAAGCATATTCTGCTTTTGCTAAAGGTTAAAATAATGCTTGTTACTTAAAGGTAAATCATTTTAGTAATCATTTAAAATGACAAAGTATTAACTTTATTCATTTTTATCAAATTAATGATTTTGAGTTTAACAGGCTGAAGAACTTAGTAAACTCCCTCAAAATCTCCTCCAATCTCATCAGTCCACAAAGACACTACTCAATTTCTGATTGGTTAACTTAAGATAACCAAGTTCCTCAAAACTAATTCAGTTGACACGTCAACTTCAGTCTAAGCCTGTGTAGCATTTAAAACCCTTTAGTTTTATTGCACACCTTCTGCAGATTTATTTAGTTAATTCGTTTAGGTTTTACGGAGCATCTGAGCTTCCGTCCTTGAATCATAACTAATAATAAATGCAGGAATCTAGGTTCTGGGAGATATTACAGTGAGTAGTTATGCACCCTTAGATTGACAGATGTAGTCTGAGTCAGGAATAAAAGACTTTACAGAATTTATTCACTAGAAAGGCTAACGGACAGTACAAACAGATTAGCATGGGTTTAGCATATCAACACGGTGTAAAGTGTTCATAGTTCATTTTGATGATGAGTTTAATAGTCTGAGTCTATGATGTTTAAGACTAGGGTGTTTATCTTAATTTAGTTACGAAGGGTAAGTTTGGAAAAGTTACTTTTGTTTGGGATAAGTTACGTGGGTTGTTGGTAGCTTATCAAAGTAGGCCTCATATCAGATCATGGATTTTACTTGTACCAGAACGGTCTTGGTGGATCCGACCGGTGTAGACTCGCCTCGTCAAGGTGGAAGCAGGACCCAGCCGGGAAGAGCCGTCCGCACAGGGAGGTGGTTCGCCGACAGGACAGACTGGGCGGTCCGGAGATCCATGGGTAGCAAGAGGATTCGGTCCATAACCCATGATCGCAGCTGTGTGAGGCTCATGTTGAGTTGAAGAGAAAACGGTGTGTTTTCTCTTCCGGAGCCAGAAGTGAGATCGGCTGTCAGTGGGGCTTTGGTACCCTCAAAAAGACAGGCTGTCTCCTGGAAGCACCACTGTGTAGCGAGAGAACAGGGGATGTTTGTCTCAGCGATGATGTCTGAGAACTGAACTTCAGGAAGTGAAGTTGGCAGTTAAAGGGACTGTGACTCAGGAGGAACCAATCAGAGTGAGGCTTCTTACAGTGGCCAATGGGATTTTACCAAGTCACAGACCCAGACAATTAAAGTCACAGTACTTAATAAAGTAGAAACATGTAAACCGTATGATGTAAGGTTTATATAAAAATAATACTGAAGCTGGATCACACATTCATAACACTGTAGGTGAAAAGTGCATTAATCACATTAAGACATTCATGTAACAGTGGATTAAAGAGTGTCTGTAAATGTCTGTGAAATGTCTATTGTTTATCATCACAATCATGCAGTAATGAGAGTATCAGTAGAGGGCACTGTTGTATAGGTGGTGCCAGGCTGTGGCACCAGGTGGACCGGAAGTCAATTAATTTGGCTTAGTGTCCCAGTGTGTGGGAGTTTTGTAAAGTAGCGTCAGGTACCTGTTAGACAAACATTACAAGCCTGAATGCAGCCTACAACTGATGTTGTGGCGAGAAGCTGGATTCCTATGGAGAAGCACTGATAATATTGCAGCCCTTGGAAGGCAGAGAGAGGTATAAGTAAACTTTCAATGATTCGCGTGTTTATTTCACTGTGTTTGTATAATGTTGCACTGTAAGGTTTATCCCTTTTTGACTTATTGTATATATTTATATTTGTATATTTATTATTGAATTGTGTATTTATTGTGTGCACTGTGTATTTATTGTACACTAAATGGATGTTTTTGTGTGTTTAAGTTTTCACGGTGCACTGCAAGGTGTGTTGGAGCGCCTCAGCATTATATGGAGAAAAAAGGATGAAATAAAAATAATGCACCCGTCGAGACTCTCTCTTGGCTTTTCTTCTAACGTCCGGGGGACTGCTACAGTGTCATTTTAGAAAGAGACACCAAGGAGTCTTTGAGTTTTATTATTACTAAAAGAGTCCTGTGGAATCTTCCGGAAAAACCGACCTGGACACCTGGAAGAATGTTGGGTTAGGTTATCAGAGGTTAAATCATAATAAAGAGTCATTATAATCAAAGTTATTGGCAAAAAGAGGATTGTTGTTTGTGTGATGGTCAAGGGGTCAAAAGGTCAGAGGAACAGCATAATTGATAACGCTACAGACCCCCCTTTTGTCAAGGGCGCCTAGCAGAAGGCCGTTGCCTTGGCAACAAATCCGGATGACGGAGTACATCCTTGACGATCAGGAACTAGAAAAGAGGAAGGTTAGTGGTACCTTCCCAGCAGACAGAGTCAATCAAAATGAATCATAGTTACCAGACACAGGAGGAGCCTGTGTTAATGACCTTCAGGAACCAGAAGCATCCCACTTCACCCATTAGACTTTCTTTTATCCACCAAAATCAAACAATGAACAGTCAATTTATACAATACGTACAACCGGAAGTGTGCTGGTGACTTCCTGTTCAACATTTCAAAATTAAACAACTAAAATACTTAAATGGTGCTTACATTCTGGCCCCTAATTGTTATAACTAAAAACAACAGATACAAACTAAAGCAACATTTCTAATTCCTAAACAATACAAACTTAAAAACTCAGGCTCTTAGCAGTAATAACAATAAACACATTTACACAGCCATTTCCTGGCTAACTTACAGAACACAACACACACTTTGACAGTATTTTTCTTATGGCAGAAGCAGCTTGAGGAATCCAAAACTTTTCTCTAAGTTTTGACAACATGTAGCTTCTTCCACCAGCCCCGGCGTCAGGGGGTCATTTGGGGGGGCATTGCCCCCCCCCCAACCGTACCTCCTTGCCCCCCCATTGGCTGTCAGAGTTGTAACCTACAACCATGCATTGAAATGTCCGAAGACAGGTCTATTTTCGGTAAAAACTGTGTGTTGCGGAGAGTAAAGGACTGTATGATGTTTAGTTAGGGTAGATTTGCTGGAACACCTCATCCACACAGACACTCCGATTAGAGAGCGAGGCCGGACACAATGGAACAGTCAACGTGGCTTTAATGATGAAGCACACTCCAGAATCCTTTACAGATGTAATATTGAAATGCTGCTGACAGTTTGTTGGTTTCTATTTGTCGTTTATCACTTTCTTTCTGTTTAACCTTTTCTTGTCTGTTATCCTTTTCTGACAGTTTCTGTCTGTAATTTCTTTGACAATGTCTGTCAACGTCTTACAATTTCTGTCTGGTAACTGAAATAAACAGAACAAAATATAAATGACAATGTGCACTAAGTTAATTAACATACTTAGCTTTGCTTAAACTGAGCACCTAGCAGTTAGCATATCAATTAGAACATTGAAAAACACTTAGTAAACTTAGTTACACAAGTAAAGTGCAGTAAAGTAAAGTACACAAGCACCTTACTGCTTCGGACACGCGTAAATACAGCTGGGGGCGCAATGTGTGAGACAGGGGACACCCTGTTAAACCCTCTGACTGCAAGATCCATAACAGAAAGACAGTCACGAGGAGGAAGGAGGAGAAATGGAGCCAAAAACCAGAGAGACAGGCAGGTGTCCACCTGAAAACACTATATGAAACGCTGTATTATCAGTATTAAACACAGTTTTATTATATAAAAGTAAAGTTTTTCTCTGACTTTGCATTTATTTTCTAATAATGATCAAATCCTTTCAGGTTTTAGTTAAGTTTAACTGAACTGATTCCATCTTTTTTAACAAGAGGAAAGAAAAGAAAACAGTGAGAAAACAGACAGACAGAATAACATTGGAGAGCTGAGAAGTAAAGGGCTGAAAGATCACTGAGACACATGGACATAATGGGGGACATGTCCTCTGCACTTTTTAAAGGCAGTTTTTAACCATTTGTACTGTCTAAAAACGATGTTCCACTAAATTAAATGGATACTGGCTGTAGGATTAATATCATGGCTCAGTTTAAGCAGTTTAAGCTCCTCCTCTTCACCTTTAAAATCAAAATTTCATTCTTGGTGAGACAGGAGAGGAGAGGAGAGGAGAGAGAGAGAAGAAAGATTTGCAACAATAGTTAGATTTTCGTCAATTTGATTAAAATCTTGTCATGTCTCGTTCTTGTGAACTCAGTATTGTAATATCGTTTCTCATGAATTCAATATCTCGTCTCGTGAGTTAAAGGTATCGTTTCACCCCTACTGTTTAGTGCTTGCTTATTGTTTATTCTGTAGTAATAAACATGATTATTCATTTGGAAAGGTTACTTAAATGTTTATTTATGTATTTATAGGAACCAAAAAGACCGTTTACTGTGCCCCTCCCAAAATAAGCCAATGCCCCCCCAGCTAAGTTCATCTGGAGCCGGGGCTGTCTTCCACTGTGCCCTGTACTCTCGTGGATATGTCTGAGAATCAGAGTTGAAACATGATGAGTTTTAGTAAGAATCACAGAATGTTTAACCTCCAGAGGCAATGCAGATTGATGTAGCCTTCCTCCAACTCTCAAAATCCTGTCCTGCACAAATGGATCAAGTTTGATCATGTGACAGCTCCGTTTAAGATTGTCACCTTTCTGAAGAGTCTCAAGCTCATCACTGAAGCTTTGACCTTGACAGAGTATAATTATCTCAACTTCTCCTTCTGTTACATCAGCAGCTGTTAACGGAAATCCTTTAAAAGTTGACTTGAACTTTTGCATTTGTTTCTTAACCACTTCAGTTTTCTTCTCTTAACTCAAATTGTCACTTGCTTGTGACATGAGCACTTTGCGGTGTGCACACAGCTCCTGAAGCAGCTGTTTGAACTTCAGCAGCCAGGCAACTGCCTTTTTTAACTTGTGCCACTCAGAATAGTGATGATGAGATGATGTAGTGGACCTTTAACCAGTTCTGTGACGTTCACACAAACTGCAGCTTTGATTTCCACATCATCTTTCAAAGTTTCTGTCATATCTGGATGAACAGGCCAGTTTTTTACTCCTTTGTCAGGAAATCAGCTCCAGTGATCCAGTCTTGACATTTCATAAACACATCAGCAGTCTCCATCCTCTCCATCCACCCTACCTTCATGGACTCCTCCCTCACTACTACCCAGCACGTTCCTTGTCCAGACCTGTTCTCACCCTCATCTCCTCTCTCTTAGTGGAGCAGACAGTACCAGAACCGAACACCCAGACTGCAAGGATCTCCAGAGATCCATCCCTTTAATTAATAAATATATATTCTTTCCACTTACCTCCTGTTCTCCAGCTGTTTGTGTCTGCTCTAGGGTCCTACCCCAACCTCCAATCATGACAGAATGAACTGGCCACTCAGGACCCTGCGACACAACTCCACTCAGCTGTTCATGAGCTTGGCGACCTCCTGGGGTATTACGACAGCAGGTAACGACGGATTGCCTTTTCACGGACTCCACCAGTCCCCAAGCTGTTCCTCACGCTCCTACGTTCCCCGAACTCTCCAAATGGGCTCCACCGGTCCCCGAACTCCCCAAACGGACTCCACCGGTCCC
This sequence comes from Callopanchax toddi, assembly GCA_006937965.1. Taxonomy (NCBI): domain Eukaryota; kingdom Metazoa; phylum Chordata; class Actinopteri; order Cyprinodontiformes; family Nothobranchiidae; genus Callopanchax; species Callopanchax toddi. Next base: position 2,804,266 of record SSNR01000020.1, on the reverse strand, counting down.
CAAACTCTCCAGAGGGGCTCCACCGGTCCCAGAGCTCTCCAGACGGGCTCCACCGATCCCCGAACTCTCCAGAGGGGCTCCACTGGTCCCAGAGCTCTCCAGACGGGCTCCACCGGTCCCCGTACTCTCAAAGTCCAGCTCAGGCATCCCCCGAGCTCCTCAGTCCCGGCTTACAACACACGTCTGTCCTTTCCAGCCCCAGTAGCTCCACAAGTTCCACTCAACATGTGTGTTGATTCACTGTTTGTGGTGTTTTCAGTAACTCCCTTATTTCCCTCTGCTTGTTCTCCATCAGAATCTCTAGCGGGTGGAGCATGGTTGGATGGCTTTTGGAGCAATGGTCACATAAAGCTCTTTTCTTACAGTCTTTGCTCAGATGTCCTGATGTCAAACACGAAAAACACAGACCTTTTCCTTTAAGAAACTGTATTCTTTCTTTATGTGGCTGACTTCTGATTTTATGACACTCAGCCAGATTATGTGGTCTGTTACAGAAAGCACATGGTGACTGGAAAGCATCACAGGTGTTATGAGAAAAGATTTTACCTTTTTCAAGTGCTTCCTTCTTTGTGGTTCTGACAACATTTGTAGTAAATGTGCTTCCTTTTGGTCTGAATGTTCTGTTAATTTTTTCTTTGAAATGAGATTTTCCTTTTTCTTCAGTGTCCTTTATGTCTCCAAACACAGGATCTGAAATTATTTTAGCTTGTCTGTCTATGAACTTGACTAGATCTGCAAATTTTGCTCTTCTTTCATGTTTTTCTTGGATGTTAAAGACAGTAACTCGCCACATTTCTTTCATCTTGTGTGGCAGCTTGGAGACAATGGTTTTGAGATTAGTGGGATTCTCCATCTCTTGAAGCTGACTTATATCTTGCATTGCATTATGGCATCCTGTGAGAAACAGTGAATAGCTCTGAAGAGCCTTGACGTCATCTGGTTTAATCTGTGGCCAGCTAATAGCTTGTTTCATATAAGCTGTTGCAATTTTCATCTCGTTTCCATAGTGATAAAACAACAACTTTCTTGCCTTGCTGAGGATTCATGTGCTGATAACTTCTGATCAAGGTAATAAAGTCGATCACTGTCATTATCTGATTTCTCATGAATAATGTGATCAAAAGCTCGCATAAAAGGCTTGAATTCCAGTGAATCCCCACTGAACATAAGAACTTCTCTTGGTGGCAAATGTGACCGTCTTTGTTGTTAAACCAACATTTCTGTGATGTCATTCTGCCATATCATAACTTCACATAGGTTCACATCATTACTGCTTCGTGTCTGCTTCAAGCTCTAGTTGTTCCTTTTTTGCCTAATCACATCCCTCACGTTGTCTTTGTGCCTTTAAATCACATTCTTTCGAGTCCAAATCCTGTCGTCGTTTCAAAAATGTTGCACGGGCAAACAAAGCGGCATGTTTTGCTTGTTCTTTCAGCCACACAGATGATGCACTTGAAACTTTGCTTGAACCTTTTGAGGAATGAGTAATAGTTGAAAATCTACTCACATGGGAAGTTAAAGTTTTCTTGGTTGGTGTACTAGCCACTGATACACTGTCATCTGGACCCACATCATCATGAACCAGTTTTCTTGTGACTATCCAGTCTTCAACTTCAGTCATGAATTCACAAATTTTGTCCTTTTTGGCTTAAACCAAAATGTCTGGTCAGTATCCACTTCTTCAGTCAGAAGCATTAACACATCTTCATTTGAACAGTTGAAATCCTTCAACAGCCTTGAATAATCATTCATGTGTGTCTCAACATCATCTGGATTCACATTTTCTTCCATTAAAGCTTTAATCTTGTTTGCTTTTGCAGTTAAATGTGAAAGAATTCCTCTTCTTTGATCTAAAACTCTGTTGAGCTGAGCCTCAAAGTGTTTTTCCGTGTACTTTGGCTCCCTCTTGTGACCACTCTCGCTACTGCCCTCCTGCGCATTTCGTCCGCCATTATGACAATTAACCTGAGCTCCGCTCTCAACACCTGTCTGGATAAAACTCGTTTTATAACACAAAGCACTGGCGCTTTCTTAATAAGTGTTATCTCTTTCAAAGCAAGTCACAGGTGTTGTCTTAACAAAAGGCTGAACTTAAGCACTTTTAGAATCGGACAGTGGCTCTTAAGGCTGGAATTCACTCACTCACTCTTTTAATGGCGCAGCAGGGGTCCTCAAGCCGAACGGCGTTATCCTGGTATTTTACTTAAATGTGGGTTCCAATTCTCCTAATTCCTTATGTCCGCCTGCTGCTGACCATTCCAACGTCCCACAAACTGAGACGAGACGAGGTTTTACGCGTTAAACTGTGCCATTATGGCTTGCCCAGCCGAACAGTAAAATACCGTGTCGGCCCGCCATTAGACTTTCTTTATTCCACCAAAATCAAACACTGAACAGTCAATTTATACAACACGTACAACCGGAAGTGTGCTGGTGACTTCCTGTTCAACATTTCAAAATAAAACAACAAAAATACTTATTTATTTATTTATTTTTTCTTTTTTTTTTTTTTTTACCCCGTGTCCTGTCCGGCTGTGGAGCAAACAGAATAATGTCTGAGTGCCAAAAACAAGCCAAAACAGTGTTGCTGTTTCAGGTGAGAGGTTACAGCCACTGCTATAAAACTCCTCCTGATTTTTGTTTAAATATAACCCCCAAAATCTTTATTAGAATATTTTTATGGTTGATTGGACACTGAGCCTGAAAGTGAAGGGAAGGGTACAGAAAGAGGGATGGGGGAGAAAGTAAACAGAAAAAGAAGAGAACAAGAGACGTGAAGAGTCCACTTTTAGACCTGTAAATAAAGCACAAACAAACAAGCAAACAAAACAGGAGAAAAGATACAGCAGCAACAAACAGCATATGAATATACAACAGTTGTGATATTCTTCAAATGTATACGTATACACCAGTTCAAGAGAGTTCAGTGCCAACCACAGCCCCAGTCAATGTGTCTGAAAACACCTGAGTCCGTCTTTATGTGAGCACCTTGTGATCACCTGTGTGTATATATGCGCGCTTGTTTATGTAAGGTTTCTCTATTGAAACATTCAATAATAAGTTCGAGGAGCCATAGACCCGTCCCCAAGGCCCACGGAGGACGTGAAGGAGGTCCAGGCCCCAGACGTCCAGAGGCCACCCAGGGCACGGACACCCCAGGGAGATCGCCGTCAGGGCAGTCGCTAAACTCTCCCCCAGAGGGCGCAGAGGCTCACCCCACGTGGGCCCCCCGGCAGTCGCCGCGCTAGAGCCCCTGGGGGGGTCGCGGCTAGGAGCTCACAGGCACCGCCTGCAGCCGGCCATCCAGGGTAGATCTAGCCGGAACCAGAGACCCGAGACCCAGGAGCGAACCAGTCCCAGCAGAGGCCCGACCACCCCCGGGGGCCCAGATCCCACCAGGCAGCCACAGGAAGAAGAGCAGGCAGACGCCCCCAGCACCCAGCCCCAGACCCCGAGACACCCCAGCACGCCACTGGAGAAAGGCACCACCAATGCCGAGGCGCAGCCAGGGAGGATAGTCTCTGCTGAGGAGGGCCTAGCATGTCACAGAGAGGGGGGGGGGGGGACGAAACCTGACAGAAAAACAGTCACACACAGACACAATCACGCTCCCTCCCTCATGCGTGCACACACACATTCCTGCAAACATACCAAGACATACAATAGACGCTATACACCCACTCTCGCTCCCCATGCACTCTCTATGTTCAGGACCAGGGACCAGCGCCCTAAGGGTGAAGCCGGCCCTGAGATCCTGAAGATGGTCCCTCCCTTACTGAAGTGGGGATAAGCAGACCACCGCGCACCCCGCCGCAGCCGAGCAGCCCCCCACCGCAGACCCCGACCAGATGGCCCGCTCCACTCCAGGCCCCAGGCAGCGAGCAGAGAACAGGGGTGTGTGAAGACCCCAAGTCTCCCCCCACCTGCTCCAATGTGGTGTTGATGCGTGTTGTAGTAAGATGCTTTTAAAAAGAGTGGGGGGCGGCCCGCCATCCCCCGCCCTGGATCCTAAGTGTCTAAATGCGTTGAGGTGGGTAATGACACCGGAGGAGAGGTTAGCCAGCTAGACCTCCTTCCCGCCCGGGTATTACTGGGTGTAATTCCTCCAAAGACCCTAGATGCATAATGTAAGAATGTCTGTGGTGGAAGTGTTTAAATTGTGCAATAAAATTGGGCCACAGGACTGCAGAGATGGTGTTCCACACCCATGACGTACCTGTGACCCAAAGCCCTGTGTGTGTGGTGACGTGACGGAGCAGAGGGAGGGAAAAATCTGAGGATGGGGAGGCAAGACTGGGGGGACAAGCCCTCCCAGGGGGCCAGCTCACCCGCTGGCCCCAGTAAGCACCCCCGTTCCCCAAAACCACCCAGGGCAGGGAGATCGCCGGCCCACCCATCCAGGTCCATGGCAGGAGCCCCACACAGCGCCACGGAGCCCACGGAGTCCCCCACCCCCACCCCAGCAGGGTAACTATACCTCCCTCGATCACGCACATAGTAACTACAAACTTACATAGGACATAGACACCCAGGCAAAGCCCCCCCCCCCAGACCCAAGACTCCTCCCCCCAGCGCAGATGGAACCAGCCCCACATGGCTAGGTGGTACCAAGGCCCACCAGCAAACTAAAGGCTCCAGAGCCAGGGCCAGGCACCGGGACAGACACCAGACCCCCCGCCAGCAACACGCCAAGCAGAACCCAAGCCCCCAGGACCACCCCAGGCCCCAGCCAGAGACGGCCCGCACCAGAACCCGAGCCCCCAGACCCCCCCGGAATGACCCAGCCACCCAGCAGCTACCTGCAGCCTCCGCCGCAGAGCACCCCAGACCCCAGACGCGGCCGCCAGAGGGACACCCTGAGGCAGCCAAAACGCCACCCCAGCAGGAGACGCAGCCCTACGTCAGACCCCCCATCGAGCCCATCCCCAGGCAACCTCCAGACGCCCAAAACCCAGACACCCCCCCACACCGCCCCGGTGGACAAAGCCCAGAACCCCCCCCCCATCCTTACTATGTGATGGAACTGATCAAAGTTGCCCAGAGAAATTTTTTTGGAGCGGAGGCAGAGGTCGTCTCAAGGTTAATATAGTCCAACAACAGATTCCTATACTGGTTCAAACTGAGATTATTTTTGTTTTTCCAGTTTATGAGGATCGTTTTCTTAGCGATGCATAGGGCAGTTAGAACCATGTGAGCTGAATTCATCTCTGTGATGACATCTTCTAAATCTCCCAGTAAGCAAACTGGAGGGGAAGCTGGAATATTACATTTCAGACACTTTGACAGATCTTCACATATCCGGGACCAAAATCTCTGCACAGGTGGACAAAACCAAAGTGCATGAATATAGGTGTCAGGGGTGTTGTCTTGTAGCTTGAATGTTTTAAATTAAAGTTTAGGAAATAAATCACCATAAAAGAGCTTCAAGTGTTTCTTTAGATCCATTTTATTAGCTTTTTGCCTGCCTGTCGGCACTGTCACGGTTGCTAAGTGACTGGACTGTGGGGCGGGGATAAGTATGAGGCTAGACCGTCTGAATTCAGAGCCGTTTATTTCCGGTCTTAGTGGTCGAGCAAGGACCCAACCTAGGTAGACCAGCAAGTCCACGTCCTCAGAAGCATCCTACCCCTGAATTCGGACACAGCCACTGTCAGAAGGTGTGCTATTTCCTTTATTTATACAGAATCAGCATTGCTGGTCAGTTACACAGAATCATTCTTTTAATAAATGGCCCTTTGTTGTGTCTTTCTACCTCGTGTCCTTCTAACTTGTTCAGTCATTTTTTAAAATTTGACTTATTTTCACTTTGTCAGACAGAAGAGACTGTAGCTGCACTGATGAAAGAGACATTTGCACAGAAGACATGAAGTTATTTGCGATGCACCTTTAAATGCTTTTTTTTCCAAAAGCAGATGGTTGGCTCTTTTCTGCGTACATGAGGTATGTTAATAAATAAACAGCAATTGTTTACCCTGATTAGAATCTGTCTCCATATTGTTGATCTAGTTGATAATTTCACTGCCTTTGTTTGTTTATTTCCATTTTAGCTAACTGCTGAATCTCTGAGGATCATAACTGTCAGGTTGCTGTTGAAGTTCTTCTCCAACATTGATGATCAATCTTCAAAGCTAATGAGGGTGTTTGGCAAAAAAGGCTGTGCTCAAGGAAGAAGGATTAAGAGCATTATGATGCCCATAACCCAGGTATGGTGCAGTGTTAGCTTTGGCAGCCATCTTAGTTTTAGTCTTAAGTATTTTGAATTAAAATATTCACTGAAAAATAGACTCATCTTTTAACATTTTCACTTAGTTTTTGACTATAAACTATTTTGTTCAGCTCTAGAATATGATGATAAATGATGTCAAATTAGAGAATGTGTTACATTTTGAAAATATCTTTCAATTTTGTGTTTGTCTTTTCTCGCATTAATAATTAGATTTTTTTACTTTTGTTCTCAGACCGACACCAATGATGCCAAGAGAGCGTGCATTCTCAAAGCTTTGTGTGTGTACCTGAATGAAGAGCCTGAGAACCTTTTGAAGGAATACATGGTTTATTTTTCGCCCACTACTCATTGGACTTAGAAAAATGCATGTAAATGCATTTGAAGCCAAATGTTTGTAATTGGCGTTTTTTTAGTTTTTTATTTCAGGTCGTGTTCTTGTGTTTCTTTTACAGTTTCTAATTGTTGCAGTTTTGGAGTTTAAAAATGGATTAATGCAAACAGTTTGCATTGAATATTCACTAAGGTTCTCAATGTGTAAGAAAGATTGACATGTTAATAGTAAAATGGTTTGAACTTAAATCTGTGTGGTAATGTTTGTTGCAGACTGATTTTTTTTATGACTTCTTAATGTGAAACAATCTTTATATTTTAGCTCAGACAAACAGGCCAAAGTTGTAAGGGCTTTAAAAAATCTTTTCTATATACATGGGAATGTCTAATGTGTTTGTACTTGAAGTTTAAGCATGTGTCTGTTGTGTTTCCACTGTGTGTTAAGTGTTAAGTCACTTTTACCTTTTTGGTAGAAATTAAAGATTTCTACCAATAAAATTCAGTTTCTGCATTACTTCTTAATGCTTGACACCACATTGGGCATTTCTGACACTTAACTTTTGGTTACATGGACTTATACTTATAGCAAGTTTCTAACCACACTGCCACTCAAGGCATTCACACATGTGACAGTCACCCATCTGCATTCACTACCACTGACATATTTGCACTGCTATGAAGAGCGGTGGGCAGTGAGGGGTTCTTGCCCTTAAACACTTTGACACGTGCAAGGAAAGCTGGAATCAAACCCACAACCTCTCGGTTGCAGACTCTTCTATAGCCACCCCAGAATTTTATTATTTTTTAAAGTAGTGGCAACTTACGGAGCCCGTCTCATGACATGGTGGAAAAATTAGTATTTTGTGCGCATGAATTAGTATTTCGTGGGACCCGGGCTGGACTCCATGCACAGCAGGGCAGCACTGGTCAGCTGTGGCTGCACGTATTATTGCGGGGGATGCAGCTCTTTGTCTGCACCCTGATAGAATTACTGGGAACATCTCAGTGATTTCTGGATATTGGTTCAGATATTGGACTCTGGTTTTATGTTTAAAATATCGTGTGCCCTTTATCAGCTCTACTTTAAAAGTGCCATGATTTGTGTGCAGGTGTGACAGAGTGGATGTTAATAAGGAGCACTAAGGCTCATGTTTACCCCAAGGAGACAGGACCAAGGATGTTTAAAATAATGGGTTTATTTACAAATAAAACAAAACGTTGGTTACGTACCGTAACCCCAGATTCTATGAGTATAGGCGCAGCCCTTTAATGGCTATCGCTTTGGGAATCCCCTCGCGCCAGTGCGCGCCACTGAAGCCTTTAGTCCACGCCCACCCATTGTGGGCCTCACCCTATAAAACACCCCCAAAAAGGGTGAACGGCTCCGAAATAACAAGACGATTTTTCTTCAGTCATTCAGGAACCAGTGAGGCCCAGGTATTAAAGGGCTGCGCCTATACTCATAGAATCTGGGGTTATGGTACGTAACCAACGTTCTATTTCGTATAGGCTTCGCCGTTTAATGGCTATCGCTTTGGGTAAAGGGCGAAGCAGGATATAGTCAACGCCTCACTGGGTCCGTTCAGAAAAACCCACAGGAGGCCTAATATCCCATCCAATAATGACATAAGCCAGTCTCCCAGCATGCGTAATTACGCATCAGGAAAAGACAAAAAATTAAGTTAGAATGTACAAAGGGACATCTAACTCAATAGGAGACTGGTGGCTCGGAAGGCGTGACAGGAATAAATACTCCTCCATTCGTTAGATAGGATGGAGCAGAAGATCACAGCGTCACTCCGACAGAGCAGTCAGAACTGAATGAGTCATGGAGGAGCTGGACACGTCACGCAGATAAAAATGAACAAATGAACATGGTGAGGTCCAAGAGGCGGCCGTGCAGATATCCTGCACTGACAGTCCTCCATGCAGAGCTGCAGAGGATGAAATTCCTCTGGTGCAGTGCGCTCTCAGTCCCTCCGGAGGGTCTAGACCCGAGGAGGTGTAGGCTTGAGAAATAGCTTCGCACAGCCAGTGTGAAAGCCGCTGGGTAGACAGAGGGAGACCCATAGAGCGTTCTCTAAAGTGCACAAATAAACACTGAGAACGACGCAGAGCAGCTGTGCGCGTGACGTATAGCAAGAAAACACGCGCACAGGGCAGAGAAGATGAGACCTGGCATCCTCCTCCGAATTATGCGGAGGAGGGAAAAACCATCCAGTGTTGTGACTCTGGATCTGTAAGAACTGGTGATGCTTTTAGGTGTAAAAACCGGATTGGGGTGTAAGGCAGCCGAACTGCCGTCTCCCCGTATCTGAAGGCAGGACGGAGCCACAGACGGTGCAGACAGATCGCTGACGTCAAGGCCAACAGCAGGGCTGTCTAAGTGACAGAAATTTCAGTTCTGTCTGATCCAAAGGCTCAAACGGAGCTGTAGTCAGTGCACGTAAAACAGCATTAGATCCCACTGAGGGACTAATGAACGCGTCACCAGCCGGCGTCTGCATACACCTTTCAGAAAACGCTTCATCAGTGGGTGACTGAACACCATTCTGTCACCAAAACCCTCATGACAGGAGGAGATCGCTGCAGCGTATGTTTTGACTGTACTGAAGGCCAGGTTTCTGTCCATCAGTAGCTGAAGGAAAGACAATATGTGAGCTAGGGGTCAGGAAAAGGGGTCCACACCCTTCTCCACACAACAGCGCTGAAAAGCTGTCCATTTGGATGCGTAAAGCGCCACAGTGGAATCAGCACACGCACCCTGAATGGTGCGCACCACTTCCTGGGAGAGGCCCAGCCTCTCTAACCGTTCCCGTTCAGCGGCCAGACCCAGAGGTGCTGGCCTATTATCGGATAGCTCCTGATCGAACCCTCTGCTTGGGAGAGAGCGTCCTCTCGCCACAGCAGCTGCCACGGGTGGCCTGACAGCAGCTGTTGCAGGCACGGAACCCATGAAGTGCTCGTGCACTCTGGAGCTATCAGAATCACTGACAGTGGTTCCTCCCGTATCTGAGCCAGGAGGCGGGGAATCCGGGGAAAAGCATAAAGCTTCGTTCGTGGTCATTGATGGTGAGCGAAAGCATCCACTCCCAGAGGTGGATCGTCCCATGGGCTCAGTGAGAACCAAAGGTCGCATTGTGCGTTCTCGCGGGCAGCGAATAAATCCACGTCCGCTTTGCCGAATCTGGCCCAAATCTGACGGATCAGTTCGGGGTGCAGACACCAATCCATGTCCCGAGGGCCTCCCCTCGACATGATGTCCGCTCCTCTGTTCAGCACGCCGGGGATGTACACCGCTCTGATGGAGAGCAGGTGTGTGTGAGCCCAGAGCAGCAGCCGCCTGGCCACGTTCAACAGCTGGGCTGAACGTACTCCTCCCTGACGGTTTAAGTGTGCTGCTGTAACCATGTCGTCAGTATGGACCAGAACATGCTGGTCCTGCAACAGAGGCAGAAAATGTTGAACCACCTTCAGCACTGTGAGGAGTTCCAGAACATTTATGTGCAGGGGCATGTGGGGCGGCCACCGCCCCCCCACTACCTCAGGCATGTGCCCCCCAAACCCGAAAGGGAGGCGTCGGTGAACACCGACACAGGAAAAAACGGGGACTTGCCGAGAGGAACCCCTGCTGATAACAGCGGGGGGTGGTCCGTCAGCGTCTCAGATCCAGTCCCACTGAAGGAGGGAATGAGATCAATCTGCGCTTGTGACGCACAGGGTCCAGGTGCAGGTGAGAAAAACCACCTCTGCAGACGCTTCATGTGAAGAAGGCCCAGAGGGACCACCACATGTGCTGCTGACATCGTTCCTAGCATTTGCATAATCGAAAAAGTGGTCACTATTTTGTGAGGAGTGACGTGCCGGAGCAAAGCTGTCAGATCCTTCACCCTCGGCTGAGACAGTCGTGCTCTCATGAGGGGCGAATCCAGCTCCACTCCCAAATAGACGAATGTCTGAGATGGGAGGGGCGAGCTTTATTTTATTTTTAATGGAGAAAGACAGCTGTGACAGGTGAGAAACGAGGGACTGTGTTCGCGTCTCCACCTCCTCTCTGGAATGGTCTGCAAAAACAGATCGTCCAGGTAAAAGAGGGTTCTCATCCCAGATGTGCGCAGCGGCTGCAGGGCTGTCTCCACACATTTACGTGCACGGAGCCAGGGAGTAACCGAATGGAAGGTGGTTGTATTGAAAACTGCTGGGTCCCTTGGAACGAGAAAGGCAGAAAGTCTGTGCTTGGGAATGATCGGGACGTGAAAATATGCGTCCTTCAGGTCTATGGAGGTGAACCAGACGTCCTGGTGAACACACTCCAGCACCTGTTTGATCATCAGCATGTGAAAAGGTCTCACCAAGATTGATCTGTTGAAAAAAGGGAGGGATCCAGAATAGGTCTCATCCCTCCTGATTCCTTGGGAACTAGGAAAAAGCGGAAGTCAAACCTGCATTTTCCTTCCCGAGTGGAACCCTGGACATAACGTCCTTCATCAGGAGTTCCTGCAGCTCTGACTGGAGAGCGCGATTCTGATCCGGAGATGACAGAACCGTCTCCAAGATCCCGCTGAAGGGAGCGGGGGTAACGCGAACTGCAGCGTGTAACCCCTGCTGATTATTTGATCCATCCACCTGCTCATCGAGCACGCACTCTTCCATTCTGAATAACGTGCTGAGAGCGGGCGTGCGTGTGATGGCGTTGACGTCATCATGCGCATCAACCAGGTTGAAGCCCCGCCCGCCGTCCCCGTCAGGGAGTAACCCTCGGGAAGACCCATGGGGGGATTGAGCCGAAAGGGCGGAGGGTCCGCCTCATTTACACTCATTGCGGGGCCCCGGCGACGGGACGGTGCCCGATGCGCGGCAGAGACCTCACAGAAACTTCGTTTCCGGGTAATTTTGAGTGGCTTGTGCCGTCTAGTTGCGTCTTCTCCCATAGAAGATGGAGAGGTAGGGACGATCACAGTGTCCACGCGAGAGCATGACCGTGCTCTCGTGGGCTCATGTTGTGTTCGCTGTGCTGAGAAAATCAGCGACAGAGGAACACCTGTCCCACGGATTTTAGACTGAGTGAAAACATGATCTGTAGAGGAATCTCTAACAAATAAATACTCACTCTGAGTGGAGGATGTTTAACTGAGTGAAAAACATGATCTGTAGAGGAATCTCTAACAGATAAATGCTCACTCTGAGTGGAGGATGTTTAACTGAGTGAAAAACATGATCTGTAGAGGAATCTCTAACAGATAAATGCTCACTCTGAGTGGAGGATGTTTGACTGAGTGAAAACATGATCTGTAGAGGAATCTCTAACAGATAAATGCTCACTCTGAGTGGAGGATGTGTGCGAGATGAACACAGCAGAATCTTCCGATTTTGCCATGGTATGAGAGCGCTTTGTGGGATGTAAATGTTTTATTTCAAAAACATCAACACAATAAAAGCAGTTGTACACACACACACACCCACCGCCAGTCAACTTTTGTACGGCTCCTGTCGGGGACCGGACTTGTGCCAAGTCTGAGCCGGTCGCCGCTCGCCAACACTGGGAAGAGCCTCGGCGGCTGGGTAAAGGAGGCCGCCGGAGGAGGAGCGCCTGCGGCCGCAGCAGGAGCTGAAGACCGCCGTAGTTGCTGGCGCTGGTCTCTGCGACCCCGCCAGCGGCCCATTGGACGAGAGGAGCGGTCGTCAGCGCGTGGCTGTGCCACATGCCGCTTGACTTTCTCCAGCTCCTCCGCTGACTTCTGCAGCTGGTCCAGTGTGAGCTGGAAATGAGGCCCGAAAAGCCCGTCCGGGATAATCGGACCCTCAAGCAGCTCCTTTTTTTAGCTCCTCTGAGATGGAGGATGAACGCTCACTCTCCGATCCGTTTGGAGATGGCGAAGGCGAGGAGCGCTGCGTGTTCGTTCCAGCTGCCGCCTGGAACGAACACTGATGGGACCGAGCTCTCAACTTGGCGAGTTCGGCCGACGCCCAGCTCGGGTACGCCAAAAAACCGCAGGAAAGAGGCCAAAACCGGATCCTTCCGGCTGGACTGTAAGCCCGCGAACCTCCCCGCTAGGTCGTCGGAGAGAGGGAGGGGACGAGCTGAGGGAACAGCGAGTCCTTGAACTTTGCCGCCGTCTGGATGATGTTCGGCAGCGCTTGAACCAGAGCGTCGATAGCCGGGAGGCTAGTAGCCGCCGACCGTACGACACCAGAGAGGGTCGGGTCGTCACCCTGCGGGGCTAAGCCCGGGTCCAACCCTGCCGGCTGGGAGGGGGGAACGGGGCTGCCCGCCGAAGGGAGGGGGTGAGCTGTTGGAGCAGCCAAATTCAAGCCGCTCAACACCCTCCGGATGATGGTCGGGAGTCGGGACTCGGGAGTGCTCGGGAGTGGACCAGCAGGCAGTGGCCGGAGAAAAACCCCCGACGGTGGCAGGGTCGACCCCAGCCCTCCCGGCCAGGAGGGGTGGGGGCAAAAACGCCTGAGAAGTCCTCGTCATGAGCGGACTCGTCCAGTCCAGCTCGTGCTTGTGGAAGAAGTCGGTCGTCTCTTCCCGCAGGTGTTCCGTGACCGGCGAAAAACTCCTCGGTCACCAGGTTGAAAAATGTACTTACCGTCGTCTCTGTCCTCAGCAGGCAGGAGGTCGCGGAAAGGGCAGGAGGCCAGAGGAGTCCTAGCCAAACCGCCTGCTCGGCACCGCGTGCTGCTGGACTTGACGGCAGAACTCATGATGATATGTGATTGCTCAAAGGACAAGTGCTCAGTAGCTACGCTGAAGAAAAATGGGGAGCCGTTCCCCTTTTTGGGGGTGTTTTATAGGGTGAGGCCCACAATGGGTGGGCGTGGACTAAAGGCTTCAGTGGCACGCACTGGCGCGAGGGGATTCCCAAAGCGATAGCCATTAAAGGGCGAAGCCTATACGAAATAGAACTAGTCATAAGCCCCAACCAAACAGTGGGGATCCACCAGCAGAGGGCGGAACCCTGCAGGGCAGCAGACCACAAACCAGAGGGTGCGCCACACCACACCCACCCTAGGTGCTGCTCCAGCTGCTGCCTCTGCAGAGGGCCTGGCTCCACCTCCTCCTGGCGAGCTCCACTGAAAGAAATAATGGTTAATGACATCTTGTTAGTCCCCCTCTCCCGACTGTTCCCCACACACCACACACAAGCCCTCACGAGCACCGGTACGCTCTAATAAATCGTCCGGGACCAACGTCCGTCCCAAGGCTCCATAGAGTCCTGCAGTCCAGAAGCTGAACTGCCTTGGTCCAGCTGACCTGCCAGCTGCTACTGGTTTGGACTGATCCGGCGGCAAGCGGAGTCCCAATCAATGTCTGAGAGGCTTGAGGTTGCAGCGCTGCTCCACTGTGCTGGAGATGAAACCAGGAGAAGAAGAAGTCCCTACAGGCAAAACAGCAGCCTCCTGGCGCAACCAGGGCGGTCACTCCCTGGGCTGCTCGCTCACACTTGCGGCACATAATAGTGTTATCACACAGAGGGATGAAAAACAGCACACGCACACATGTACACACTCACCAGCCAACGCCATCTCTACATCCCCCCCTTAGAGGAGCAGGCAACCAAGTGCCTGACAACCTCCCGCTGTTGCCAGTGGCGGCCTGTCCATAGGGGGCGCTCGGGCGCCGCCCCACCAGTCCCAAGAGGAAGAAGAAGAGAAATAGGGATCACAAAATATAAAAAACTAACATAAAAATAAAACTAAACGAGCCATCCATTATATATACAATAAGCGCTGTGTATAATCTGCATTTAGGTGTAGTTTAGAAGGTTTTCTCACTATTTTTTACTGGACCGATAGGTCGTGTTTCTTTGGGTTCTACTGCGCATGTCTGGACGGGACGCCGTCCCGACATAGCGCATTGTTTTCTGCTCCTGACGCATGCGCACTGAGTGCAAAAAATAGGAGATCGCTCGGGACGCAGGTCTTCAGCGTCCCTGTGTGACATGTGCACAACGGCAGGAGACTGGAGTGTTGCTCAGACTGAAACCGGAAGTTCTTGCTCGCTTTTTAATGGAGGGTAGAAAATGGATATTTATTCAAAGAATCCTTCTTGCCCGCTTGTGAAAACAAGCCAAATGATTCAATTTGTCCTGATTTTATCAACTCAAATGGTGAGTGACTTCGTTTGTTTGTTTCTTTTCTTAATAACAATGTGTCTGTCACGGATTTTCCCATTCAAAAACCCCATAGGCGGAGCTAGCCGCGGCTAGCAGTGCTAAGTCCTGATGAGTGAATTTATACCTTAAATAGCGACATGTGTTTGTTGAGGTGTCTGCCGAATGTTAGAGAAATACAGATACTGCTGATTGAATCATTGGTTTATGTAGTTTAGCCCATTTTTCATGCGTTTTCTCTACTTTTCATTAAATTATTATGGCGTTTTAAGGAAGTTTGGTCTGACTGGGTTTGATGGGACATATCAGTGGATTTGACTTTATTTTGTTGTTAATTCACTTCATTAGTTGAGCTGATTGTCATGACTTGCTTGGTTAGTGGTTGTTGACTGAATTGTAACATTAATTATCTGACTGTATTAGTTAGAGATGGATTTATTTGTTTGTGGTGTCAGTAGAACGCTGATTGCGAATATTAGGGGTGCAACGGATCAGAAAACTCACGGATCTGATCGGTTCACGGTTTTGAGTCACGGTTCGGATCAATTTTCGGATCAGCATAATGAAAAAGAAAAGACAAAAAACTTTGCTCTCTCATTATTTTCTAAAACACTGAGCAACTTTTTTATGCTCAATCCTCATAAATGCAAACTGCATTTAACTCAAGATGTCAATCTGATGCTTCAATAAAGTTTTGAATCATATTAAAACAAATTAATGGGGGAGATATACTCATATGCGCACCTCAGGGGTCACAGACCTGCTTCTGTCAAACTAGCAGTCAGCAGGTGCGTGACGCACGAGGCGCTGCTGACTGAACTCCGGTTATATTAACGTTTATTAGCTCGTATAAAAGCCCAACATAACGTTATCTTAGACAGAAACAGGTGAATCTAGTTTGTCTATCAGAAAGATGGATTTCCAGCTGATGGAGAGCGAGACGGAGGAATCAGAGGCAGCGCGCGCGCACGTGCGCAGCAGAGACTGGATATTGATCAGGGATCCTTTGTCCTGGTGTACTAAAACGGCTGAAGCCAACAGAATTAACCTCTATACGTGATGCAAAACGAACGCCTTTCTAAGAGGGGAATAATCTGCAGATTCAGAGCGCGTGAGAACAGAACGTCGGGAATTATGTAGCGACGCACGCGCTCTACATGAACCGCGAACCACGTGCGTTCCGAACCATAGAGGGTGATCCGTACGAACCACGGATCGATGATGATCCGTTGCACCCCTATTAAAGCAGCACTCTGGAGGATTTCATCAGGAGAGCAGTTTTTGAATCTAGCGTCCAAAGGCTCCTCCTCAAAACATCTCGACACGCGCGTCCGGTCGCGTGTGCGCGCGTGCACGCGGCGCATATACTTCGGACATGACCTGTACAGCTCAATGTGTAGGGTTTAATCACTCACAGTTCACAATCTTATTCCAACACTACGAGGGTCTGATGAGCCCTCTCTGTCCCTGCTGCTTCTGATATTAGCTCTGTTAGCAGAGAGCTGCTGCTGGACTCTGAAGCTGAACTTGACTCGGCCCTGGATGAACTTTCTGACCAAAATAAACGCATAATCCTGTCAAGCCTTGCCATTCTGTGAGGTGGAAGGTTTAAAAATGTAAATAAATCCATCTTTAGCTGGAGAATGGGTAGGTTTTTAGTAGAAATGAGCTGTGAGTCCTCAGTGAACGGCTGAGACGGCAGAGAAACACACGGAGCGTCCTGTATGACAGCGCCCCCTACTGGTACAGGTTTGGTCGATGCACGTGCATGTTGAGAGAATGCAGAAATTTGAATTTCATTGGCTGAAAAATGTCGGCGGCAAGAAATAATGGAAAGGGGTCTCTAGGAGGAAGGAGGGTCTTCATCAGAATGACAGATGTTGTGGAACTCAACCCATAGATCATAGTTTAGACCTGAAATATCATTTAAAACATTTAGAAAACTTTGATACATAGAAAAATGCTCCAGATAGCCGCTTTAAGTTGTGTTTCTGACCTTATGTGGGTCAGGTTGTTTTTTCCTTGAAACTCTTACAACTTCTGTTGTGACCACATTGTGGTTGTTTTTTATTTTTATTTGTATCTGATTATATTGATATTATTCTAAGGTCTCCTTATGAAGACTTTATGATTTCTTTACTGTTTGATGTGTAGAATGAGACCTAACAGCACCACATTTCTAGAGAAGTAAGTAAGTAAGTAAAGTTTATTTATATAGCACCTTTCACAGAAAAAATCACAAAGTGCTTCACAGAAAACAGAATCAAACATGATAAAACAAATAAAATCAATTAAACCAACAAAATACCATTACAAATCAAAATCATTAAACAACAAGAGAGAACTGGTGGTAGGGATTTTTACCAGCAAAATATTCAGTCAGATGAAAATATTTTGCATCATTCCCTGCCCTAGTGGTGATATGTGATTTTTTTTTTTTTTGCGCACCTGAAAACTGACTAGTTAAAATGCGCCCCACCCCAAAAAAATTTCACCAGCCGCCACTGGCTGCTGCACCAGCAGCCGATCCCAGGCACACAGGTGAGCTGAACTGTCAGTCCACCAGTACACCTTGGCAGGGCTTTTATCCAACCTGCTGGCCTGTTATTAGCCAGTGAGTAATCACCGGGCCCGGATGTAGGCATGGGCAAGGGGGGGCATTGCCCCCCCCAAATTCCATGACTGCCCCCCCAAACGCGATTGCATGCAGAAATACCAAATTTAAAAAATATTTCAGTGAAAAATGGTCAGAGTGAGCGCTTTCTTCCGTTTGTCCTCATTCAAAGTAGCTACTGATTGGTAGATGCATAGGGAGGGTGTCATCAGAACCGGATTTCATTCATGCGTACCAGAACCGCCTGCCCGAGCGGACCAGCGCTGCGCAGTCCCGATGGGAGACCCTTCGACCTGGCGAGCTTCACATCCTGTTGCAGCTCAGTGAATGAGTGCTCACATGAAGCTCTGAAGCTAGTGGACACACAGCAGGACCTCCGACACACACCAGGGTTTCCGCGCGGTGGTAAAAGGTAGTAAAAGGTAGTAAATGAAATGTGCTCAAATTAAGGCCCTTAAAAGGTAGTAAATTACTGCATTTGGTAGTAAAAAAATTCCGACTTGGTAGTAAATTTCTGTCACAAAAATTAAAATATTTTAACCTTCCCCATTCGTTTAACTAAAAACGTCTTTTTATCATGCTGACAGGACAGCAGAACCCTGAACGCTGTTGATAGCCTTGCACATGCGCACAACAGCTTTATTGTGCATGCGTGGTGTCAGGATAACTCATGTAGAAGCTAGCAAGTAGCACCGCAAACAATGGGGAAAATGTAAGTTTTCCAAACTTTGGCTCGACAACCCATTATCTAAAGGCTGGCTAAAGCAGTCATGTCTGTCCCATCTGTCAGCTGATCTCCTCTCTGATAGAGAAACCAGACTCATCTATTTCTGTCTAAGATCAGATCAGAACACCTTGATAATCACGCCCCCCCCCCCCCCCCCCCCCCCCCCCCCCCCCCCCCCCCCCCCCCTCACCAGCTGCAGCTGTCGGCAGTGACAGTGACTCTGTCTGACCCGAGAAGTGATCAGAAGTCTTTTCACCATTTAATTTGTTTTATATGATTAAAGATTTTATTTAAGCATTGGATTGACATCTTGAGTTAAATACTGTAGATTGAGCAGAAAAATGTTGCTACAAAATAAATAGAGATCAAAGTTTTTGTCTTGTATTTTTCTTTCTGCAGATTCAAAGAATGATCAAATCTTTGACTGAAATCCATGATCCGATCCAGTCCGTGAGTATTTTTGCCCAGTACTACTGCAACACACACAAAAAACAGCCTACAGCGACAGCTTCTTCATCACATCATCATCAACCTAACCCCCCCCCCCCCCATGTGAGTACCAGACAAGAGCGCGAGGATCTCCCTTGAGAACATGGGATGAAAAATTGTGTGCTCCCCTGCTAATATAAGCCATAAAGAAATAAAAACAACAAATATACACACACACAAAGATAGAAATACCATAAACAATAGAAAATGGATAAAGGATATATGGATAAAAATAAAAAATAAAGTAAAAGACCAAAATGAGAGGTTCAATATATAGATAAGATGGAAAAAATAAAAAATAAAAAGATAAAAAGTAATATAAAACACAAAAGGATAGGTTCAATGCAAATTAAGATAGATAAAAAAAGATGAATATAATCTAAAAGACAAAAATAAGGGTTAAATAGATAGATAAGATTTTAAAAAAATCAAAATAAAGATAAAAATTAAATAAAAAAAGACAAACAAAATGACACAGAAAGAAAGAAAAACAAAAAACAAAACAAAAAACACAAAAAGAACAAAAAAACACAAAAAAACCCCAAAAAACAAAAATATAACAAAAAAATAAACAGATGACTGCAGCCTCAACAGGGCATCAGCCAGTGTCCTACTTGTGCCGGTCCCAAGCCCGGGTAAATGCAGAGGGTAGGGATCAAATATGAAAATAAATCTATGGATAGAGGAACTGATATGATGATGGTGTAGTTTTTAATGCATTTAAGGGATTGGGGGGATGTGATGACCAAAATATTCTCAGCATGTCCAGACTCGCCCCCCCCTGATATTCTACCTGCCCCCCTTAGTGGGGCTGGCTAGATCCGGCCCTGGTAATCACTAAAACAGCTACAGGTGTGGCCAATAAAACCAGGAGCAATCATGCTCATCCTGCCACACAGGGCTGCACGTCCTGCAGAAACACGAGTTTACCACTCCACGCAACAAAATGTGTGGTAGAAAGTTTGAAAGTTGTGTAACAAGTCATACAGCTCATGACAAAGTGACAAAGATAGGTAAAAATGACAAGAACTGAATTAGAAAAGGCACTCAAACATCAGTGGGTAGATCTTTATTACGGCTGGTGCAGATGGATGAGGGTGCACTGCGGGATAATATCAATACTATTTCGTTCCCACAAAATAGTAATTTGTGGGAACGAAATATGTTTAACGTTCGCACGAATTATTATTTCGTGGGAACGAAATACTATTTTGTGCGCACGTTATAGTTACTTCGTGGCCACAATTTATTTATTTTTCCACCATGTCATGAGACGGGCTCCGTAGCAACTACCTTTTTTAATTAAATAAAAATGTTTTTCTCATGGTTTGAGTAGTATAAAGAAACCACATTAATGGTACCTATGTTACATTTACCTTTACAAATTTAATTGGACTGAACAAAGGTAATTAAGTAACAGTAACACAAATATATCAAGTTGGTCCAACATGTTTTGATTTTGTTCATCCAACATAATTCTTTATTGATAAATCAAAGCTATTCAGTTAGGTGGAAATTCTTTCCATAATTTTATTACGTTCACCCAAGAAATGATTTTTTGAGTGTATTCACCTCTCACTGGTCCGACAGAACAATAACCCAGTTTTTGTCAGACAAGCGCAGCGCAAGCAGCGGAGGGTCTGAACAAGGTGAGGTCCCGACAGAACTGCACCCGAACCGCGGCAGCGTTTACAAATGAACTAGCAAAAAAAGCAGAGTGGGGGACTCTGCTTTTCAGGAACGAAAGACGAGACGAGAATTGACAGTGACGAAATCCAATCAGAAAACGGGAAGAATTTGACGAATATACCAAAGAACCAATCAGCAATCGGAGCAGGCGGGACTAGAGAAGGGAACCAATCAGCAAACGTAAAAGGCAGAAGTAGACTAGAAAGGAACCAATCAGAGTCCGCCTTGTCGGGACGCGCCGGAGTTTGTAAACAGCAAAGCAGACGCCGACAGGTACAGACTTTATTAAAAGTGGGTCAAATTAACAGAACGGAGGCAGAGTTACGACGCTAATTTAAGATAATGGTGGTGAATGCAACAGAGGCTTCAAACAGCTGTCAGGGAGACAGGAAATATGGAGTTATGGAGTGAAATGACCGAAGACGGAGCGTTGTGGCGATCACGTTCTGTGGGAGGAGACGGACCGCAGCGTGAGACTGTGTGAGAACAGCTGATCAGACTCTGTGAGTTAAAGCCTGCAGACTTGATCTGACATGTAAAGAGCAAAGTTCTGACAGTTTGCATTATTATGGTATTTATTTTGCTCAGTTTTTGCTCAGGATCACTAGTGTCTTTCCTGACAGAACTCAACACACACTAGAATATGAATTACAGATCTTTGTGATTGAATTAATAAAAAAATATTAAAGGTCTCTAAATAAGATAATATTTAAACTACTTCCTCAAATTTTCAACAAAATAGTTTATTTTAAAAGTGAATTTAGGGTTTTTTTCTGAAGATTAGTCTTGGAAAGGGGTGTGTCTTATAATTGGGGTCATTAACAATATTGGGAACGTTGATAAAGGGCCCATTTGTTTATTGATACTTAATAATACACTAATGTTAATAAAAGTAAAGTGTTACCCCAATTCATTTAAAGAAATGTAAAATAATTGCACCAGAGGAAAAAATATTAATATTAGTGAAATATGCCTATTTTATATTTAGTCGACTAATATTCTGAACTATTTTAGTCGACTAAAATAGTTCAGAATTTTAGTCTACTAAAATTAGACTAAAATTAAAACAAATTGGACGACTAAAACTAGACTAAAATGAAAAAGAATTTTAGTCAAAAGACTAAGACTAAAACTAAAGACTAAATTAAAATTTCATGCCAAAATTAACACTGCTTGCTTGTGGTGCAGAAGACTGAGTAGAACTTTTTTTGCCGCTTAACAACTACTCAAGAATTAACAAGGGAATTGTTAAGGAATTGGATTGATAAGCAGAATCGATAAATGCATTGATATTGATAAACACCTATCAATTCCCACCCCTAGGCACCACCCACCGGCAGAGGTGTGGCAGGGGAGGATAGGCCTCACACCAGAGTGGAGCCTTTAGACATGTTTATAATTTTCTCCTCAATAGTCTTTTTTAAGCTATAATGTTCATGAATTTTTTAAAATCCACACAATGAAAAGTAGATCAAACATGGTCATTTGCCCTGTAATGATTAAACTCCTTCACCTGAGGCAGGTTAAGCCAACTTGCCCTCAGGTTTGGAGGAGCTGACCCTCATCCTGTTTGCTTCACACTGGACGTTAATACATTAACATACTAAAATAACTCACACCCTAATGTGGGTCTGAGAGACATACCTTCAGGATCAAATCTGTAGAGAAACAATGCTACATGTAAATTAATTTACAGAATTAAACTGGTTAAAGGATAAATCAGATGCTGATGCTGATTATTTTAACACAAGCTTCCATCTCACTGAGGACTGACTCTGAGCTGAAGAGTGGATTGGTGCTTTTCCAAGAAACGTCCTTTATTAATTTATTTAATTTCATGTATTTTAGTTCTGAGTTGCAGCTGTAAATGTGACACTATCTTTTAAACTTTTTACAGAGACAGGTTGTGTTGAGGGGATGCATTCACAGCGGCAGCCACCAGGGGGGAGGTGTGATTCTTTTTTTTACAAAGTCTTGCAGACAGAAGGATCTGCTGATCTGAGTCTCAAAGTGTGTCTTTGAAAACTCTGAACTAAATGTTCAGTCTTGTTTTTACCTTTGCTAGTCATCAACTGTTCAGATCATTTAATATGAGCTGATGAGCAGTGTTTTAAATGAACTTTTTTGATCACCAGCCAAAGTGGCTAGTAACTTTCTGAAGAGTAACTTTCTGAAGTTACCAGCCAAACAGAATTTCCACTAGCCCAATTTTTCTGCAGTAAAAAAAGATTATAATGCCACTGAATGAATATTTGATCATTTTTATTACACTGCTATCAAGAACACAGTGCAATATACACAAAATTATACACAATGTGCAAGCATTGATTTTTTTTTATACTGTATCTTTTTCCTAAATACCCTCAGAGCTCTCAGAACTAATTTCTTCTTCTGAATCTGAGAAACCCTCAGTTACTTTTGTTGCATTTTTGCGCACAAACTGTCAGCAAACCAGATGTCAATGGCTTTGGTTGGATCAAAGTCTTTGATGTCAGGTGAGCATAACTGGGTTTTCAGGAGGTCAGAGAGGGTCTCACCTTTCAGGCATGAATGCCAGTCACTCTTTACCTGCTTCATGACACTGAACCTCCTTCACAGTCAGCTGTACTTGCAGGGATGGTGAGGAGAGCATCAAAGAGGTAAAGAACATCAGGACAGCGATGGCGCAGCATTCGGTTCACAGTAGGCCAGGTTTTCTCCAGAGCTCCTGCAGCAGGGTCAGACAATATTATGCTCCTGCAAACAATCATTTATAAATGCAATTGTATGTCATTTTTAAAAGATGTCATCGTATTTGTGTTGCACTTTTAACAAATGAAAATTTTACAATATTAGACATTTAGTTTTTTAAGCAAGTGTTTAAAAATTTTACTGTTTAGGTTAATAAATGTGATCTTTTTTCTTCTTAACATCATTTTCCAATTACCTGAAAGGCCTTCCTTTTTTTGCGATGGCGTGGGCATTTCTAAAAAGAAGCTGCATCTTCTCCAACTCCAAAGTCTTCAGAGAGGAGAGATTTCTCCCAGCAACACTCTCTTCAGCTGGAACTGACCAGTGGCGGCTGGTGAATTTTTTTTTGGGTGGGGCGCATTTTTGCTAGTCAGTTTTCAGATGGGCAAAACCTCAGATTGAAGAGGAGCAATGTGGTTTTCGTCCTGGTCGTGGAACTGTGGACCAGCTCTTTACCCTCGCTAGGGTGATGGAGGGGTCATGGGAGTTTGCCCAACCAATCCACATGTGTTTTGTGAATTTGGAGAAGGCTTATGACCGTGTCCCCAGGGGCACCCTGTGGGGGGCGCTCCAGGAGTATGGGGTGGATGGTCTTTTGTTAAGGGCCATTCAGTCCCTGTACCAGAGGAGTGTGAGTCTGGTCCGCATAGCCGGCAGTAAGTCGGACCTGTTCCCAGTGAGGGTTGGACTCCGCCAGGGCTGCCCTTTGTCACCGGTCCTGTTCATAACCTTTATGGACAGGATTTCTAGGCGCAGCCGTGGTGTGGAGGGTGTTGAGTTTGGTGACAGGAGAATCTCATCTCTGCTTTTTGCGGATGATGTGGTCCTCCTAGCTTCATCGAGCTCTGACCTTCAGCTCTTGCTGGGGAGGTTCGCAGCCAAGTGTGAAGCAGCGGGGATGAGGATCAGCACCTCCAAATCTGAGGCCATGGTTCTCGACCAGAAAAAGGTGGATTGCCAACTCCGGGTCGGGAGAGAGGTCCTGCCTCAAGTGGAGGAGTTCAAGTATCTCGGGGTCTTGTGCACGAGTGAGGGAAGGAGGGAGCGGGGATCGACAGGCGGATTGGGGCAGCGTCAGCAGTGATGCGGACGCTGAACCGATCAGTTGTGGTGAAGAGGGAGCTGAGCCAGAAAGCAAGGCTCTCGATTTACCGGTCGATCTACGTCCCAATCCTCACCTATGGTCATGAGCTTTGGGTAATGACCGAAAGAACGAGATCGCGGATACAAGCGGCTGAAATGAGTTTCCTCCGCAGGGTGGCCGGGCTCAGCCTTAGGGATAGGGTGAGGAGCTCGGACATTCGGGAGAGACTCGGAGTAGAGCCGCTGCTCCTCCATATCAAAAGGAGCCAGTTGAGGTG
Source organism: Callopanchax toddi (assembly GCA_006937965.1). Taxonomy (NCBI): domain Eukaryota; kingdom Metazoa; phylum Chordata; class Actinopteri; order Cyprinodontiformes; family Nothobranchiidae; genus Callopanchax; species Callopanchax toddi. Next base: position 2,779,983 of record SSNR01000020.1, on the reverse strand, counting down.
GTTCGGGCATCTGGTAAGGATGCCTCCTGGACGCCTCCCTCGGGAGGTGTTCTGGACATGTCCTGCCAGCAGGAGGCCCCCGGGTCGACCCAGGACAAGCTGGAGGAAATACATCTTCAGTTTGGCCTGGGAACGCCTGGGTGTCCCAGCTGAGGAGCTGGTGGACTTGGCTGGGGAGAAGGTAGCCTGGGCTGCCCGACTTGGAATGCTGCCCCCGCGACCCGGACCCGGATAAGCGGAAGAAGAAGAAGCGAGGCAAAAAAAAAAAAAAAAATCACATATCACCATAGGGCAGGGAATGGTGCAAATCATCTGACTGAATATTTTGCTTGTAAAAATCCCTACCACCAGTTCTCTAACAATGTGGTGCTGTTAGGTCTAATTCTACACATCAAACAGTAAAGAAATCATAAAGTCTTCATAAGGAGACCTTAGAATAATATCAATATAATTAGATACAAATAAAAATAAAAAACAACCACAATGTGGTCACAACAGAAGTTGTAAGAGTTTCAAGGAAAAAACAACCTGACAAAGTCAAAAACATTACTTAATATTCACAATTATCTTTCTACTGACACCACAAACAAATAAATCCATCTCTAACTAATACAGTCAGATAATTAATGTTACAATTCAGACAACAACCACTAACCAAGCAAGTCATGACAATCAGCTCAACTAAAACAAAATAAAGTCAAATCCACTGATATGTCCCATCAAACCCAGTCAGACCAAACTTCCTTAAAACGCCATAATAATTTAATGAAAAGTAGAGAAAACTCATGAAAAACGGGCTAAACTACATAAACCAACGTATTGAATCAGCAGTATCTGTATTTCTCTAACATTCGGCAGACACCACAACAAACACATGTCTCTATTTAAGGTATAAATTCACTCATCAGGACTTAGCACTGCTAGCTCCACCTATGGGGTTTTTGAATGGGAAAATCCGTGACAGACACATTGTTATTAAGAAAAGAAACAAACACACGAAGTCACTCACCATTGAGTTGATGAAATCAGGACAAATTGAATCATTCGGCTTGTTTTCACAAGCAGGCAAGAAGGATTCTTTGAATAAATATCCATTTTCTACCCTCCATTAAAAAGAGAGCAAGAACTTCTGGTTTCGGTCTGAGCAACACTCCGGTCTCCTGCCGTTGTGCGCATGTCACACAGGGACGCTGAAGACCCATAGACATATATAGTATACGTAGACGCCCCGTGGACTGGCACCGCCTATTGGAGCTGGCGACTCAGCAAGTCGCCATCTTGGATGGGTTCCCAGACGGCCCCAGTCAGCTTATTTCTACTGAGGAAGGTGTTTACTAAACTACAAAAACACGTTTTATTTTGCTCTTTAACTAAATCAGACTTACGCAGGGGGAAGCTGCCTTCAGCATTTCTGCTCCAACAATCTGGAACACTCTTAATAGATCTGAGGGAAGCAGCATCTGAGCAAATTTAAAACTATTAAACTTATGACTGTAATCCTCATACTTTAATCTCATTTGTTTTAATTGTTTAGATCTGTATTTTATATTAGGAATTTTTAATTGTTTTCACAGCTTTTATTTCTTTTATGTACTTGTGTGTTTGTGTGTGCATGTTCAAATGTGTGTGGGGTGCATGTTGTGTGAGTGAATGTTTGTAAGTGTGCATTTTAATGTGTATTTGTATTGTATGTGCACTATGTTGATGAGTATGTACATAATGTGTGAATATATATTTATCCTAGATTATTTCATCTGCTGTGAAGCTCATTATATGCATGAAATGTGCACTGCTCTATGAATAGTTTGATTTAATTTGACATATTAATAAAATACAAATATATATAATAAAACCATTTTATATAATACCGTATTTGCCCGAATATAGGACGACCCTGATTATAAGACAACCCCCATTTTTCAAGACTGATCTTTAGGGTTGGGCATCGAGAATCGAGCATTGATAGGAACCGGGACTAGCTGTCCGGTTCTCCCGAGATCATTTAAATGTTAAATTTTCGATTCTAGTTTCGATTCCCAGGCCGCAGACCAGAAGAAGAATCCGTCTACGTCACCGCGCATTCATTGTAAAATGTTCGGTCTGCAGCGGCGTTCTACAGCGTGGCTTCAACTGCTGATCAGAATCGGGTGATGTCCATGAAAAAAACCGTCATCTGTCAAGACTGAACAACGTATTTCACAGCTGTTCACCTGAATGCAGCCTGCAGACTCTCTGTGCAGCGTCTCCCCTCCTCTCCTTGTACCGGAGCTCAGCGCCGAAATTGAAAGTAAAACACATTTGCCGAACCTTTACTCCGTCAGTGATCTAAACTTTGCGTCCTGCAACAAAAACTACCGTGGAAAAACGAGGAAGCTCGTTAAAATACATCAACACGGTGGATTTAAAGGTGTGGGTCGCGTTAACCGGAAATTTCCGGTATTTAACAGTTTTTTTTTTTTACTTTGATTGAAAGATCTGAAGGGCGCCGGTCATTCTGACAGGTTTGCGCGCGCGCCTGCCCGTCCATAGGAAATAACTGAATTGTCCCCACTAATAATTCAAACCAAGGATGCAGAAATAGCGCTGGATCTCCACCAACCAATACCTGCAGCCCAGACTGAGGTTCTGCTGAGCGCAGACCTGTGATCCAGACATCCTGCGCTCTGCAGCAGAAGAACACTCAGGTGTCAGACCTGATGCTCAGTGCGCGATCAGATATTGATTAACTACACTTCCTGTTGTAATGCGCTCTCAGAGCAGCGTTATAAGTTGTGGAGGCTTGTTGACACGCAAAATCTGCTCCGCGAGCTGCGCGCACATAGAACTGGACTCCAAACGCGAGGAGGTCTGCATTAAACAGCAGCGCCAGGTTTTCCCCTGAGTATCTCAATGAAAAATATGTGAACCCCTCATCCCTCTCATGATCTCATAATGAACGTTAATATTATATAGTAATCAGAGTCCCGTGGAGCGCGCAGAGGACCACCTCACCTGCTGCTGCGCTGCGCTGAACTCCAAACGGAGTTTTTAGAAATGTCTATCTGATGACTGACTGATCGACTAATTTAGAGTCTAATCCTATGGGTTTATGTGCTAAATGGACCCAGTGTTAGAGTAATAATGCTACTGAAAATGTAATTATTATAATTTTTAAAATTAATAAGTGACGGATAAAAATAGATTATGACCGGATTTTTTAACCCTGTCAGTCAAAATGACGGAAAACTAAAAAGTCTAGCGCGACCTGGAGGTGAGTTTTCATGTCTCACTGCAGAAATCAACACACGGAGCAACAGTCAGACGCAGCTACACTCACTCAATATCAGCCTGCCTGACCATCAGAACGCTGAACAAATAAACTGTAAAATAACTAGAAAAGATGCTTTTCCTGCGAAAAAGCAAAGTTGGAATGCTGAAAGCTGAAAGAGACAGCTGAAATTGTCCAAAACCAGCTGAAAGAAGCTCAAATGAGTGCAAATTTAGCTAAACTTTAAATAGTTAAACTTGAACAAATTTGTTGAAAATACCTGAATTGTTGAAATGATTGTACACATTTGCTGAAAAAGTGTAATTTAGCTGAAAAGATTGCTTAAACATGTGAAGAAAGCTTAAAAAACTGATTAAAAGCTTAATCTAAGCTGAACTGTGTAAATACAGTTCAATCAGTATAAGATAATTTAGCTGAAAAGATTGCTTAAACATGTGAAAAAATCTTAAAAAACTGATTAAAAGCTTAATCTA